>PVJO010001215.1:0-183354 GCA_004026905.1 Hystrix cristata
GAGAGAGGTGTTCAGTTATCCCACGGGGCCCCCAAAAAAGAATCACTCGTTTCCCACAGATCTTCATTTTGATATTTGCAAATGTGGATGCAATACCCTCAATTCAATTCTTATGTGTCAGTTGCTAGCCTGGAAATCACTTTTCTATCACAATTCAGTTTTCTCTTTGATACTAACAACTTGCGTTTTAAGTTGTTTTTCTTAGCTTTATTCACTTATCTATGTTGAATGTCATTGTGGAGCAACTGCTGGAGAGTGTCCAGGGAAAGACGTTTTTAGCCTCCTGGAATATTTCTCCACCTTCATTTATGCAGCAGTGACATGTCCAGCCTTGATGGACTGAATGTGACTCTTAGAGCTCCCTCTAAAAATTGTCAAAGGGATGATATAGTTTCACACTTGCCAGGCTATTAAAGATCTTGATACAAGTACTAAATTTTTTTGAAAAGTTTGCTCTGCTTAGAGCTGCAATGTTTTGTGAATGTGAAATCTCACTTTTAAAAGCATCTTTTTTTCCAACAAATTTAATGAAAGCCCTTTTTTCCTTATGTATATGCATGCTCACAACCATGCTGGATTTTGAGGGCATATTTCTATTTAACTTCTGAAGTAACTTTAATTATGTGGAAGAAATCTATGCAGATACTCAAAATAATTTTGTTTAAACAGCTTGGGTGAAGTCCTAGTGGATACCCTGTGCCACAAGAGGGGACACAGGATAAAAATTTTAATTGGCTCGAGTAGATTATATAAATCATAGATGATGGAATTATGCTAGATCCATTAAGGAGATGTACAAAGGTTAAGCAGATTTTTGTTCAAAGACGGGAAATAGAATATTTTTGAAAACAAAGCAATAGGAGAATGGTTACTGAGGATTTTATTTTCACTTGTACTCTTCCCTCTTCCAAAGTGAAATTCAGAGGAGTAGAAGAGAATGCAATATTTTTATTTTTAGTTTACAGATTTAAGTCATTTTGTTAGATGCATATTAAAATGTATTTTATCAAACATGATGTTCTCCGAATCTTAAGGTTGATATATAAAAATTTAAAGTTATCACCTGATGAATCCCAGATAGATTAAGGTATTATGAGAAAAAAAAAACCCATTGAATATTTGTGTAACAGAGTTGGGAAGGCCTTTCTGAGCCAGATTTAAAGGCATAACTTACTTTATTGATAGATTATGCTAATTAAATCCAAGGTTTTTTGTATGGCTAAATATGAGAAATAGAAAACTGAGAAAAACATTTGTATCATATAAAATACAAGCTTATCATGATTATTAAAAAAGAGTTGGTTAAAAATAAATACAGAAAAGAAAACAAAAATACCAAAAAATATTATAAAGTTAAAATGAGATATTTTGCTTATAAAATTATTAAAATAATTAGATAAAGCTAATCTATGTGAGAAAACAATTCTCATGCATTATTGATAATAATAAAACATCTTTTGAAATTCAATTTGTCAATGTCTAGCACAAGACTTGAACTTTTCACTTGTAGAAATTTAGCCTGCATAGATATCCTTGTGCATATGTGGCAATGTGCATATTCATCTCAGTATTGCTTAAAAATAGGAAAAACTATAAACACCACAATATTTTAACAGGAGATGAAGTCAACTATGGCATGTGCATGAAATAGAATGTTAACATTCAGAAACACTTTAGAGAATGTAAAAATATATTAATGGCATAGGATTCATGAATACTCTGTGTATGAAGTAAAAAAATCTGACTGAAAAAGAGTCTATAGAATATAAAACAACTTTTAGAAAATAGCTATTACACCATTGAGCCTATGCTAAAATATTAACAGTGGCTTTATTGCAGGTGATTTTTCTTTGCCTATGTTTTCTTGATTTTATATAACGAGTATCTGTGAATTTCAGACTTACAAAAGAATTGATAAAATTTATTTTAAAAACTGTGACTGATTCAGATAGTGACCACAGACTGACTCTGGTTTTTTACAAAAGGGGAGAAACTTGAGATCATCTAACATCCCTCAGCCTTGATGATTAATGAGAAGCAACCAAACACTAAGTATATGAGAGGTCATCAATATAACAGTAGAATACAGCATATAGCTGGCTTTTCCAATCTTCACAGGACTCTGATTCTTGGATCAAAGAAGAGTCTCAATACACTTGACAGGGCTTTATAATACGGAGCTTGACCTCATCAATTTTATTTTCCCAACCATTACTGTTATCAATGTCTACATTTTCTCTGAAGCTTCACTTTTAATCTCACTGATAAACCAGGAAAGAGCTAAGATTCCAAGCGTGGACATTAGGTTCAAGGAGACTAGACTTCAAGCCCCAATTCTATCTCGTCAGCTCTGTGATTTCTAAGCTATTCTGTTACCTTCTTAGAATCTCAATTTCCTCACCTTTACAGTGGAAGAGTGGAATCTCAGAGAAAACAAACAGGGCGTGGAAGCACTTACCAATAATGCCAGGCACATAGCAAGAGCAAAATAAATGGCGGTCACCAGTATCCTTGACGTTTAGCATAATGCAAGAAAAATACCACTTAACATTGCGTTCCTGCCTGGAGTTTACAATTTCAAGCAGCTAAGAAATGTCATTCATGTGTTGCTGAAGATACCTGTAGGAATCTGAAGCTCATTTAGAAATAAGGGGAAACATTAGCTTCACAGCAGGGGATATTCTGCTCCAACTTCTGTGTGAGAAGTGGGTTAGGCTAAGGTCATGGCCCTGCCCTGACCTCTCTTTCCTCTTGGTGCCCAGCTCCAGCTTCACACTCTGGGGACGGAATGCTGACCTCACTTTGTTTTTCTGGCTCTTACCAAACATCCATTTCCTGTCTGCGCCACTCTGGTTCTGCTGTCTGTGCCCCTTGCGGTTTGATTTGGCCACAATCCCTGCTCTACTTTCTCCTCTGTAATGGTGCCCAGCATCCCATACCCTTCCTGACGAGCCTTTCCTAGCTTCCCTTTCCAACTCAGGCTGCGATTTCAGTGGCACATTCTAACCTCAAAGGCAGGGAAGGCGATGCCTATTTTTTAAATTTTAACTTTTTGTTTTGATACAGTGGATTACTCACATGTGGTTGTAAGAAAGAACACAGAGAAACCATTAACTCTTAATCCATTTTCCCTAGTGCAAAACTATGGTACAGTATCAAGGACAGGATACCAACAGTGATGCAATCCTGATTTTCAGATTTTCTCAGTTTTACTTATGCTTTGTGTGTGTGCAGTTCGTTCTATGAACTTTTATCACAGGTGTATTTTCCCTTCTGCCACCACCAGCCAAGATCTGCTACTCTTCCATTTCCACGAGGATCTCTTGTGTCAGAAGGCTACACTTTTAAATATTTAATTTACAACCCACTTTTGGGTATATATCCAAAAGAATTAAAAGCAGGGTCTTCAACAGATATTTGCACACCCACGTGGATAGCAGCACTCTTCACAAAAGCCAAGAGGTAGAAACAATCCATATATCCGTCAGCGGACACACAGATAAACAAAATGTGACCAGCCATAAACTGGAGTATCATTCAGCCTTTAAGGGGAAGGGAATTCTGACAAGTTACAACACAAATGGACTTCAAGAATATTATGTTAAGTGAAATAAGTCACTCACAAAAAAGACAGACACTACATGATTCTACTTACATGAGATAGCTAACACAGATTCATAGAAATAGAAAGTAGACTGGTAGCCATCAGGGGCTAGAAGGAGGGGAAAGGAGAACTATTTTTTAGTGGGTACAGATTTTCAGATTTGCAAGATGCGAGGGCCCTGGAGATCCGATTTACAACTGTGTGAGTATATTTAACAATATTGAACTATTCACTTAAATTACTAAGACTGTAAATTTTATGTTATGCGTTTCTTTAAAACCGCAATTAAAATCCTCCTTTAACTGTCATGGGAATCTCATGGACACTGTAATGATGGAGATCCTGGGGATTCAGCCCTGGAGATTTACCAGGTTCTCAGTTGGCGCCTAGAATCCTTGTGTTAAGTCATCCCAGGTAATTCTGATACAGGGGCCTGAAGACGCCCCCTGGGAAAATCTGCTGTGGGGAAGCTCGCGGTGCCTTATGTCATCGCCACCCAGGTGTGAAGAGCCAACATATACTGTTCCTGGTTAGGACAGATTGACGGCTCGTGTGCAGAGTCAAGGAAAGTGCTTTTTGTGAATCAGACCTTCCTGGCAATGAGTGAAATATAACTAGGACCACCTGACTTTCAGTGACACCCGTATGCTCTGAGTTCTCTTTGCTTTTGCAGTCTCTCCTTAAATATTTCAAACTAAGGCACTGTCTCTTCCAAAGAGTAATCAAAATTAGTGCCTAGGTGAGTGTTAAAATCCTGATAATTCCCAGTCCTCTTTACACACATCCAATCTGAGATCCAGTCGGCTGTACTTCAGATGACCTCCGTTCATCTCTCACTGTTGGTTACCATCTTGACCAAGCCACCATCTCTGATCTATATTGGTAAGCTTGCCTCTTAAACATCTTTCCCCTCATGCCCTTGCTCCCACACAGCTTTCCAACTCACCTTTAAAATTTTGAATCGACCCTTTCACTCTTTGGCTCTCCAGCCATCCTACATCCATCATGTTCTAAGTCGCGCTGTGAGCCCTGGATATACCTTTGGTCGCATCACTCTCCTCAGAGTCATCTGGGTCTGGCCCCCCACTCCTTTGTGGTGCTCCTCAAGACTGCAAACTTAGTTTGCACACCAAAGTCTGTGGAGATGCTGTTCCCTCACCTCCCATACTCCTTTCTGCGGAGTTTTTGTAGCTTTCTCCCTTGTTGGTTTCACAGCTTTCCTGCAAAACAGAGACTTGGCTTGACTGCTTCCTTGAAAACAGTCATTCCTCCAGATGGTCCAGCTGCCATCCCAAGGCCGCTCCCACGGCTCTCGTTTCTACAAGCCTGCCACCCAGTCATTCCTTTCTCTGTCATCCCTGCCCAAGCAGAAGCTGGGGAGGACAAGGACTTGTGTCCTGCTCCCCAGCGTACTGAAACATTGTCTTGCACTCAGTAAATTTTCAATAAAGGTAACAAATGAGCAATGAGTTAGCTAAGGGTTCTCAGTTTGTCAGGGAGTCTCTTTGCTCCCTAGAGGGCAGATCAATGGAGAAAAAAGAAATGACAGCTGTTTTTTAAGAATTCCCTGAGGGTGAAGCCAACCAAAAGAAGCGTCGCATTAAGGATTCAGTGAGCGCAAATTTTGCCTGTTTCAAAGGAAGAAACCAAGTTCAGTGAAGTTGTTACAATTGTCAAAAGCTTGCAAACATAATTTACATGAGATTATTCATTGTTTGGCAATGACTGATAGCAAATGATTGTATTCTGACACATATATTACTAATAAGCATATTTAAATGAAGGAAAATAAAGCAAGTGGAACTTGATACAAATTCTAGCTCACCAAAGTGATCCCATCCATCCCCGCCTTTATAAATGAGGCAATCCAAGTTACAAGAATAGACTCATATTTCTTACATAAATCCCTCCTTGCAATCCTCAGAACCCTAGCTCAGCATCTCTTCTTTGATTTTTCATTTGTGCACAAAAAAATGTCTTAAACAGCCAGACATGACTGGGACTTGATCAGATACATTGTTAGATTCTTCTGGATTTTAACCCAGATCATACCACGTTGTTTTAGCCAGATGCCCCCACCCCAGGCTGGTACACAGGTTCTGTGGTTAGGAGCACAGACAGTCCACATTATAGCTACCCTTCATTCTGCTTTGTTACAGCCCATCCAGCCATCCTTGCCACAGTGTCACATGACTGTCTCAAGTGTTTCGGCTAGGCCAGAATTAAGGGGTCAATAAAACTTGTTCCATCCATTTTGCATGCTTCTGGACCTAGCAGAGAAATGGGGGTTCTGTTCTACCTAACACCTAGGTTGTGTAGAAAATGGCCCAGTAAGCATGCCACCACTGTGCAAAGGGTAAGTGTTATTGTGTTATAATTCATCGGACATCTCCTTTCTCTTCTGTTTTGTTAGGTTGAACCATATAACATGGTCCTTTTCATAGGCCATATAACCCCCACCACGTGGTGGTGTCCATGGTCCTGAACATTACTCCTCAGTTACTGTTGTTTCCCCAGTATTCAGACTACTGGTGGTGGCTTATGTTACCACTTTCAGGAATTGTTCTAGGTGAGAGAGGAGTTAATTATGGGACAGAAGAAATGTAGGTGTGGTGCATGTTGAGGGACAGCACCGCTACTTGAAATTTCCAGGAAGATCGAAGAGCTATTTTTTTTTTTTTGGTTTTGTTTTTGTTGCCTGATGAAAATTCTAGTTTAGTAGAGTCGAAGAGTCAATGACTTCATCTTCTGGGAAGATGGATAGGAGAGCTAGACACCAGGCCCTGGTACTGGGTTTATCCCAATACTTAGTTCTGCTATTGCTTTCCATTTGAGTTATTTCTTTTCCTCCTATTTTAAACTCTTTCCTTTTTTCTATCATTTGGTTTGTCTATGGATGCTGTAAAAGAATCGTGTTGATACACATAATCTTCTCTCTGTTCATTTTCAGTCTAACATTTATTGAACATTTCATGTATTTTGTGATGGTGTTTAAAAAAGAAGCAGGATCATGGGCTTTACTCCTCAAGTGAGTCCATATTCAAGTGGGAGTGAGCAGATTCCTAGAATCATTTTTTAAAAAATTTTTTAAATTATTTTTACCAAGAACATGTATTGGTACATTGTATACATAATGATCATAATCAGAATGGTTATTTTGTACCTGTACATGATACATCTTGGTTTCCCCCCTCTTCCCCCTTCCCCTCCCCTCCCTTCCATTCACTCACCCCTCCCTATTTGCAACAAGTGTTTTGACACGGTTGAAGACATGCAACAGTGTAAGAATGTGTATAATTTAGTGATGATACAGAGTGTGTTTACTTCTGTTTTGTAGTTCAAGAAAGTTTCCTAAATAAGGTATTGGTCGAGTTAACATTTGGAAGAGTCTCTGAGGCAAACAAGGATGGAGGGAGGGAGAGATAGGATTTGGGGGACAGAAAATAGTAACGTGGAGGTGTAAAATATCAAAATAATCCAGATGAAGCCATCATATTACAGCCGACAGGACAAAGTCAGCCTGCTACCTATTTTTGTAAACAAAGTGTTGACATACAGGTACAGCACTCATTTATCTATTGTCTATGGGTGCTTTTGCATTAGAACAGCAGTACTGAGTAGTTACAAAAGAGTTCAATAGCTCACAAAGCTTAAAATATATATTATCTGGCCTTGTATAGAAACACTTCTCCAACCCCTCTTCTAGATCATTGAGTGCAAAAGAAAGAAGCCGTGAAAGACCCAAGTAGAAAACATAGATGTAGATTCCAAACCTGATTTGACAACCTGAGGCCTCTAAATTTTGTCATTTATCCTATTCTCGTTCTCTAGCTCCTCTCTTGGTTTATCCCCCTCTCTCCTTCCTCCTCGCTTTTCATCATTACTATTTACTCATTCCTCAGGTATGTATTATGTCCTATTATATCTCAAGTTCTGTGGTAGATTCTTGGTTAATATTAACTAAACAATAATCAAGGTTTATTAGACACACCTAGAACTACCTTTTGTGGGATTAAATAAGAATCACTGAAGTTATCAAACACGGAAGAACATAATGAAATCTTGTTAGAGTATGGATGAGGATTATTCAGTAAAAGTCTCACTAAGTTCATGGGGAAGATGGGGGAGGATGTTGTGCAAATGGCTGTATCTTTGAAAAACTGCACAAAAACAAGAGAGATTAAGCTGAGCGAGCCAAGCGGGGAGAGGGACATGGGCTGAGAATGAAGGGCGAGTGGGCAGGGCAGGTGGGGTCCCACAAACAGTGGCAAGCATTGAGCCTCTTCCTAAGGGCAACATGACACCACGAAAACCCCAGCTCAGAGCCACTTTGGAAAACAGTTCATCAGTTCCTCAAGTAGTTAAGCATAGAGCCATGATACAATATGATCTAGATATACCACTCCTAGACATAAGTCCAGGAGAAATAAAAACATACATCAACTTGAAAACTCACAAAGCATTTTAGAGTGGGATTATTCATAATAACTCAAAGGCTGACACTGAATGATGAGCGGATGCACAGTGTGATATCTCCATACAGGAGAATATCACTCAGTCACAAAGAGGAAGGGAGTGTGGATACAGGCTACACCAGGGATGGGCCTTGAGCACGTTTAGCTGAGGGACAGCAGTCAGGCACTAAAGCACACATGTTGGATAATTTCATTGGTTGAAAGCATTCAAAATTCATAAATCTAGAGGCAAAATGCAGAGTGGTGGTAGCTTAGGTTGAGGAAGATGAGAGGAAGGAAGAGTGGCTGCTAATGGGGACATGGATTTTTTTTTTTAAGTAACAAAACTCTTTTAAAATTGACTGTGTGACAATTGCATGACTCTGTGAATGCATTAAAAACCATTGAACTGTACACAATTGCGGGGTGTGTGAGTTATATCCCAATAAGGCTGTTAAAAATAAAACCTCTTATGGGTCAGAAGGGAGAGTGGAGAGGTGGGGGAGTAACTCTCTCAGAATTGGATTTCTGAAGGTCATTCTCCAATATGTGTGGAGAGTGGACTGAAGAACCAGGGCGAAGCTAGACGGGTAGGTTCAGTCCACTGCCAGGGCACAGAGAGGGTTGTGGTGGCTGCCACTATGGTAGTGATTTCCCTTATGGAGAAATGCTGAGTGAAAGTCTTGGTTATTCTGAACACGTAGAGAATGACATATTCTAGTTAATATTTCTTTTTTGTTTTTGAGCTAGAGCTTGAGAGTAGGAGACCTTGGATCTAACCCTAAATCTGCCACACCTTTAGCTGGTCCTGGGCCTCTGGTCTAACCATTCAGTTTCATTTTCTCTTCTGTAACATCCGGCCAGCCTCCCATGTATGGACCAAGATAGATACGCAGATATGAAAGTACAGTTCATTGTAAAGCAGTACATTCCATGTGGATGCCAGGTTTCAGAGAATTAAGCTCAAAGATAAACAAGACCAAGTAAACTAAACAAACCATAATATGCCTTTGAAAATCCGGGAGGCTCATCTAAAGCCTGAGGGCCTCCAACACACTAGTACTTAGAGAGTAGGAGATAATCTCAATGTTGTAATGACTGCAGAGTCACGGGCCGGAGGACGCTTTTAGAAATGAACACATCAGTACACACTGCTACACGGCAGAAAACTACAAGAATGACAGTTGGTCCCCTTCATTTTGTTTTTTTTTTTTTTTTTTGTGGTGCCGGGGATCGAACTCAGGGCCTTGTGCTTGCAAGGCAAGCACTCTAATCACTGAGCTAAATCCCCAGCCCAGTTGGTCCCCTTCAGATAGCACTGTTTCCTCCTTTCTCCGTGCCCTTCACTCCTTCCCCAGCACTAAGGCTGGGTGAGAGTTCCCTTCTCCTTCTGTGCTTTTTGGCTTTCTTATACCCATACTCTCCACAGCACTTTCTAAGTCACAGGCCTTTGGATTTATAACACTGCAACCAGCAAGTTCCCATCAACCATCACTTTCCTGCACATTCCAAAGCTGGAAAAGATTTCTGTGGTTTGCGTCAAGACAATGTCTGTGTTGAAGCTCAGAGAACAACATCCCAAATGAAGGCCTGAGAAGTAGAGTCCTGCTCTGAGCTCTCCTGGCTTCCTGCCCCTCCTCAAGAGGGCGCTGTGGCATTGCTCTTCTCCAAGATGGGACACAGAAGTCAGTACTCTATTCCTCAAAGACAGTCACAAAGCCCACAAACGTTACTGCAACCTTCCTCACCTTTCTGTGTCACAGTCAGTGATAAATAAATTCTCTTACCTAATTTGTTTGATTGTAGGTCAAAAGACCCCCATCCAGAAAGCGTCCCGGCCCATACCCAGAAGGACGGACGGACGCAAGGAGAAGCCAAGGTAAATCTGAACAAAAGGCCTTGCTGTCAGTCTGCTAACAGTAGATCAGACCCCTTTGTCCAATTATGGTTCTGCCCAGTGGTCTACGCTTCATCACACCCAAGCATAAAAATAGATAGTTCCCCCAGGTCTTTTAGTTTTCAATTTGAAAGCCTTCGTGGCACATAAAACTATGATCACATAAATTTGTCATGCTTTTTAATCGTTAACTCGTCTTTTGTTATAGGGTGTCAGCCATGAGCCTCCATGATGCATGAGGAAAGGTATTACCCTATCCTCCTCCACATCTGTCACCGCGTTTCCCAATATCCTAACATTATTTAAGAAAGATGGCTGTGTAGCTGTTAACAGAGAGTCAACATCAATTTAAATAATTCCAGCACCCATGACTTGTGTGTGACATGCTTGCAAGTTGATCAATTTGCTGTGCTACTAATTAATTCTGTGAAATTACGCATTGCCAAGAGCTTCTTGTCCACTTCTGCTGGGAAGTGTGTAAGAGAAAGTCAACCCTGGAAAGGTAATTCTAGGTGACCTGACCTGAATTAGCATATTAATAATGAACAATTGTTTCACAGGGATTGATGCTTATTTTTGCAAGCTCCGTCTGAGCGCCAGCTAGTTTTCAAAAGAAAAAGGTGAGATATCAACAAAGCCCCTTAATTTCAATCTCCTTTATTTGTATTCCACATCCTTTGTTAATGAACTCTATGAAACATTTCATTAACCTTCAGATCCCCTTAAAGTATTACCTGCTAGCATCACATGGCTTCAGTTTCCTTTTGATGTCTTTCATAATTTTTCACTTTCTAAAGACTTCAAATTCAAACTCAGATAATGGCCTTGGGATATTTTTTCCCTCAGGTTTATTCCACAGCAAGTCCTAAACCTCTGTATCCCCCAAATCAGTTCAATAACTTCTTATTTTTTTTGGTGCTGGGGCTCGAACTCAGTCAGGGCTTTGTGCTTGCAAGGCAAGTACTCTAACCACTGCGCTAAATCCCAGCCATGATAACGTCTAACTTTCAGAACGCAAGCCAAAAATCTAACGGGCCCCAATTTGGGGCTGACTGCTTGGCTGACAGTGATAAATTCTGATTCTCATTCCTCACACTCGGTCTCCACCCTCTAATCTGCACCTGGACTTAACAACAGGAGAACCTGAGCGGCAGCCAGATTGCCTACATTTTTTATTTGCAGCACTGATGATTTGAAAAAAACTGATCTCCAGGATATTTCTTTAGGAAAAAAGCAGTTCTTAGAGAAATTTTTTTTAAAGTATTTATCTTACTTGAGATGAGCAAGAAAATACAAAACACTCTTCGAGGTAATGCATATTTTCTGGTTATCTTTTGATGTCACTTATGAGGGGTCTGGAGATGGGTCTCATGTACTCTGCCATTTGTTTTGACATATTTATCTTCTACATAAGACAGTTTCATTCTGTCCCCAGCCTTCCGCTCTCGAGCAATGACTGGGGGTCAATGGGAGCTATATTTTTCCTAGATGGGTTTTGGACAAGAAGTTCTGGACTAGTTCTTGAGAGAGCAAAGTCTAGGCAGGTGTAAGGTGCTATGGCCTGTGCACTGGAATCGGGAACTAATCAAAGGCCCCTTCCTGAGATGCCTGGGCCCGCTGCGGCTGGCCCGTCCTGCCCTTCCATTTACTTTCAGCCTTTGAAGTCTTGGAAGGAGTAGGGAAATAATCAGAAACAGCCATCTCTGCCTTGGCTCTGATGTTCGGCCTTGACGGGTTACTAGCTTGGAGGCCATTTAAGCGTCCCGCCCTCTCCTGCCCAGTTCCACCCCTAATTCTCTTTTCTTCGCCTGTCCTCCCTAACCTGACATATGTCTTTGCTCTTCCTGTCTGTCACGGGTTTGCATAAATGACAAGATGTTTAATGGGTCCCGCTTCACTCCTTTCTCACTAGTTTTGTTTAGTAATTTAAATCTTATTCTCTTGTTCTAAATGAAAAATATTGATGATTTCAATATTTTATGTCTCTCTCTCCAAGAAGTAAATTGTGAAGTAGTGATTTATTGTTCTCTGGTACTCAGGTTAATTCCGTTTTTCATGCCCAGGAATAACAGCAATGAGAGTGGCCTCTCACACCAGAGGAAGAGGCACAAGCTCCCTGGAAACCAAGGCACCTGCTCCCACCTCTCGCTCTGGTGACTCTGGGTCCCTGTGCCTCAGTGGAACTGGGATGCTCCCTCTCCCAGGGCAGGGGAACTGGAGAAACGAAGGCCAACAGAGGTGATGTCAAAGGGAATCCTAGACTTCAAGCCCTTGGTACCCAAACATGCTGGGATTTTAAAGAGAACCGCAGTTACCATAGTAGCAAGTGAATGTGAGCTTCACAATAAAAATTATCTTCTCAACTCTAGTCAAGTGAGAGCTGACAAGAGGCGAGAAAGGAGTGGTACTTAGTAAAGTGTCTGCTGGGAGAATTCACTAATCCTTCGTCCTTGCCTAGGTGTTCCTTGGAAGTTTAACTGCACTGCATATATAAATGCACATGTTTACATATATACCTCAATGAATGATTGAATAATGTTGTCCCTTTCTGAAAATTTCTGCGAACTCTCCGGAGACAGTGACTAGATCTTATCCCTCTCTGATTTTCTAGCATCCAGTACCAGGTTGGACTACATGTGCCCTTAAGATCTCAGGAGTGACTTTAAGAGGAAGAGGGGGCCACTGTCTGACTCCTGGGAGAGAAAACAGCCTGCATTCCAGAGAACAGGTGCTGAGCCATTTGTTCTTTGCAGACATTCTGAGGGCCAGAAATATGACATCAGAGTTCACCAAGCAAAGCACCCATTCAATTTCCATGAGTCCAGGGGGAGGGCGCATTATGGCTCAGACTCGCTGAGACCAAGAACTGCCTCTAACAAAGCACCAGCATGCCACACCGAGAGTCCTCTCAGGGCATCCTCCAGTCCAAGTTTGAGTTACAGAATGGAAGCAGCAACTGGTATTAAGCAGACAGAATCCCAAGATGTCACTTGGGATCTCTCATTCAAATCAAATCTTACAAGATTTTCACCACCTAAACCCCGTGCAAAGCCCTAGCTTACTGCCTCTAGAAGACAAAAAGTAGAAACTCAGTTTTAACAGTAGAAATGATTTCCAATTAGCAGTTGGAGGCCAGACAGCCTCCAAATATTCGAGTTCACCAGAAAGATATAAGAAATGAAGTGATTTGATTTTAAATTTAAAAGGAGGCAGCCCTTTGTCCCCAGAGAGCACAAATCCAAGGGTGAGAGCTTCCTCATTGAAATGAGCGCCGTGTCACCTCGACTTAGTTTCAACAGCAGCAGCAGCAGCAGCACGTTTCTTAAATGCTTCTCATGCTGCAGACACTATACTGTCCTAAATATGTTACCTTTTTCAATTTTTCTAATTTCCCTGGGGACAGCATCACTGTGACCCCACTTCATGGAGAAGGCTCCCGTTTAGCCAAACTCCAGTAACTCAAACCCAGACAGAGTCTCTAGCCCCAGGCCTTCCCCTCACCAGCCAGGTGAATTTAAGCAAACTGTGCAATCCAAAGCCTCAGTTTCCTCAGTTGTGACTGAGGAGCCCCGCTGGTGTAGACTGGAGTATTCCGTGCAGCTCCTGAGTGGCTGTCATTGCCACTCCGGAAGATCTCCAGGAAGACTGACCCCCATGGCTTTGGACTCGCCCATGTGATATGCTTGGTTGGTGTGACACAGAATAGATTTTCAGTATGTTGAAGTGCTTTGGTTTAGACCCCAGGGTTTCATCCCTCTACTACCATGGGACTTCCCAACCTCAGCACTATTAACTTTTGACTCTGGGGCCTAATAATTCATTGTGGGGGGCTATTACAAGCACTATAGAATATTTACCACATCCCTGGCCTCTACTCATTAGATGCCAGCAGCCACTCCCTCCCTCCAGTTATGAGAACCAAAAATGTCTCCCAGACTTCACCAACTGATCCCTGGGGAGAAAAATTGCCAGAGTTAGAAACATTCTCCTATATTTTCATAACTCAGTAGACACTCATTCAGGAAGAAAGAGGAAGCCATAGAACATGCCAGAACCCAAATAAGCTGGAAGCCAGCCCAGTACAGATGAACCTCAACTGACCAAAGGACTTGTGGACCAGAAATATAAATACTGGTGGTTGCAAGCCTTTGTGATTTTGAAATTGTATATGTTGTCTAGCCATGAGGACAAAACTGGAGGGCAGAATTCCCTGCAGAATGTTAAGCACCCTGGGGCCACATGCTTATCTGCTGCAAACGTCAGACTGTATAGACTGCCTGACGAGGTAGGTAGTGTGTCTCCTGCAGAACAAACCCAGTAACCCCTTCTCAGCAGCCCTCGCTCTGTGCTCCAGGGACCACAGTCTAGTACAACCATGTCTCTGTCCAACCCCTCCGCATTCGCCTCCCTCCTGCTCCTAGAGACAGCGCCCAGAGCCAGGACACTTTCCTCTGGCACTGGGCAGCAGCCCCAGCCGTCTTGTACATTGCTCCCTCTTCTCCCAGTTCAAGAGGCTGAGAGCCCAGAGCCTTCAAACATACAAAACACTTTGAAGCATGCCCACACCCACGCCCCACTGTGCTTGGTCAGTACGCTGACTACAGTGGCAGTTTCAGCATTGGTATATGTTTTCATATGGGACCCCCGTACATTAATCTCTCCTAAGGGCAAGGGCTGTTTTTTCTCTGTTTTGTCTATACCACTAGATTCTTGCCCAGTCCCTGGTGTAGAATTCTGGAGAACCGGATGGATGAATGTGCAAATGAACTGAAAGAACATTTGTCCATCGTAGCAAGCACACTAATAATTTGGATGGAAATTTAAGATTGCCTAAAAGCCTTGTTTAAATCACACAAGATCCACATGGGCTACCCAGAGTGTACGTCACTAGGAGATGTGAAAGGAAACTCAGAGAACTCCACAATAGAGAGAATACATTAAAACTTACCTTACATTTCTTTGTTCTAAATATAGAGTTTGCAGCATATTTGGTGATTATTTTATAGCCCCCAAAGAACATCTTCCACATAGCATAAATGGGTGATGAAGTATGTGCCCGTTGGTCCTGTGTAGGATGACTATATCTGTTGCCACTCACTTATCCCGGGAGAGGAAGCAGTGATGTCACAGAAATAATTTGCATAGTTACGGGAGGTTGAGGTGAGGTTTAAACGTATATATGTTTATCTCCAAGCTTCTCCCTGTTGTTTGGAACTTGCTTCTTTGCTTTCTCCATAAATTAACTATTACATCTAAATTTAGTATAATCACTTTGCCTTTGGATCACTGATTTTCCACAAGCAACAGAATTCTCAGCACCAGGACCTAAGGACCTGTCTTTGATTTAGAGTGCTGGTGAGATGCCATGCTTGCCTTCTATGGATTCCATTTAGAAGTTTAGGATGACTGATTCTCAGGGTTATAACAGGCATCCTACACAGAAAGGCTCCTATTGTGCTGGAATTGCTCCTGCATTCTTTAATTCTGTTATTCCTCTCAATCACTTTGTGATGTCAGCAGCAAAGCCCACCTTATGGTTGAGTGTGAGTACCTCGCCCAAGGTCACATAGGCTAGAACTAGGGTTCAAACTTTGTTCTGCCCAACTCCCAAGTCCTTCAAGGATATATCACACTGCCCAGAGTAGAGGCTGAAGACATGAAGATAAATGTCAGAGAACCCATGAGAACCAGTGATTAAACAGGAGTATGTTGTAAAAGAGCCATGCACCGAAGCCATTTCATGGACAGTACCCTAAATCTGTTACAGGGTATGCCTTATGTGGAGTATGGAATGTAAAGTCAATATGTGAGGACACAATTACAGTGAAATCCACCATCCATCAGTAAGAAGCTCCCATAACATAGAGTACAGAATCATCTCTCTTTCAGCCCAACACAGCCATGTTTCCTCTCATGCTAGAAGAGATGGCTGACCTTTGGTTGAGCCCAGAGGAAGTCACATCTTATCTTTACAGGATGTGGGTGACATGAACACACCATACTTCTGGAAGACAGAGTCACATTCAGCTTGTGATATGCTCTCATCAGGCTGTTTCCCCTTACCTAGGGCATAGGCCTACTGAGCAGAGAGGGGAGGAACTGCCTACGTCCATGTAATTTAAATGGTTTCCTCTCTCCATTTTTGCAAGCAAAACATTTGCATATGCATAAGCTAAATGTGCATATGGTACAACCACACCATAATGATTTAGGCTGGGATTTCCTGCCTGCCATGAAGTGTAGATGGCATCCACAGAACACAAACTGTCAGAAAGGACCACATGGAAGGCGAAAGCTGTCTAAGGTGTCATCTACCCATATATAGGCAGGGGTCTGAGCTGAGCACTAGCATGGCTTCCGTGAACCATGTGACTGAACACATTGGCATGTACTCTCAGGAATAGTCTTTCCATAAAAGGGCACGTTGATCCTATTGAACAAATCACCTGGGCTCCCCAAACCCACCAGGAACCTCTGGTCTGGAAGTCATCTGATTTTATCCCAGCTATCACAGTTGAGAGAAGTTATTTGCCATATTAATTCTTAGTCTTATTTAAATATCAAATCATTTTGCTATTTTTCCTGTGCATTTATCTAATCGACAGTTACTCATAAAGACAATTTGAAAAAGCAAGAAAATTCACATTTTTTGTGAAACTCTTCTTCAGTTTGGAAGATAATTGGTTAAGAAAGAAGAACAAAAGCAACACAGAAAATATTATAGATTGTCAGTTTCCCAAAGTGTGGTGGGGGTGAACTAAAGTTTATTAAAAATAAATAATACTAGACACAACATGTATAGCTCATTACACTTGGGCATATTTTTGATTAGGGCAATGCTAGACAACAGCTCTTCAAATGAGATTTGACAGCAGGTAAATTACACAGTGTAAGGGTTTAAGCTGATCTACAGAACAACAATATCTTGATCATAAATAGGATTTGTGTGCTGGAAAATACATTCCATCATTAATGAAACAGACAAATGAACTGAAAAACGTCATCTTGCACCATAGTTTTAAGTAGCTTACCTTAGCAATGTAATATGGGCAGTAAGTCATGCATAAAACCCTGTAAAAGCTCATTAAGTCAGGATCAGTTTATTCAAAACAGCACATATTTCAAGTAATTGTTCTTCCTTAGCCAATTCCAGACGCTATTGTTCAACATCAACTAAAATAATGGAAACTAAAGCAAATTAATTCATTATAAGTTCTGTCCCACTAAAACTCTTGCATTTTAAATTGGTAATACAAAGACTCCAGATATTTTCTGCTGGTAAAGAACCCTGGGAGCTGTCTGCCGGCACTGCCCATCTAGCACTCCTTGTCAAAGTTACTGTTATGAATCTCTCATGCCCTGGGGCCCTCATCTCTGGGTGGAGAAAGTCTAGAAATGGCACTCACACTCTTTTATGAGGAACTTCTTGCTTTGTGGGGTTATTAGCATGGAATGAAGTTACTGAAAAGGCAGTTGTTAGATTTCTGGCCAGCTAGAAGTGTAGAGGCGATGTGCCTATGAAGCATAGCTAGGCTGCATTGAGTGCAGAAGGCTGTTTATATTGAGTTGGATATCAATTTCCACATTTGCAGAATTGTGGATATCTACATCTACAATTTCAAAGATAACTGCTCTTAAAGATCTCAAGTCACCAACACGTCTGTCAAAATATCAATAGCTGTGAAATCTGCCAGTTATTCAGAATTCAGACTCCCCTTTAAAACAGAGTTACCGTCTATTCTAACTATAAAAAAGTAAATGGCCCTGGAGAAGTATTTACATGGTTTAAGACAATTTGCAAATCCATGAATATTATGCACAACAAGCTTTGCTTGTTGTTTGGGATCCTAATGCCGATCTTTTCTACAGCAGATTCAGGTGGATGGGAACGGACTCCCCAACTCCCTACAGAAACTGCGTCTTGTGGGATGCTCCTAGTGACTCCTCCCTGGGTACTAGGATAAGCCGTGTTTTACAGCAGACTCTGGGTTGGTGCCTCTAAGACCCAGGTAACACAGTTCTGACGCCAGGACTGGGATTTAAGTGAGATTTTTCTGAGGCTAAACTCTGCTGGCTTTTCCTACATGCACAAGCTGTCACGTTTGCTGCTGCCAAAGCTCAGATGCAGATTTGTAGTTCAGGTTTGGAAGCAAGACAGAAGCAACTGAACTTTAGGGGTTTATTTCCTTTCACTGTATGATATAGGAGATATCTGTAAGTTCTGACTTTCTGGCATCCCTGTTTCCCTTTTATGAGGAACAGTGCTCTACTTACCCTTGAACTATTACTCTTCCTCCATTCCCCTTGTTCTTGTGGGGCTATCAATCAGTTGTTGTTTCCTCCACTGCTGCTCAGAGGAGGAGGGCTCCTGACCCAATCTAATCAGAAACTCTCTTGGCAGCGGAAACCATGGTGCAAAGAACACATGGAGGGAGAGTGGGTAGGAAGGATTTAGTCCACCGGTGTTGCCTAAAAGAGTCTAATTGTTCCTGGCTTGGGTCCCCAGGACTGAAGTGCTCTTCTCCTTTCCGAGACCCAGCTGTTAGATTTTACATATGTAATCTGCGGCCAACATTCATCCACTAACTCTCTTGATGCTTTAGTTCTTCAGTGGTCTGTCCTTCAATCACAGAGCCTTGGGCGGCCCACATAAGAACATTACCCTGAGCTGACCATGAACTCAGCCCACTCATGTGCATTTGCCTTTGGTCAGATCAGGGAAGAAGAGTGCAATCACAGGCAGAACACACTTGGACGATGAATGTATCAGGGCCAATGGTAAAACTAAGCAAGGACATATTATTTCCCAAGATTCTTGCTTCATCTGGAGGAGGTGTAGAGCTTGTCCAAGCTGAAGAAGCTGGCTGTGCAGGAAAGGACATCTGGGTGCCACAGAGATCCAGTCCTGGAGTCACACCAGTGGGGTCTGACCTCCAGTGCCATGCCTCACTAACCATGTGATCACACACAGCTTATCTGCCCTCACTCACACTCAGTTTCTGACTCTGTGAGATGGAATCATAAAAAATAAATCTATGCTTGGGGAATATTATGTGTACATACATTATAGACACTGATTTAGGAACTCCTAGATGATGGGGAGACTTAAGGAGATTACTATAGGAAGGAATAGGGTTGGAATCAAAGTGCCTGCCCGGCACATCCTGATATAACTGAGCTCTGGTATACATATTAACATGACAACTTTTATTTATTTATATTTTTAACAAGTCTCCTAGCTGCAAAGAAGCTCATTTCACACATGGAGAGCCCACATCCTGATAAGGAAGTAGACTTGCTCCAATTCCCACAGGAGGTCTTGGAAGAATAGGAAGAGGAGACCAAGACTTCAGATGAATTTTAGGCTCTACTGATTCATATAACGACTAGAACTGGAGACCCAGTCAAGGATCTAATTGCATCAGAGACATGACAGAGTCCCAAAGAACAGAGCAGGGACGTGATCGGGGGGGGGTGAGGTTCCATGTGGGGACTCTTACACCAGGGAGGAGCAGGGAAGAGTATAACTACAGCTGCTTCTGCCCTGGCAGAGGACAGCCTTTCTGGAGAGTGCTTTATGTGATTTTCTGGAACTTTCTATAATGTGGATTTATGCAAAAGTAGCCACCAGATCTGATCTGACTTCTTCAGCTTTCCGACTGGCTTGGAGTAACTTTGTTAGGAGGGGTCTAGTCTCTGGTCCTTTCACAGCCTGAAGCAAATAGTGGGCAGGCAAAAAGTCTTGGCTTCAGGGTTGTAGCAGATAGTTTTTCTCCTACGGGAATGTTAGTGCCGAGGTGTGGGGCAGCTGTGCTGGTCCGTGGATGGCCAAAACATTGCCCAGACCTAACTCTGTACTTGGACAAGGATGAAATTTCAAGGACTGAAAGAGAAAGTTAGAAATGACAAAAAGCAGAGTCCCTGAAGAAAAGACAGACGGATAGCAGCTGGCCAGGCACCTCAGAAAGGACCTGAGGGCCAGCCAGGGTCAAGGAGTGGGACGTGGGCCTGACCTGCTTCTGGTTTGAACGTGCGTTTGGCTTTCCTCTCTGCATGCTTGAATGGATGAGTGTGTGCAGAACCATATACACATCCAGTGCATATGTTTACAGAAGGCCATGTGGGCATGGTCACACATGGGATTTCAAAATCTTTAAGATTTCCACCATTCACTTCCTGTTTCTCAAATGATCACAGAAACTAATTTACCTTATCAAAAATGCAATTACCCAGTACCTTAGACTGCTATTTATTTGACAGCCTTCTAATTTTCCCACTTTTACCTAATTTGACAGGGAATATTATAGACATAACTAGTCTTTCAAAATGACTTTCACAAGGTTAGTTCACTTGTTAATTGACCCTCTGTGATGGCAATTTATGAAGCATATTAATTTCATCTGTCACTTCCAACGCAAAGTAAATGTAGAAAATAGTCTGTCTTTCATAAGGACCTTATAAAAGGAGTATGTCGGAATCCTTAATTAATGTATGCATATTCTTTCAACCATTGATACTGTGTGGAACTTTCATATCCACTCATCTGAAGCTCGGTCTCCCTTTTATAAATGTTTTGTTATTCCTTCATAATGGAGGAGAGACACCTTCACTGAGGATTATTCTGCCAGGGATATAAATTACTCCTTCAAAACGACGCAGCCCTTTGTCTGGAAAGATTTCCGGAGCCCACAAAGACAAAGTTAAAAAAAAAATCGAGGGAGCTGTGGCAGAGGGAAAACGTCCCTTTCCAGGAGGTGGAAGCCTGCGTACTCATGAGTTATTCTGCCCCCAGTACAGGTGCTCTGCAGAGGGGAACACGACATACAGTTGCTCCCTAAACTTGAGAAGGGGGAGTGTTACATTTGGAGGCTGAGTCAGGCTTTTAAAGGAAGTGCTCTCACTATATGGACCTGATTTTGGTATCGATCTCCTGAACCTCCTAGCGCCGTTCCCCCATTTGATCTCAGCCTCAGTCATTCTAAAATTGCAGTGGAGCCTAGTGGTAGGCGCGCGCTTGGTATAAAGCTGCAGACAGAACAGACACAAGCTCGGCGTAATGTGTGCAGGCAGGAGAACAAGGGAAGTCAACAGAACACTAGACAGAAGTAAATTACGGACACAGAGGGAAGGGTTTTCCTGGGTAACCAGCCCCCTGAGCTTGGCTGGTACCTTCTTCGCCTCCATTGCCCAAACATTCTTGTTTCGGAGCCCCTGGAGCCTCCCCAGACTCCCTCCTCTGCTCTGGTTTGTGGACTTCATCCCTTCAATGCCAGCATCCTCACGAGCTTCCGCTCTGCTTCAACTCCAGCAAAGGCGCCGAGTCTCCCTCCCGGGTGCACGTCTGGTGTGTGGCTCTCCCTCCTGGCTATTGCTTGGCTCCGAAGTTCACGGTTATGAGGAAGCTTCCCGAGTCAAGGAACCGTCACTTTACCCAAACAGAGTCCTCCCCAAAATGTTCTTTACAGGTGATTTGCAATGTCTACCCTGGAGTTCAACATTAATATTTTCTGAAGGCTTCCTATAGTAATAGTGTCTCTGGTTTGTTAATCTCAAGTGTCTTTTTCCTGCCATTTGCCACACTGAAAAATCCTACTGCCTTTATCAAGAGACTCTGTAATTTTCAAGCTTAGGGTCATTTTGCAGAAGATCTCCAGAAAAGATTAGAGATCCCTATTGGATGTTTTCACCAAAAAAACCCAAGACATAATAAAGCTGCATTTGACCTCATCACTTATATTTTCTCTAGTCAAACAAACAACTTTTCTTTTCCTTCAAACATCTTATTAGTAAATGCCCTAAAATATCCTTTTTGACTTTGAGCAAAGTACATAATATGTATTTTTTGGAAAAAGAATGGTTAATCTTTGACAGTAATAAGCAACATGTATATGTACATATATTATTATCATAAAATATAAAAAATTGTTATGGGATACTTATTTCTGATTTTGGCACAATATATTTAATAAAGGCCTATGTTAGTGCTTTTACAATGAGAACCATTTCATTTCTGATTGGGAAATCTATGTCAATGATTTACACAGAGAACCACTTTTTTAAAAATGCAAAGAAGAAGGTTAAAAGAAAAGTAAGATGAAAGGGGAAAAAATGGTAAAGTGTAGTTACACTTGTTGCAAATAGGGAGGGGTGGGTGAATGGAAGGGAGGGGAGGGGAAGGGGGAAGGGGGGGAAAACCAAGATGTATCATGTACAGGTACAAAATAACCATGTTGATTATGATCATTATGTATACAATGTACCAATACATGTTCTTGGTAAAATAATAAAAAAAATTAAAAAAAATGCAAATTACAAAGGTGGCATGCTGCAATGTCCTCATCAATCATAAAAATACATATTTTGAATAAGTGTTGGAATGTATAATCTATACTTCATAGATCTCAGCATGGAAGTGCCATCATATCTAGCTAAAGTGCTGCACATGTTTTATCAGAAAATAATTACTCCCCCGCTCTGATGTTATCACACCACAGAAGTGCTGAAATGCTGTTCTGAGCAATAACATTTCTGTGTAGAGGAAAATTTCTTCCTCATTTAGTATCATGGCGAAAAAAAGCACGTGCACACGCGCGTGTGTGTTGGTTTGTATGCACAGCGGGGTATCTTTCCTTTCTGTTCATGGTTATCAAAATACCTTTTACGGTATTTCTCCATTTCTGTTACTAAAGTGACTGAATCACGCCCCCTTGCCTCTCCAGACTCTGAAGTGGTGTTGATTTTTTATTTTATTTTTTACCAAACATAATGAAACCCTGGAGGAAAAAATGTGTGGTTAAATAGAGCTTTCATGGCCCTGTAGGACTGGGTGTTGTTATCAGTAAAACTGCCTTAAAATGTACTTCAGAAGCGCCTCCCCAATCGCTGAAGAGTGAGTGCAGCTGCTTTTCGTGACAAGGTAGAGGAATTCTGGAACACTCCAGTGGCAGCAGGATTTGGTCAGTGCTGTAGCCCTGCCCCAAGCCCAGGCCTAAGTTGACCTTTTTTCTTCTCAGAGGGAGGGGAAAAGAGAGTAAGGCAAGGGGAAAACAAGCCAGGGACAAAGCACACTGCACCGAATCCAAGATGCATGATTTTCATGGATCTCCCAGATCATCCAGAGAGGAGCTGGGGGTGGGGCCCTATAGTCACTCCTAGTATGACTAGGGCTATAAAGAAATGATTGTAAACCCCCGTGTGGTAACAGAATCTTTCTTTACTAGCCCCATCCCACTGCTGGGAAAGTTGACAGCCCCATCCGACTGCAGTTTTCATGTGGAGCTGAACTTCAGAGTGCTCACTTGTGCCACAGAAGGTTTCATTTGCCCCCTGTTCTCACTTATGCATGATTGTCTAGGAAGCATGTCTTTTTTGTGCTTTCTTCTCACAGCTTTATATATGTCAGAAAGGGTAGCTATTCTTGTTTACAGAATACTTCTGAAATTTTAGGCACTTTCTTCCACATTCTGGAGCAGCAGTTCTCAGCTGGAGGAATTTTACTTCTCCCATTCTCACCCCGGGGGATATTTGGCCCTGCTGGAGGACATTTCTAGTTATTACATAGCGCAATGTCCTCATGACAAAGAATAAGTGGGCCCCAAATGTCAGTAGTGCTAGAGGATAGGGTTAACAAACTCTACCGCAGAATCATAATTGTCATGCTCAGACTGAAAGTGCACGTCAGGTTATTTTATTTTTTCATTCTTACCTTGCGGTTTAGGACACAAAGTCTAAGAATGCAATAGTTGCAATAGCTGTAATTTATTTAGTGTGTCTTCCGTGCTTGGATATCTCCTTAGCAGCTTTATTGTACACCAGCAATTCATCAACATTGCAGGGTTAGTAGTATTAACACCATTTTACAGGTGAAAGAAAAGGGAACATTGGTTGCCCAAGATCACATAGCTATTAACTGGCTCAACTAAGGTAGAACTCCATCCATCCGGCTCCAAGGCACGTGCCCCCTCTTCTACATTTCTTCATAG
Organism: Hystrix cristata; assembly: GCA_004026905.1. Lineage (NCBI taxonomy): Eukaryota > Metazoa > Chordata > Mammalia > Rodentia > Hystricidae > Hystrix > Hystrix cristata. The sequence continues at coordinate 23,938 of PVJO010001215.1, forward strand.
AATCAAGGGCTATAGTTGCTAAGGGGCAGGGCTGAGGTTCAAATTCTGAAGCTGTCATTTCCAACTTCTAGACTTTTTCTATTGTACTACATTGCCACACAAAGAAAGACAAGACTCTCCAAAGGTACATGGAATCTCAATATTCTGTTATAAGACTAAAAATTTCAGGGCATGCTAACTACCCAGGTAGATTATAGATCCTTGAATGTGCTGAGAAACTGGTCGATTGCAATGCCCTTCCAGAGAAGAGACTGGGTGGAAGCGCCCATAGTCAGCAGTCCTATCCTACACACAGTTGGACGCCTCGAAAGAGGTGTTGGCAAAGCCATCAGGGCCCCTGCTCTCTCCCCTGCTGCTGTTTGAACCACGCTGGAGCAATGAGATGTCATCAGCAGCAAGACTGTCCTCTCAACACAGACCTGACAGGTCGGGATACCGACAAATGAATTTGCTTTGGTTTTATGCCCTGATCTTACACGGGGAGCATTCTATTTAAAATGGCAAAAGCTTCCTGGTTTGAGGAGAACACGTAGCTCCTTCTAATTACACATACCTGAAGCTTAAAGAAAAGAGCTTCTTTGCAAAATATGCAAAGTGGGAAAGCTCTGCCGTGAATATATGAATAGAACACTTAAAGATTTAATAAACTACATGCACACAGGAAGAAGGGAGAAAGGAAGGGAGGAAAGGAAAGAGGGAGAAAGAGAGGGAGACAAGAAGGGAGGGAGGAAGGGAAGGAATGAAGATTATCACTAAAGCTTAATGCCTTTGTGTGCACTTTCACCAGGGTGATGAATTTACACCGTGGCCTACTAATCCATAGGATACCTGCTCAGTGCCTCACTTACAAATATCGAATCTACTTTTTCCCTCATGCAACACAAATATTGTCGTTATTCCTCATTTCATTCAAGAACTTGTGCCAACGGGCATCTGTAAAAAAAAAAATCTTTATTTACCAGTCAGCCAGTATCCCGTATGTACAGAGAGCCATTATCTATTATTTGACAGTTGCTCTATTTTGACTGATCAGGTATGAGGAGCTAGCTCTTAGATTATGATTACCCCAGATACATCATACCTTTCATCTGGATTTCTAGATAATCTTGGAAACCTCAGGAAAAACTAGAATCTTTCCTTCCCTCCACCTTCCCACTAAACCAGCTATCTGGTCCTAATCCCAATCAGACTCCTCCCAGAATTATCGATATAACCTTGTTTTCCAAGACCCTAATCTCACCTCACTCTCCATTCTGTCTAGTGGACTGGCCGAGAGTGAACTGACACCTCCAACCTCACATGCCCTATGCTTCAAATATTCCAGTGCGTTTCCATTCCCTTAAGTAAAGCCCATTTATTACTATGACTTCTACAGCGTCTGCTTTCCCCTCCAGCTTAATTTATCACTAGTCTGGTTACTAAGCAACCCTACCATCCAGCCAAAGAATTTCGAATTCCTCATGGAATTATAACCTTTCACGCCGAGTGTCATCGCACACCCTGGGATGCTTCTCTTAACACATAGGCTACAAAAAGCCCTACAAGACAGGCTGGGGCTGAGGGCCCCAGAGAAGCTTTTCCTGGTGATTGTGGAGTCAATCCTCAGTACTCCACCCACTCACGGAGCTGTCCAAGCCTGTGTGAGGAGTCCTGCGCCCTGCTGAAGTCTAGCTCAGGGCAGGTAGGTGACAATTCCGGCCTATGCTGAAAAACATGTACAGACTTTTCTGTCTCTTCCTTTTCCCCAAATAGACAAAGATCTCCCCCTTCTCTCTGATGCCTCATCCAGCCTACAATTGCTGGGATTGTCTTGATACCAAACAAGAACAGCTGCTGGACTGGAAATGACAGTGGCTGTGATAGCTCACAGAGATGAAAAGATCCTGAGACACCGATGAGGTTTTTGAGCCATGTAAGGACTGCACCTGGGAGTCTGCCCTTCCCCTGACCTCTCAGTGTGATGAAATTTCTTTTCTCACTTAGGATGAGATCGGTTAGAGTCAGAGATTTCTGTTACTTGAAGCTAAAGCATCCTCACTTCATCACCTTCTTTGACATCCCCGGTATGCTGCAAAGTGCTGACACACAGGAGGAACTCAGTAAATGTTTGTGGGATGAAGGACGAATAATCAAGTGAAGCAAGAGGATCTCTAGTGAAGCTGAATGACACACCAAGGTGAGTGATGGGGAGGATGATGGCTCCGACAGAGAATCAAAGTGGTAAAAGTGGGCTTGGGGGAGAGACGGGGGCTCCCATAGAGAACAGAAATGGCAAGAGTATGTGCACCACAACTGGGGACATCTCACTCTAAAGGGCTGGGGAGGGAGCCAGAAAGTTTAAGATAGTGCAAGGTTACATGTACACCTTTTTTTGCAAATTCATCTTTTTTATGGCCCCAAATAGAAACTTAACCAAAACATCTAAAATAAGGGGTTAAATAATAAAGACAAACATCCACACAATGGTACACTCTTGTAATCATTAAAAATGACAATATGCATGAGTTGGAAAGATAATGCCTCCATTTATATTGAGTAAAACAGAGTGCAAAAGAGTATATACGGTGAGATTCCATTCTGGTAAAATTACATGCATATTTACAAGCCATAACACCCAGGAGATGGACATTACTTCTCTTTTGGCAGCAGGGCTATCAGTGATTTTTATTTTTTATGATTTTTTTGAGATTTGCTAACTTTTAAAAAACAAGCATGCATAGCTTTCCCTCTCAGAAACAGTAAAAGGTTATATAAATTTATTAAGAAATACATAAAAGAGGGAAGATACCCTAAAGATAGCACATCTCTGTTAATACTGCTGTTGGAAAGAACATTAAACTGTACAGAATGAAAATTTCTTCAGCTCTTCTCACTTAATGATCACAGAGCTTGACCACTCTCTGGCTGGCCTCCATGAGCAGGACCCTGGGAGGGCGGCGCTGGGGCCCCCGAGTCCCCCACCTGAGGTCTGAAGGTCCATCAAGAGGGACCAGTCCCTCTGCTGTTTCGAAGGCTTTCCACAGAGACGTTCCTGTTAGTCTGTATCCACTGCCTTTGTGACAGACACTTACTTCCTGGGGTTTTAAGTGCATGGGAAGTGTGGTTTTAATGCTCAAATTATAATTTTGCAATGCATCGAAATGAACTGCGGAGCTTGTTTAAAGTTCTTTGTCCTTCTGTGAGGGATTAATTTTGCAGGTTTGGAGAAGGACTCGGGAACCCATACAGAAAATGTTGATGCCTATAGTCTGTGACTGCACGTGGACAAGTACTGCCTTCCAGAGCTGTCATTCTTGCTGGCTTGGCTACGTTATGGAATGAATAATATTTTGTGTGCATTGATATCATCCATTTTTTTTTTCCTTAGAGATTGGAACAGAGAGAAATGTTTCCTCAAGAAGAGTCTGGATCTCTCTTTGAAATGTTTTCAGGCATTTTGAAGTCTAGCTTGAACGCCCTTCAGCCAGTCTACTTACTCCATTCCTTTGGTCACCTGTTCATTTCTTTACCCACAGGATACGTACTAAGCATTTATGTGCCAGCCACTGTATATACCAAAGCCCTATTTGACATTGAAGTCTCCTTCACTGGTTGAAATACATCAGGTTTTATTTGGCTGACAGCCTGGAGTATATTCTGTATCAAGGACTCTCTCCAACATGTTGGCAAAGACATCAGACTTCAAGGACCACTGAGAATGGTGCTTAGCATATAGTAGGCATTCAAAATGTGTTTAAAGCAGAAGAGTGCACTGGAGCATGGGGGAGGAAGGAGAATTGTTTCAGAATAGGGTTTGTGGTACTCCTGCCCTCCCTTCCTCTTTCCCTGCTGTATTCACCCCTTCTCTACCCCGCCTAGGTACTAGTACAATGAAAACAGACCCATAGCCTTCCTGGGGTCCCTTCTACCTTCATTCCATCCTTTTACAGAGCTATTTCCAAACAACACATCTGATTTCATTATTTCTTTATTAAGAGAGCTTCCCAATAACTTCCTATTTTCTCTAGTATTTGTTTCCAATCTTTGAAATATTCTAATACATCATGGAACTGGGTTCTAGCATGATGAAATCACAGATATCCTTTCTTTCCAGGAGGATGTGACATTAACAGCCTGCGAGGTCGAAACGCACTCTGCTTCCCTACTTAGATAGCATAAATTATAGGATGTTCAAGTCAAAGCAAGAATAGTGAGTATATACATTACAATGAAATCATTTCGCCTGCCATGAAAACTGTGGGTCCTACCTAGATGACTGAGAGCCCCCAGAGGTGTGTAGTGGTGTTTTGAGAACTGACCACATGTAGCCAGGAGGGTAGATGATAATGATTTTACTGCCACATTCTCCACTTTACTCCCAGGCAGACATCACTAATACAGCACAGAACTCATCCACCTTCCCACTTTCCCGTCTCATGCCCCTCCCCTTTCCACATACATCCTCCTTAAACCATACAAATTACTTCTCAGGCTTATTCTTTTTCACCTTGAACTCTTATGAGGCCCACTACTCCTTAGCACTCATGTTTCAGGCACTGACTGCAGAATACACCTCCTGACTCTGTGCTTCTGATCTAGCAAAGGTTACTGAACATCAGTGTGATGCCAGGCTCTCATCTGTAAAGTGGAGGTGTAACTGAAGTCATAGGGAAGTTGCAAAGACTAAAACAGAAAATGCATTTGAGGCGAAAGAAGCACAAAGAATAGGAAGAAAAACAAAGCTTGAAATTATGGTCATGTGCAAGGGTGGAGCACACCCTCGCTGAGATGAGAATGCTGAGGGTATGTATGCAGGGCCCTGGCCAGAGAAGTTCCCCCGTGACATCATCTATGCATGAAGGGTGTGGAAGCTTTTGAATCAGAGGCTTCAAACTTAATGACTAGTTTCGTTTTCTGAAAGGCTGACAGACCCAACCAGGTACAACTTCAGTCCTCTCAATTAAAGTAGATGATCAGCAGAGGTCAGATGATCCTTGGCTTGGGGTCTCTGCTTCTGTGTTTTTGGTATATAGCATGAACGAGTTAGTGATTTTCTCAGTCTTGCCCTGCTCATGGGATAAGAAAACACCTGCCGTAAGGTGTCAGAAACTCCCATAAGGGATAAACAAGGTCATGCATGCTAAGTGCCCAGCACAATTCCTAGTAAATGGTGGCTCTTATTATCAGTAGTTACTAGCAGTCTGGGCTAGAAAAAACAACTGTAGTTGAGAAATGCTTTGTTAAGATCACCTAAGCTTTTTGTTTTTGATATTCTCCAGTGCAGCTCACGACTAAAATTTGACTTCCCATGCAGTGTTACCTGCATGGAATGAATGTGTTGATAAGCAAATATGAATACCTACTCCAGCTACTAATTATATTTCTCACTATAAATCAATATATTTCTCACTATAAATCAATTATATTTCTCACTGTAAATCAATATATATTTGCATCACGGCTTACCTATTCATCTCTATGAGTATGACTACTAAAAATGCATTCCTAGCATTCAAATTACCTCTGAATGTAGACATAAAATCAAGCTTGAATGTGTAAAGATGATGATAACATGGACTCCTGACACAGATAAGGCCTTGCTCCTTATCTGTGTACAGAAAACAGTGGCCCTTCTCCAGTGACAACTGGCCACAACCAGGGAGAATTTAGACTCCTCCTTCTCCCGATGGCAAGGCTGCCCCAGTACCATTTTCTGCACATGTGCAGCCTCCAAAGTACAGCAAGAGTCCCAGAAGCAAGGATCAGATCAAGCAAGGGTAATGCCTGAACACCTCCACTGGCTACCACAGTGAACATTCAAGGCTTCCTGCTAAAAATCAGTCATTGAAGGTTGGTGTCTGACTTTGTTTTAGAGAATCTGGTCCTTGTCTTCTCTGTGTAGAGTGAAAATATATCACAAAAGCTCAGTGCACTTCTGTTGCTGATAATCCTTTTTTCAAAAGACACTTGGAAACAGAATACAGTGCTGCACAGTAATTATTGTTGTGATAACATCTACTGCAGTGTTCACTGTTGTTATATGATTGACCCAAGTATCTGGTGAGTAACTTCAGTCCAAAGGCTGTGTTTAATTAGAAATTCAGTCATTTATCCAGTACCAAAAACTATGATATTAAGCATTAGGATTTAATTACTCAGTGAGAATTGTAAAACACTTTTCTGAAAGCAAATTCATTTGTTTCATAAAATTACTTAATTCTCATTAATGTATTATTCCATGTAAGTATAAATACAGAAAAGGAATCAGAGTACAATCAAACTAAACTAATGGTGCTATTCAGGCTCCTCTAACACCGAGTTTCCGAACGTACCCTGAGGACATTCACAGAAATTCAGCACTAATTGATAGTTGTTTTTCTGTAATGAACATCCCAATTATTTCAATTCAAATATTCACAATTATTTTTATCATCCAAAGGAAACTGCCGATGCGGTGAGAGTACTAGGCAAACCTCGTTGGGGAGAAGTATAGTATAGCTCTGGCCATTTGATCGGGCAAACGTGCTCTAAGCAGAAATAGAAATTGCAAAACTAAGATGAGTCCTTCGGCACCGTGGCTGAAAGCTGCTCCCTTCAGTAACTGTCCTCTGACTGAATGCAAAGACTGGAGATTTCCGGCAGCAATCCAGACCGAAGGTACTAAAAGGCCGCCATCTCCCAAAAAAGCCCCACATGGAGAGGTGACCTTTGGAGGGCGGACAGGAAGGCTCAGAAGCAGCATGAGAAGAAAATCAGAACCCAACCCAGAAAGTTAATGCTGAGAAGGCCACTTCTAAGAGCCTCACCGTGCAGAGGAGACAACAGCTTGAAGTTCCTCTGCGATTACACTCGCGTGTGAGTCTGGCGTTCCCAGAGCCCGTGTTATCGCTTCAGCAGACAGGTACTGACTTGTGAGAGTTTAAAAAGCAGCTGGCGGCATTGATCTTATGTCTAGTTACAACCTGTCACCACTTCAGTTAGTATTTTCTGAATCAAATATAAACAAAGGTGGTGATGAAAAGCAGCAGTGAAAAATGATACCTAGAGGACATTATAAGTTGACTCCGTTCTACAGATGAATTCCATCACACATAACCGCTGGGAACAGATGTGATAGAAAGTGATATAATGAATTTGTCTATTGAGGAATAATTTGGTGAACAATGACCCGGCCAAGGTGACATTAGCTGTATAAAAAATAATCACAGAAAACATTTTTTGAATATATAAGGGACCAGCCGTATGAGATGAATTAAGGGACAAATGAGAGCATTTTTCTGAATAATTCAGGCAAAAAGTCCCGCTTGGCATAAATTCAGGTCACAGTAAGCTGGGTTGAATTATCCGCCTTCCCTTGTTGTAACCTCCACTGATTTATTAGTAGTCAGGGCTAGTTTTATTTTTAGTTATATGAAGTAGTTGTGAGGGCCACCAGAAAGACTTTCTTTGCCCTTTTGGAAATAAATCTACTTAAGTTTTACGTTGGATTGTCTTTCTGTTAGATTAAGAAAACAGTATGTAAAAATGTAACTGCTGTTTTGATAACTTCTAACATCTTGCCGCTAAGCGTGTATGCCTGTGGGGGAAAGAATGAGTCCCATTGCCGCCCTGTTAGCGGGGAAGGGGGAGGAGCCGGGCCGCAGCTGAGCAGCCAGACCGGAGGTGTCCGCAGGCTGGGAGCAGAGCATGGTAGGAAAAGGGGCACAAGAAGCTGAAGAGTTAGTTAAGACACATGGTAACTTCCCTGGTAGATGAAGAATCATAATTCTCTCAAGATGTTTGTCATGTGACTTTGAACCAAGCTATTCTCCAAAAAAGAGAAGCAATGTCTGAAATTTTTCTAATTAATTAAGTTGATCTACCCACATATCCATCAACACTTACCCTCTCAGTGCCCAAGAAGAGCCAACCACTGTAACGGGTACAAAGGAGGGACAGAGACGAACGGGCCCAGATTGGCAGCTCGCTGCTTTGAGCAACGCAGAGCTCTGTGAAGTAGAGCTGTACTTCCAGTGAGTCCAGCAAGAGATCTGTGTAAGCTAAAAGAGTAGACAGAAGGATGGATGGATTCCCTCCCAGAGGCAGAGTGGGAGACAAATTATCCTCCACAGCTGGAGTGATTATAGGTGTTCTCCAGGTGGAGATGGGAAAACACACTCTTAGGTAGAGAGCAAAGTTGTTGGAAAAGCCAAGAAGAGCATCTATGAGGGAAGAGGTCTGGTCAGAAAGAAAACAAGAGGCAGATGCAAGGGTGGTGGATGGTGACGGAAGGGGTGCTTGCAGCCCGATGAGAAGAGAGTAGAACACAGGACCAGGAGAACGAGGTTTATTCTGTTGGATGAGGAGCCTGAGACTCAGTCACACTGTGTAGGTAACTGAGAAAGAACAGCTGGAGAGTGAATTGTTTGGAAAGTACTGCGGTTAGGATGAAGTACAGCCCACAGAGAGGAATTTTCGCAACGTTACATAGAAGAGAATCCCTAATTTATACTCTACCTTTATGATAGACAGCGTCATAAATCCTTCTTACGCATTATCAGAAAAGGAATCATTATTCCCATTTTATGGGTGAGAAAACCGAGACACCAATGGGTGAAACTGCTTTCCCAGGGTCAAGCAGGTTATAAATTGTCTGATTAGATTTTTCCCTCTTGTACTCTCTACATTTGAGATAAACGGATCCATAGATAGCCCCAGAATTATTGAGACTAAAATTTATACCACACTGAATTTCATGAAATTGGATCCTCCACATTTACTACACTAAAGCAGCCTCAAGTAAGAAAACAGGGTAGTTCTCAATCCTGCCTGTGCATTAGAATAACCTTATGAGTACTGAAAAATATCAGTACCTGGTTCCCACGTGGAACAGGGCCCGGCATCTGCATTTTCAAGAAGTACTCCAGGATTTCTGAGGTACCAGGAAATCTTGACATATGTCTAGGGTTGCCAGGAGCCTGGGTGATGCTCTCAACAGACACCAGAAAGAATGAGACTAATATAGTTGGGTCCCAGGTTGATGCTCTAATTTCTAGCGGGAGAGCTCAAAAGGGCCAACAGTTGTAATATACAGGAGGACAACCAACAGCAGGCTCTTCCTGGTCCTTGCCTCCAACAGGGATCTGTCTCTTCCTCCTTGGTGTTTACAGACTAGGAACAGGCAACAGCCCACAGTGTTTTTCACTCCTGTTTCACTGACGACGACTCGCTTGATAAATGTGGGGGCATCACATTTTTCTCTTTCAAAAGGGCAAGGCATGGTGATGTACCCACCCCTTAAGAGAGCTATAGCAAGCAGGCAGCTAATGTGACCTCAGGTAGGCTGATTTTTCTTTTGTAATACAATTGACATCTCCATTATGCAAATCTAGGCGAATGTTCAAAAGGATGCAAATATCATTGTCTTTTCAGTCCAATATCCTTTAATGTTTTAGACTGCTGGTTTCATCAACAGCATTAATTTCCACACAGACCCTACATTTCCAGTGATTGCAATGCAGCTGCTCTTTTTGCAGAGAAATGGAGACAAGTCCACTTGAGTTTTAGGAAAGAGAAAATAATTTGTCCTGGGTGTGCAATATTTGTTGGGCTCTTTGGGAAAAGGTTAAGCAATCAGCTTCCAAACACAGGTCTTTCGATGGTCATTTTCTTCTGGGTTGCTCTCTGCCACATGAATGTACCACCCAGGGGTGCTGTGTGCATAGCTGGCTTTGCCCAACTCCTCCTTGGGGAGGCATGTTTGGCTTCTCTGAGGCCCGAACAGCTGCCACCCCGTCTCGGCTTTGCATTTGGCTCTTTGTTCGCGTAGTCTCTTGCTTCCCCCACCTCTTTATTTTCCTCGTTATTAACATGATCCATGGATGGGTTTTGCACAAATTGCACTCCCTCCTCCTCCACACCTTGAGCTGGTCATTTAACCTCTCTGCCTTTCTGTTAATAGCAGACCCTGCAGCATAAGGCAGGTGGTACTTAAAACTAGCTAGCGCAACGCAGGATTCCTTGTGTGATGCATGCTCCAGCTGTCAAGGACAGGCAGTAGCTGGTGAGTTAGTGATGGGGGATGGACTAGGGGAGGCCAGCAAGGTGCTTGCTTTTTACACTGCCTGTGAAGAGGTGCCAAAAAAGTCAGTCATCAAAATAAATAAGGTCTGAATGCAATATTTTTAAAAAAATCACACTTGATACCCAAAACCCATAACGAACAAAACTCAAAATTTTAAATGGCGACATTATCAGTTACAGTGTAGAGACAAGCCATGTTGGAACTAGAGGCAAAAGCAAAAATTAGTAATGTTGATGTATAAAATTTTGGTATTTGGTCATTACGGATTTTTATGCATTAATTTTGAGAGTTAAAGTGTGGCATTAAAATGCTGTTATTCTTTTTTAAAAAGGGTCTTGACAAATCTAATGCATCCATGATAGGTGGAATGAATGAAGATGAAGAGAACCTGCGGCCGGAAATACTATTCTTCTTGAGGACTGAGAGTGCACCTGAAGAGTGTGCCTCGGTGGACCCAGTCAGTCATCCAGGTCTCGGATCTTGGTGACTTCCAGGTCCTATGAGAGGCCTCTGATGTCACTCCAGCCATGGTGGGGAGGTCTTCTTTATGCTAGGCTCCTCAAATACTCTCCTTGTGTTTACTAAATGAATAAGCCCTGTAAAGCTTTTAAAACTTTTAGAAAATTTGGGTTTTTTTTTTTAAACATATGTACCTTAGCCTCCTACTCTGTCTCTTGTAGGTGACTCTACAATGAACCAAGAGTAGTCCCCAGAAGAAGGGGGCCTCCGGGGGACCACCTATAGTGTACAGATGAAAATGCGCACGTGTGTGTAGACGCACCAAGGAAAAAGAAGCTGAATCAGCTTCATTTTCGTGTGACACAGGCCTGAGTCCGCCCACCAGAGAATGTGGCTTTCATTTCAACAATGGCACTTTCAACCCAAATTTGTACATCAGTGAAACTATGTCTGACCAGAGGGGGCGCCTTTTAAATTCTGTATGAAGATACATATGGCTAGTAGAAGCCCAGGGCACTTGCATAAATATGAAAAATGAAAAATTTGTGAAAGTAAAGGCCCCTCTAATTCGGCTCATCACAGACACCGTGCAGAAAGATCCGCCTGAGGTAGACATCGGCAGAATGAAGGGGACCCAGGTCCTGGCCGAAGAGGAATTGCTCAAGTGTTTGGGCTTATAGTCACCTAGAATCCACTTCACGCTTCCAACGCTGGGACAGGATCAAAAGCAGGAAAGCGGCTGGTGCAGAAAGTGGGAGGGACAAAGGCAGAGACTGAGGGGGATTTGAGGGTAAAGAGGACTGAGCAAAGGTCCTCCAGGCCGCTCTCTTTGCTTCTTTGATGCCTGCTGACAATGAATGATGTTCGTTTTTTCTCTGTAACTCACTGGATATTTTAACACAAGTCGGGTCATTAAAATTGTCAACACACCAGAACATGCTCCAGAATCCAGTTCCTTCTCTAACCTAGTGAAGTGGGAAGGTAGACCTCATTCCCAAACCCTCCATAGGATGTTTGGTTCTGTAATGATCCCAAGGTGCGGCCAAGTCTCTAAGGCAACCTAATGACTACTTCCTCAAGACTCCATTTCTAATAGACAAAAAGAAAAGCACCAACAGGAAACTGACTAGGAAGAGGTCACTGCGGGGATAGAGGAACCAGATAGCACATGTAATGACTTTTTCTCCCTCTAATTTTTTTCTTCCTTCTTTGTAGGACTCGACATGCTAAAAAGGATACTTGCTTACTAGAAGTCTATGGATAGCAATACATGGACATCCTGACCCCCACACAAAATGCACTTATTTTTTATTTTATTTTTTTAACCAAGAACATGTATTGGTACATTGTATACATAATGATCACATTCATCATGGTTATTCTGTACCTGTACATGGTGTATCTTGGTATTCCCCCCTCTTCCTCACCCCTTCCTTCCAATCCCCCACCCTTCCCTATTTACAGCAGGTTTGTTTACATTTTTTCTTTTTTTCCCTTCCTCCTTTCTTTTCTTTTTCCCTTCTTTTTCCCCTTCTCCCTTTCTAGTTCTCCTCTCTTTTGAATATTATCTTTCTTTTATGTAATATCTATTATACCTCTTCGTTCCTATTTACACTTATGGTTTCTCATATCAGAGAAACAATTCAATGTGTACTTAGGAGTGTCTTATTTATTTCACTTAAGAGTAGGTTCTCAAGGTGCATCCATTTACCTACAAATGTCTCTAGTTTATCCTTTTATATGGCAGAGTAGTACTCCATTGTGTAGAAAAACCACATCTTCTTTAGCCATTCATTTGTTGTTGGGCATTTAGGTTGTTTCCAAGACTTAGCCATTACAAATTGTGTTGCTATAAACATGGTTCTACATATATCACTGTGGTATGATGTTTTTAATTCTTCTGGAAAGATACCAAGCAGAGGAATAGCCAGGTCAAATGAACCTCTAGTTGTAGTTTTCTGAGGAATCTCCACACTGATTTCCACAGTGGCTGGACCAGTCTACATTCCCACCAACAGTGGAGGAGGGTTCCTTTTTCCCCGCAGCCCCGCCAGCACTTGTTATCGGTTGATTTCTTGATAATAGCTATTCTTTCTGGAGTGAGATGGAATCTTGGCATTGTTTTGATTTGCATTTCCCAAATGACCAGTGATGTCGAACACTTTTTCTTATATTTATTTGCCATTTTTATTTCTTCATCTGAGAAATGTGTATTCATTTCAGATGCCCATTTTTGGATAGGGAAAATGCACTTCTTGTAAAGCTTAAGGAGCCTTTCGAAATACAGGTCAAAGAAAAAGGAATCACACACTAGACTAGCTGGAAGGAGAAAAGTCTCTGAACCAGAGCTAACATTTGTGTAGGGAGAGTGTGGGGGGGAGAGCAGCCAGACCTTTTATACTGAAAACACAGTCCCAAGACACCTGCAAACAAGTCAACAGAGTATGTCCTGCTTCTTCGCTTTATTACAAAAATCAATTCTCTCTCACACTTGGGCCTTTTGTTCTTTCAGCTTGTTCTGAAAGCAGTTAAAAGACATGTACATTATATTATGTTATATTATTTTATGTTGCTTTGATATATTAATCAGTTATACCTATTAGATTATTAATTATAATAATAATCACTAGGATTATACTTATACTTTCATATTGCATTATAGTATGCTGTGACACATTATGATATATGACATATAAAACATACTATATCATATACTGAGTGATTTGCCATTTTCTCTGCCTTGATTTGACCAGAGGAAGTCCGAGCCCGGAACACAACCGACAGGAAATCTTAGTTTCTTCTTTCACTTGAAAAATGCCCAACTGTTTTTTTGTTTTTCCCAAGAGTGGCCTATACTCTTTAATTTTATCCTATTTACATTTCCTGCAGACCATTATTTTGGTATTTACTACGTGCCTGGTAGTATGATAAATATATCTAAAACTATCTAAGTCATTTCATTCCTCCATATGATGTAGCTAGTAGTATCATATTTCATTTTTTAGATGGGGAGACTAAAGTCTAAGTGCCTAAGGTCAAACAGCAAGTGCCTCTATCAGGGATCCTCCTTTGGGAAGTTATGCTTTGATTTCTCCTCCCTTTGCCCAGTATTCTAAACTCTAAAGAAAAGCAATACCTCAATGATTAAGGTACTAACTGCTAATTAATTTTCATTTAGATTTAAAGAACTCAGGACACCTGATGACCTTCAGCTAGCATCACAACATGTAGTGTCCTCCTCATCCTTTAGTTTTATGTATTAGCTAACATGAAACATGTAAATTGCTGAGATTTAACTTACAGAAAATTAATATTCATCTAAAGAATTACAGGAGCTACTCCCAGGTGGTCAAGGTCAAATGTGTGGATGCAGAGGGAGAAGGAAAGAAGGAAATAAAAAAGAGAAAGATACACTCACTGGATGGCAGAGCTCTTTCCCTGCATGTGGTCTTCCACAGCCCCCAGCACTTCTTCTCTGTCCTGGTACATGCTCTATATGGTACCTGAGTTCTCTAAGGTGGTCTTCTTTGTGGGAGTGGGAACAGCTCTCACCATTTTCTCAGGGTGCCAGCCCTTGAATAAACATGGCTGCCTTCTCACCAACTTTTGCCTCCTGAGTATTGGCTTCTCAGTGATGAGCAGGTGGACTGGGGTCTGATTACAACTCCAGGACCATCTTCTACTAATTCATTGTTTTGACAACTTAATTTGGTCTCTTTGTTCGTGATCGAAAATGCAAACCAAGAAGCCAAAAGTGAGGGACTTGGAAAGGTCCCCAAATTCCCTCACACTATATTGAATCTAATTCAATTCTATAATTGACAACAACTTCAGGACTGACAAACCAGACATCTTAAAAAGTGTTTACAAGTTAGCTAAAAAAGTTGTCTATGGAGATAAATACTTGATAACACAGAGACTCCACAGTTTGGTTCCAGATGGAGTATAGTGTTCTGAGCTTATGTAAAGATGAATGCCTGCCCCCATTCGCTTATGTTTCACCAATAGATTTTGAGGATTTACACTATGCCAAGTATGGGAACAGAAAGCAGACAGATACCACGATGAACAAAATATGATCCTCTGCCTCTGGGAGCTTACCTTTTCACACAGGAAGGTAATTCACAAGTATACGTGATTGCAACAAAAGGCCATTCAGGCGCCACGCGTGTATTATAAACATCATGCTACAGGGATTCTAAGGAGAAGGAGATTGTGTCCATCTGAAACTAAGACTTCAGCAGGCAGAGAGGAAGACAACAGGAAGGCAGGATGGAGAAGGAACCTTGTGATAACAGCAAGAATTCCAAAGTATGTCTAGGGTGGGCACCTTCCCTGGCCCACACTTACATCTTTTGCCTTCTTAAGCATGCAGGGCTCCATACCCTGAGGTTCATACTCGCCTGGCCTGAGGTAGGTCCTGGGAGCTGGTGTCATCCAATAGCTCCATACATGATTTAAGCATTCAGCCAGAGCGGAGGTCCCGGACTGAGGGGTTTAAAAAATAGCTATCAGGATTGGAGAGGTTTGGGAAGGTCTTCAAGGAAGAAGACCAGAAACTGATGGAGAAGCTCCAGGAGAAGGAGCTTTTCTGCTTCTGAATACACAGATTTTCCCTTAATTCTCCCCAAAACCCTAAGAATAAGGGAGAAGAACCTAGTTTATTGGTAGCTTACCATAGCCTAATACCATGCTAGGAGCGCTTTACAAATTATCTCCTTTAAGTGAGTAGCACATTCTCCAGGTTACATCATAGTCTGTCAGCCATGAAACCATCTGACCCAGAGAACAGCAAGGTGAAATGTACTTTGAGGAAAATGCATCAACAGCTCTGAATGAGGAGGGAAGAAACATTTAGAAAGCTGTGATTGTTCAGGTCTGCTCAAAAGGAAGATTTACTCTCTTAAGGAACCAGAGGCAATTATTTCTTTGCCAAGTTTTGCTCTGTCTTGTCTCTTGCTCATTGATTTATAGGTACTCTTTTTATAATAAGGATAGTAGCTGATATACATGTTGCAAAATTTTTCTGTTCTATTGTCATTTGTCTTATAAACCTCATGGCCTCCCTAATATATCAGAATTTTAGTTATCTGTGTATTTTAATTTGTTGCTTTTGGGGTTATAGTCTTGCTTACAGAGACTTTCCCTAGTTTAAAAAAAAGTCATATTTTTAGCATCTACTATATTATCATTTGGTACATTTTGTTTTATTTTTCATTTTTAGATTTCATAACTATCTGAAAATATGTACCTCTGTATGTTGTGAGGGAGGAAGCTAATGCTGTTTTTCCTATATGTATAGCTATTTGTTCCATCTCCATATATTTAATAGCCAGCTCTTTCCAGGGTAATTTAGACTGGTTAATAAAGATGGGCAGATTTCCCCTGACATTTAAGGTGAGATTTATGCCAAGTTTTAGCAATGTTTTCCAGAATGTGGCAGCTCTGTGCAGTGTTTGAATGATGTTAATGTTTTTCCTAACCTCTGGCATTTGTGGTTTGGCTGTTGTGCTGTGGTTTTCACCTAACAGAATTTTAAAACAATTATTTTGTGTGTGCATCCAGGAGCCCTTTAGCACTGGGAATATTTTAAATTCAAACTCAAGTGGAAAGGAGGCATGTAATGCCCACTAACAAATCCTCAGGGATGGAGTATTTACTTCCTCTTCCACTTCAGATCTATATAAACAGTTGACTCACACTGACTTAATTGGAATAAATATAGGCCTGATATTAGACCCATTTGTATCTATTTTACAGAATTTTTACCTTTAGTCTCCTGGAGATCTTAAAGCCATTTCCTGTGACTAAATATTCAATTCAGGTCTAATGATGCGAGAAGAAAAATGTTAAAATGAGATGAACCTGCACAAAAGAAGTCAAAACCTGAAGTCGGAATTAGTTGATTCATTCTTCCAAAAAGATCATCGTTTACAGTCGCGAAGACTGTCCTTCACCATGCTTGTGATCAGGCAGAGTGCTGGGCGCTTTCTGTGCAGTCACATGCTGTGTAGAGACGTTCTGGTCAATGATGGACGGCACATGGGCTGGAGGCCCCGTAAGATCATAATGGAGATGAAAAAATCCTCCCGCCTGGTGACACCCCAGCTTGCTAGAGCCACAGTGCAGTGTATCAGTTGCATGCCCACGGTGATGCTGTTGTAAACAAACCCACCACTGCGCTGCTGGTACTAAAAATGTATAGCACGTGCAATTATGCACAGTACATAATACTTGATCATGACGACGAATTACTAGTTTACTGGTTCATATATATTTAGTATACTTTTATTGTTATTGTAGAGCATATTCTTCTACTTGCTAAAAAACAGTTTGCTGGAAAATAGTATCACTTGAATACCATGCATTTCCTCTTGTGAGAACAAGGGTACTACAGCATCTGCCTGTCATCTAGGGAGTGTTGGCTCTGCAATAGGTACTGTGACAGCTCTGAGAACTGGAGGGTGCCTCAGAGAGCCACAGGTTCTAGGTGCTTCAATTCACAGGGGGAAACACCAAAGACACAGGCGAAGAGAAGGCAGAACAGGAGGAGAGCCTCCAAGGGCTCCCTGAGGAACCGCCCTGTGGAGGGACTGGGGCGCTTCTGAGCAGCTGTAATGAGCCGGGTGAGGGCCAGCAGTGGAAGGAAATCTCAGCTCAGTAGAGGAAATTCTTAAAGCAGAGCCCCTCAGCAGTGAAGGGATTGGGACAAGCAGGCAAACCCTCAGAGAGACTCAGGGACAGAGCGAGAGCGTGAGGAGGATGACTGGAGGGCTCATCATCAGCCCATTCAACCTTGATGTTTTGTGATCCTGTAAACTAGCCTGAGCCTGGGTGTTTAGGGCCTAATTAGCTCCTTTACTGATACATTTCCTTCTATTATGATTATTTAAAGGCTTATAATGAACCTGTGGTTTTTGTTATGAGCCATCTCAAATTTTTTCTCATCTAGGCCATAAAACATGCAATAGAAAATGCTTTGTTAATTTGTAAGTTCTCAGGGGCATCTTTCTGCCGTATTTGTGACACCCTTCTCACCACCACTGCCCCAGCACCCAGCATCCAGTTGATGCGGCGGAGTTATTCGTTCTGAACAGAAGGTGTAATTTCTATGAAGTGGGCAACAGAGGCCCTGGGTGCAGAAATGAAAGCGTTAATCGCTGCAAAGCGGACACCCCTTATCTCCCAGCCCAGAGCCCTGGGGCTCAGCGCAGAGTTTCCACTACTGCCAGCAAGGAAGCAGCACCTGTCCCTAAGCCCCTCCTCTACCCTTTGTTTGCCTCCCACAGCCTCCCCAGCAGTTTCATCATCTCAGTTCCACCATCTCAGCAAAGAAAGCACAGCTCTTCACCCCAAAACGGCTAAGAGTCCCAGGCGAGCATCCTTTTCAGTCCTGCCTTGTTTACTCTCACGGTGGGAGGCTCTTGTGTTCACCATCTGAATTCAATTAATCCGATCAGACAGGAAATTAGCAGCCAAAATTGCCTTTCTGTTAGGTGGACATAACCCAAAAGCATTTGGATAGAAAGTATGATGGCTGCCCTGATTTCTCAAGTGTCTTCTAATCAAAAGGAAAAGGGGGAAAACAAAAAAAAAGAAAGTCAACATTATCTCAAGCTACAGTGGCCCAGCCTTTCTCCCTTCCCTGCTGCACAGGACCCTGAGCAGTTTGAATGCTCTGTACAGTGCACCGTGCATTAAGGTGAACATTTGCGGGGTGCCCACTCTGGGCCAGGCAGTTTTAAGGGGCACGGCAGGAGAAGACAAAGATAACTGCCTCGTGAGCTCACGCGATAGTGGGGCTGAGGGAAAAGTCCCTGGCTTAGGAACCCAGAAGTGTTCCTAGGGAGTGCCAGGTGAGGTGGGACTGGGTTGAAGGCTTCAAGCTTTAAACTGAGAGAGTCAGAAGAGAGCTGAGGCCCCACCGCTTGAGCACACCTACATGAAATAAAAACACTGTATCTTATCTACCAAGGAAGTTTCCAAACTCGCTCAAATGGGAGCTTGCTGACCAATCCATTTTTTTTTTTTAATCAGTAGGTCTAGGGTGACACCTGGGAATCTGCATATCTCATAAACACTCCTTGTCTACAAGTGTTTGAAAATCATACTTTTAGGAGCTGGGGATACTTTAAATACATTTATACAATCATTAGCTTATTTTTAAATGCATTCAATGAGTTTCACGAATTAGGCTCAGGCTGAGTGTGAGGATGTCTCTGGGAGAAAAGACAATCCCTTCCTCAAAGGAAAACAATATTTAGTGGAATACATCAATATTAATGAAACAGCCACACAAACACAAGTTCACACTGCTAGGTTTGGTTCCTAGCTTGGTGTCTTGAGAGGCGGAAGAATTTTTAAGAGGACTAGGGAGAGGTCTTCTGATCTTCAGGGGCATGACCTTGAAGAGGACAGTGGGACCCCAACCCTTCCTTGCCTTCATTTTCCAGCCACAAAGTGTATGCTTCTGCTCTGCTATGCACTTCCGCCATGACGTGCTGCCACAGGTCCAACTGACGGCAGCCAGTGAATCATGGACTGAAGTCTCTGAAACCAAGAGCTGAAATAAACCTTTTCTCCTTGTAAGTTTACCATCTCAGGTACTTATTTGTTGCAGTGACAGAAAGCTAACACAGAGGAAAAGCATTATAAACAGAGGGATGAACATGTAGCAAGCGCTGAGGTAACTGAAAGATCTGATCAATAAACCCTTCCTTCAATAAGGACCATCTAGAACATTCTCTCCACTTCCTTAATCATATCTCTGCCTGCAGTCCTGCCCACAAAGCTGTCTTCTCTGAGGCTTCTGAGCAGGGTTGAGTCCTAATCGGCCTCATCTTTCCAGGGGCTTTGATGTTGGTGAAACAAGCTGGAGGTTGACTTGAAGAGGTTGCTGTCATGGTGTAGGCTGCAGGAGGGAGGACCTGACTCCAGGAGAGGGAGGCAGAGAAGAGGGGAAAGTGAGGGTGGTGTAGTTGGAGGCAAAACGTGTACTGCCACTTGGGGTGACTGAGATAAGTTAATGGTTAAGAGCTCTGAGGTCCTGCACATGGGGTTAGACACCAAGTTCTGCAGCAACTGTTTCACCAAGAGCAATTTTTTCACCCCTCTGAGCCTCAGTTTCCCTACCTGCTTCATGGAGAGATAACCTGCCTCCCAGCACAGCTGTGAAAATGAAATGTAACTGCATGGCCCCAGCACTGAAATGCTGCCCTCACCCCCCCAGGAGCCACACAGGACCAACGAGTGGAAGAGTGTCATCGATACACAGCTTCCCTTTTACATAGCCCATGTGGCTGCCATCACTTGAGCCCCCCTGTGTATTTAAGAACTGATACTGATTTGCAGTCATTTTACTTGATTAAAGATGTGATATTCACCAAAATCACAGCGAAAGACCGCTCAGTAAATATTTTTGTGGTGCCCGCACAAAACAACACTGAAATCATAAGACCAAAATCTACTGTTTAAGTGCAGTCACAAACACTGAGCACAAGGATGGCGGATGAGGTGGGCTGCTTGAGCAGCAGCGGGCTCATGGCTGTACACAAACCACTGGATATGGAAATGTGAACGTTGATTTCCAGCAGGCTCATCATTAGCTCTGGCAGCAAAATCCACTTCTAAAATTCCCACATGGACGATCGATCCATGCAGAACAGCGGTGCCTGAAATCCCTAGGATCATTCAGTAGACCAAGTTTCTCAGGCTGACTCTGCCACATCTCACTCTTTTAGACTAGCTGCAAGGAAATCTACTTAAGTGTGTCCAGCCCAATCTCCAGGAATTGGGGGTAGTCTCTCCAGCTCGCAGAAATCTTCAGGGGCCACACAGGCCTAATAACCCAAATGATTATAATTTGCTGGATGTTTCTCTGCAGCCTGGTGGGCCGAAAGCTCAGTCAGGAGTGAAGAAATTCGATGAGCTCTGGATTTCAACTTTTGGGCCTCTGTAAAATCTATAAGAACGTCATGAAACAGAATATTCTTCAGCCTTTAAAATTCAAGTTATAACCACATGGGAAATATTCATGTAGTATTAAGTTATAAGTACAGAATGCAGCACTTTATATGTGAAATGTGAATCAAACATCTCCCTCGCCTGCAAAGCTCGCTTCTGGCCCATTCGTCCTTCGGGGCTGCCCGCCCTGTGTGCATTGGCAACAGGCCCTCCTTGCCAATCTCTACGGCTTGGCCTCTCAATACTGCCCGTCTTATCAGCCCCAACACTGGGTCATTTGGGCAATTTTTAAATTCATCCCCTATCTTTCTCACTAGTGTATGGCTTCTTTGTGGCTGGAGACTTTGTCTTATTTGCCATTGCAGCCCCGATGGTTGGCACAGAGAGTGGCAACTCTATAATTTATTTTTTAATGAATAAACAAGATGCACTCATATATTGGTTGAAGGAATTAACTATCTAAAAATCAGTATGGAAATTAAGAGACATAATGGGTGGAAAGCGCTTTGTAAATGCTAAGTCACAACACAAAATGTTTATTTATTACCATGATGATATGTGGGATGCATCGGATCAAAAAATAATTTTCAGTGACAAGATCTTCACATGGATCACTTAGGTTTCAGGAGATTAATCCAGCTAAAGAGGCTTGAACATAAATTATTTCCTCCCAATTGCAGCAGCACAGATGATTGGACAGTAGCATTTTTATTGGAATTGATTTGTGGCTAATATTCGTGTAGAATTTATAACAGGATTTTTCTCTAATTACCCTAAGTGAACAATTCTGGTCAAAGACTTTGCGGTGAGAGACAAAAGAAGGGCTTCTATAAATAGTGCCGACCTGTAGGTGTGACATTCCACTCAAGAACTGTGAACTGTTTCCTTAATTTCATCGAGAAACCAGCAACATTAACATTACGACTTCCAACATATTTTGGTCTCGGGTGCACATTACGTCCCTCTTTTCTGGACAGTTATTTTCAGGTCCTGCCTCTTCTAAGGAAGCCCCCTGTGCTGACCCAGGGCTCAAGCAGCAGCCAAGCTTTGGGCCAGCTCTGTAGTTGCGTGTGTGCTAATTTCTGTACTGATCTGACTCGGGAATGGTGCTGGGGTTCCTGGGCCAGGATAGTAGAGGAACATCTTGGGACCTGCCCCCAGCACTCATTTATAAGACTGGCTGAAACAGCACCGGGAAAACAAGGATAGGAGTGAAGTGACAGTCATGAGTTCATACAGGGAGAGTATGTAATTTGGCTGAACCAGCTTTAAAAAACAACCACAAAGACTTGAGGATGAGACAGAAATGGCAAAGGAATAAGCATCCATCAATTACAGCAACAAGAAAAGGCAGCAGTACAGTCTTGCTTGCTGAGCAGGAAGGAATCTGGGCTCCCTGAGGGCAGGGATTGGTGGTGTTCCCAGCTGGGGGACTGATCACTGCAGGTACCAAGTGTACACCTGGAGAAGGACTGTTGGTAAATTCAAGGCTGGAGTTGAACAGCTCAAGAGAAGAATGAAGATGAACATAAGAAGTTCCTCCTTGCTTTCCTTATGGAGAAGGGCATTGCCTCCCCTTCTCCATACGTGTTCAGTATTACCAAAGAATATCGGTTTCAAATGCCTCCAACTTGCTAGCTTGTGCAAGATGCCCATGTCTCTCTTCAACCCCCTCGGCCCAACCTAAGTTCAGCAAGTCCTACAACCACCGATTCTTCTAATCACCAGTTCCTATTCAGATACTAGAAGCCCAGAGCCACATTTTTCTCAATCAGGTAACAAACTAATACAAGATTCTCCTGATTCAAAGCTTGTTTCTACACACGTGGGCTGCCACTCATTACCAGGCCTCCGTTTTAGTTTCTCGGTCACCAAACAACAGCCTCCACCTCTCCCATCTCATCTCTGAGCCCTCTGGAGGTTCAGTGTGTTCTACTTTTCAGGCAGAACAGAGCTCAGGAGAAGAACGGATCTAGCTATGACTTGATGCTGGTCCTTGGCCGAATTCTGAACCCAGTCAGCACTGGCCTTAGAGGAAGCAAGACTGGTAGATATTTGTGAGTTACAGAGAAACACTTCTCTTAGTAGTATGCAAGATTATTTTAATCATTTAAATACTTAAATTTCAAGTTTTTGTTGATGTGTGGTAAAACAACTCTAAGTATCATGCAAAATCTATGTCTACATAGATACGAAATTAGGATGGGTTAGAATCAGCATCAAAGTAGAACAAAAATCACAAAGTTAGAAAGAGAATGACCGGTTTGGGGAAAGAGCATGCACCCTGACAAGCCCTACTCCACAGGCCCAGGGCGCAGAGGAAAGGTGAAGAGAGAACGGACTTAGCCAAGGACCTCCAGCTCCTGAGCGGGTTCAGCATGAATGAACCCTTGCAGTTCTGCTGAGAGCCTGGCCGGAGTCCCTTCTGGAAGTAGAGGCGGCTTTGTCTTGCAGGAGTACCAATTTCCGGGAATTCTATTTTGTGTACATAAAAAAATTTGGTGGAGCTGGGTCTGAATATGGGGGTTTGTTTGTAGGAAATTTATAGACAGAGCTGACTCACAGGGAACTAGAAATGAAACAGGGAAAATGAAATGCAATCATAAGTTACTGTGCTTACAAAAGAAGAGAGGAAGGAAGGAAAGAGAGACAAGAGAAGAGAGAAGAGAAATACGGTATCTGAAGAACGCATTTGACACTAGGAAAAGAAGCAAATCTATAAATGTAAATGATGTGTAAATAATTCTTATCATGAGAAAACACGCCTGGGAGGATAGAAGATAGATAGTAACGTGTCCTGAAAAATATGAAGCACCCTCTAAACACAAGGGAGAATTATTGAGTGCTAAATCTGCATGGCCGGATGCCTTTGCGCATGCGGACGGGGTCTGCACTCGTACACGGATCCACACCCACACACGTGCGCCGAGCAGATACCGGGAGCTGACATACTCACATCTTTGCCACGAATGCCGACATCCATAATTCATGTTCTGCACTTCGTGATTTCAATATTTTAAATAGCACAGCGGGGATAGTTTAATAAGGGACTCTTCCCTCCCACTGTACAGCAATGGTTGTAATTCTCGGACGCCAAAAACAAACCGTATTTTCTCATGGGCATATTATTGCCGTGAAACACAGCCACATCCCAAACTGTAAAACCTAAGTCTGTCGAATTTTCCATATAGAACTGTTTCCTAAATATACATTTTATTCCGCCCAAACACAGCATGACAGGGCCATTTTAGCACTAAGAGAGTCATCAAACTCTCGTGTTATACTGTTTTAATTACAAGCTGCCCCCTTTTCAGGCTTATTTCAATAGATTATTGCCCTGCTGTGTAACAGTGTATAAAGAAACAGCAGTATCTCTTGCTGGTATATTGTAGAAATTAAAATTCTCAATACTACTTCAGTAATTAATTTCCAAAGAGAAACCAGTTTAGTTTAATAAAGAGATTAATGAAAATGTTGCAGAAGATGTATTTCTCAGGAGGTGTAGTACATTATTTTCCTGCGTTCAAAATATAGAACCATTTTAAAGGACTTAGTAAATCTAGCCTCAATCAATTCCGTTTAGGTTAGCATAGAAATGCTTTTTGGGGGATTTAGGGACACAGGGCAGACAAATCATCCCCAGCGTGAGGAAGGGACTGAGGGTATTTCAGTGGCCAGCTTCTATGGCTGGTGAGCTGCTCATGTATCTAGGGGCTGTGCTGAGGAAACGGGATAGGGGAAGGTGGACAAAGGCCAGGCTGCAGGACGCTGTGTGCAGGGGACTGGGGAGGAATGGGTGGTGCATGAAATAATATGACCTAACCTACCCACCACTTGCTACTAAGATAATACAACCCTTTCACTTTTACAAAGCACTTTGTACATTTGTTATCCTTTATAACATCCCCAGGATGTTATACAGGTGTGTAATACCATCCTCAGACTTATTTTGCACATGAGAAAATTCAGACAGGGAAATCAACTGATTTTTTCAGTATCACAGTGGGTAAATTAGTATGCTGGGATTCAAATTCGAAACAACTTCCTGACTCCATGTTCTAAAAAAACAAAACAAAACAAAACAAAACATCCCGTTCACTTTGTCAGTGCTCGCTCAGGATTTCCCGGGGAGTCTTGCCCTGTGTACACTATGGACTGAGACCCTGGAGTAAGGATTTACTCTGCTGAGGATTTATTGTGCATGGAAGACATCTCAATGGATTTTGAAATGGTTCTTTTCTACAAGAACAAAAAGGGTGGTGGAGGAAGACAGACTCAAAAAACCTACTCTCCTTTCCCGGGGCATTGTGGCAGATGTGGTAATTCAGAGCCGTGGTGTGGTGAAAAGGAAGCCACTTATTCAAGCTGTGCACACATGTGGTAGGTTAATAACAGGTGGCAACCTTGGCTGATATTAACGCAGGGCTCCAGGAATCTTCCTGGTGCCATCTGAACTAGTATCTTGATAGCGAGGCCCATATGACCGCAGTCGGTGGGTGTCTGCAGACCCGGCAGTGCACTCTGAAGCCAGAACACCGACTGCCGTCCTCCATGTATCCTCCTGAAGTTTTCTGGACGGGGTAACCCTAAAATGCTTACTGAGCAAGATGCTTCCTCTGAGTTCTCACAGCACTCTGCCCTGCCGCAACCCCTTTTATCTTAACAGTTGTTAAGGAGTTTTGTTCTCCCGCCATACTGGAACTATCTTTACCTCCCAGGTCCAGATGGATGCTCTGGGACAATTCAGACAGTCAGTATTTGAGACATGGAGGACAGTGTGTACACTTATTATGCACACAGCAATAACATCCTACCTAATGTTTTAAAATAAACTTTTACAAGATAAATGGTGATGACTGGACTGTCTTGTACTTTAGATGCGCTCAGGGGTCCCAGGAAGAGGGCTTGTGAGGTGGAACATGCCACTCAGAAAATCCCCTGTAGCAGTGCAAACCATGCTAGCTATGATGCAACAGTTAAATTTCTAGAAAGCGTCATGCTTTCCAAAGCCAGAATAGAAAAACGATTGCTTTTCTAATAGAAACATAGACTAGAGAGTTCTGGGCTCATGAGGTCATTGCATTTCTGTCTAAAACATTAATAATAAAGGCATTTTAACAGTACTTGATTACTGATGGCTAAAGCCAAGGAAGTTGGCTGGTCAAAATGGGATAAACAAACCTCGATGCTTCTCTGATGAACCTTTCTGCTTTGGCTTTGCCCTTGCAGTATGGCCCATGGCCCGGTTTACTTCCAGCAATGGAGAACCAAAGAATGCCAGCAGCAGCCAGGAACTTGGAGGTGAGCACATCAGCACTCACACTGTGTGTGTCTCGGGCTCCGACCTCTTGTGCACTGTGCCCAGCTCTTACAGTTACACACAATAAGGGTTCCCAGGATGCAAGCCGTAGTCCTTAGCCAATCACATTATGTTCATTTCAAGTTTTAGCAGCTTTTTAAAAAAATTATTTTTTTAAATTTTATTTTAATGGTACATTTTAGATGTACATAGTGATAACATTCATCATAGGGGATTTGTACCTGTACGTGATATATCTTGTTGCTTCTTTTTTTTCCCCATTCCCCTCCCATCCCTTCATCTCCTCCTTCCTCCTTATTAACAAAAGCTTTGTTTCTATTTTTTTCCTTCCATTTCTTATTTCTCTTGTCCCTCTGTTCCTTTCTCCCTCCTCTTCCATTGTTCCTTTTCCCATTGGGACACTTCCTTCCCTTTCCCAATATAATACATTTTAGTCTCTATTTACACTTTCAGTTTCTCACACCAGAGAAACAATGTGGTATTTAAACATGCGTGTCTAATTTATTTCACTTAACAGTATGATCTCAAGATGCATCCATTTACCTAGGAATATCTCAAGCTTATCATTCTTTATGGCAGAGCAGTACTCCATTGTATTAAAAAAACACATTTTCTTTATCCATTTCTTGGTTGGTGGGCATTTGGGGTGTTTCCAGGATTTAGCTATTACAAACTGTGCTGCTATAAACATGGGTGTGCATGTATTGCTGTGGTTTGATGCTTTTAATTCTTTTGGGAAGATGCCAAGAAGGGGAATAGCTGGGTCAAATGGAACCTCTAGTCCTAGTTCCCTGAGGAATCTCCACACTGATTTCCTTAGCGGTTGCACCAGTCTACATTCCCACCAACAGTGGAGAAGGGTTCCTTTTTCTCCACAGCCCCTCCAGCATTTGTTATTGGCTGATTTGTTGACAATAGCCATTCTTTCTGGAGTGAGGTGGAATCTCAGGGTTGTTTTAATTTGCATCTCTCAAATGACCAGTGATATTGAACAGTTTTTCATATGTCTATTTGCTGTTTCTACTTCTTCATCTGAGAAGTGTCTATTCATTTCAGTTGCCCACTTTTGGACTGGATCTTTAAATTTGGGGGGGTCTGATTTTTTTTGAGTTCTTTATATATTTGAGATGTTAGTCCTTTGTCAGAGGAATAGCTGGCAAAAATTTTTCCCACTCTGTGGGTTGTCTCTTTGGTCTGTTGGTGGTTTCTTTTGCTGCGCAAAGCTTGTTAATAAGATTAGATCCCAGTTGTTGATTCTTTGTGATATTTCCTGGGCATTTGAGGATTTGTTCATAAAGTCTTTGCCCACGCCTTTGTCTTCCAGAGTTCTACCTGTTCTATCTTCCAACAGATTTAGGGTTTCTGTTTTAATATTTAGATCTTTGATCCACTTTGATTTTAGCTTAGTGCATGGGGAAAGATACGGGTCTGGTTTTAACCTTCGGCATGTGGAGAGCCAGGTTTTCCAGCGCCATTTATTAAAGAGGCTATCTTTCTTCCAGTGAGGTTGTTTGGACCCTTTGTCAAAGATAAGGGGACTGAGAGTGTTTGGACTTGTTTCTAGCAGCTTTTTACTGAGGATGCATGTCTACACTCCTGAAAATCATTGAGACCACAATGCTATACATGTCTTCCATTTCATTAACTCTCTCCAAAAGTGTATGAATATAGTTTGTACAAAACATATACATGCAGTTAAATGTGACCTGGAACATGTTTTTATAATTCGAATCTCACTAATGAATTCGTAAATCAGAAAAAAAATTATCAGATTGTATGGTGCTTTTCTGGACCCCACCAGCTCCTTCCCAGCAAGTCCCGAAAGCTGAAGAGGAAGGTGAGAATGGAAATACTGGCAGACACAGATGTCTGGGCAGACACGGAGACCTGGAGCAACATCGGCCATGACTGCCCTATTCAGAGCAGCACTGAACACAAGTGCCACCAGTCACAAGGAAAGTGTGAGAGGAAAAAGAAGGCTGGCCAGGGGACTGGCTGAGGGTCATGGAGGGCTGGGAGCAGGCACCCCATCTGAGACCAGGAGCAGGGAGCAAGGAGTGGTCTTCCCTGAGGAGCACTCGGGGGTGGGAGAAAGAGGGGACTGGTGAGGAAGGGTTAGCTATCAGCCACTGAGAATGCAGTGAAAGGCCACCATGGTCTGTGACATTTGAAGCAGGGAACAGCATCATCCATTGTGAGTTATTGCCTCAATGCTTGCCCTGGCTTTTCCTTCCTCGGACTCCTTTGCTCAGTGTCCCAGGAGTGTCACTATGGGGACAGGCAACTATCCCAAGTGATAAACTTTCTGGGGAGCTCAAGAAAGAACACACCAGCCATGGATGTTCCAGTCAATATGTAATGGCCACCAGGTGATGAGACCAGTTTTAATAATGGCTGGAATGCCAATTAATTTCTTCCTCACTGGTGTGAAACTTACATCAGCTAAGATAACCATTAAGGGACATATATCCACAGCAGAAACTATCGCCCTGACCTCAGAGCAGCACTTAAGCCCCAGGAAACCCCTGTTCTTAGATGTCATTGACACTGATCGCCTGCAGAAGGGACAAAGTAGCGCAGATGTGGGTGTGAGGGCCAACG
The DNA here is from genome assembly GCA_004026905.1 of Hystrix cristata. Taxonomy (NCBI): domain Eukaryota; kingdom Metazoa; phylum Chordata; class Mammalia; order Rodentia; family Hystricidae; genus Hystrix; species Hystrix cristata. Next base: position 52,323 of record PVJO010001215.1, read on the forward strand.
GCGCTGGCTCTGGGACACCGTTTCTAGCCCCGTGTGGCCTTAGGAGCTGTTGGTCACCTCTCTGAGATTTTGTTCTCTCATCTTTCAAATGGGCGTGCTGTTTGTCCTCATGTGCTGGCTTGAGGGTGCGGTAAGATGATGTGTGTGAGGTGCCTGTGCAAATCCAGCACCTGCCCAGGACTGACGCTGCTGTCAGGGCTCTGGAGAGAAGCTGCCTGCATCTCAGTCCTGCTGGCCCCCACGTGTGTTCCTGGCTGCTCTATTTCTAATAACCCAAGAGAGTTCTATTTTGCCTAAATACCCAGAGTTTCAGATTTCAGACCTCTTAGTTACACCGACTGTGGAAAACCAGGGTTAAGTAGCGATGGAGAAAAAAATTAAGACAAAATCATTATGCTCTAAGATTTCAAGACATAATAAAGTAGGCTGAAAACTTCTAAAAAGGTGCTTTATCTGTCTTATGCCTTGCTGTCCCTCCAGGACCCAGACAGTGCCTGGCGTATAATGAGCATCCATAAACACTTGTGGAATGGCATCACTGAACAGAAAAAAAATTAAAATATGTGAAGTCACTGTAACATAGTTTAAAAACTTTATGTGACCAAGTTAAACACGGCCATTTGATTCCTATTTGTCTCTGTTCCCATCTGAATAAATAATATTCTACCAAAATAGTATTTCAGGAGTGAAGCGATACAAATTCATAACATGAAAAAGAAGAGGAGACACTCAGCAGTGGAACAGAGAGGTTGACAGTATTAGAATGCAGAGAAAGGGATGATTCACTTAGCAGAACAACAAACACTTCAAGCTAAGAGCCAATAAGAGAGGGACTCTAAAAACAGAAGTGGATTTGCCTGCAGAACGTTGGGTCAGTCATCCCGAAGGCTGAAACCGAAAGACTGCTCAAAAACAGGCAGCTATAGCCGATGGGGCCTCACACCCTTTTCCTCGACCCACGGCTCCACATGACTGGCGCTCTCCAGCAAATCAGACGAGGAGATGTGAGCTCTGGAAGGTGTTTCTGACTTGCATTTTCCAGGATGGGAGGGTGAAGATGAAGGATTAGAAGTCACATACAGGTGGTGAGACACACGCCTCCTTGTCGGCTTTCGGAATGCTGAGAAGCACACTTGGTCTCCTTGGTAGGAGAGTTGAGATTTCATCTCTAGGAAAAGTGACATGCCCCACATGTAACAAAACAAACAAATAACAACTGCAGGGAAACCGAAACTGTATATATAGCACATGCCTGCTGTTTAGAGGAAAGATCTGGAGATGCTGAGTGTGGGCTCACCCATGTAGAAGCTCATCAGCAGACACGTGGGTCCACACAGGCTTGTAAAGAGCTTCTTAGTGCTTCAAAATAATGGACAGCTGAGGGTCGCCAAGCATGTGGACAGTGTCTCATATGGCAGAGGCAAAAACAAATAGATACTAGAAGCAACAGAGGACAGAAGGATCTCAAAAACAACCCTGTACGAAGCATCCCGGAATGCAGAGGGTGTGGTGCTGCCCTCATAAAGCAAGGAAGATTCCTATAAAATGAACATTGAGAGAAGCAGAAAGAATTAGTAGAAATTAAAGTTATGGTGGCAAAAAGCAAAATCACACTATCGGAACAGAACAGTCATAAGGTCAAGTTGAATAAACTTGAAGTATTTTGAAAAGACAGAGGAAAAAAAAGGAGAGAAGAAAATTGGATAATGTATCCAGGAAGACCAGGCTTTATTGAAAAATGTGCTCAACCCAGAATTCTTCCCCCAGCCAAACTTGCAAGTCTAATTTTCAGACATGTAAAATATACAGGCAATTTAGAGCTCAGCTAAGAAGAAAACAGACAAGGAATGCTTCTTCTAGGAAGGAAGATGTTTAACCTAAGAGAGAGGCAAGGAGAATTCCCAGTCTGAGAGCTGACTAAGAAGAGGAGACAGGAGTTAGAGAGATCTCTACAGAGATCTCAAAAACAAAATGAAATAGAGCAAAACCACAGAAAACACCACACAAAACAACAAAAACAAAATGAACAAAAGCAAAAACAAATATATTACATGATAAATTTAAAGACATTAAGAGTAGTTTTACAGTTTTGTTAAAAATTTTGGCATAAGATTTAGGTAGACACAAGCACAAGGCCCTGAGTTTGATCCCCAGCACCAAAAAAAACCCAAAAATCAAACAACAACAACAACAACAAAAGATTTATGTAGACAAATATATAGAAAGGTAAACAAGGAGACAATTAACAACTCTAGGAAAATGAAAAATACACACACAGTCCATAAAACTCCATCATGGTATTCTAAAGATGATGTAAAGCAGATTTTTATGGCCACGCAAAATACAGACTGAAGGGGCAGGAAACTGGATGCATACTTCAAAAGCTAAGTCTTCATTTTCAGTAGGAAAAAGTAATTGTTTATAACAAAAATATAGTATAATAGGAAAATGATAATATGATGATCATGGATTAATATGTTAGATAAATACTAGGACGAAAAAAGGGTCAAATGGTGTACAGAAGTTCCCTCTAGAAAATAAAAATTAGGAGTAGGCAAAGGTAGGCTACAAGGTATGAATATGATTAAACATTAATTACATATATATTTCTTCAGTCAGTAAGAAATAGTACCCTTACTAGGCTTAACAAATACCAATATATACATACACACACACATACATACCTATATGTATATATAAAAGCTTTATGTGTGTGAATGTGTATTACTGATGGAATTAACTCCACCCAGACGAAATTAGGTTCTATTTCACTGAAGTAATTGCCCAATCAAAGATAAAGGGTCATGGACTGATAAGAATATAAAAAAGATCTGAGAGTTCAAGTTGACCATAAACTCTGTGATTCAGCAGAAAGTTTGTCTGCTAACATAAGAACTTGTCTTAAAGTTTCCATTAAGAAAATCCTACTGATTGAAAAAAATATATCAGAGTTAGTCAGCCAAACCTTGTACTCTATGTCTGCTACCTAACCGAGATCCATTCCAGGTACCCTGAAAATGGGACATCAAACATCTGATAACAGCAGCATGTTGAGAAAATCATGTGATAATGAAGAATAGAAATCAGAGGTGGGGTCATGATAGTTTGGTTAGCTCTACCTTGGAAGCTTGAAAAGAAGATTGGAATCTTGATGTCAGAAAAAGTAATCATTAAAGAGTTACGTTGAGCCCATGTATGAAAGGCATTCTGGGGCATTCTCCACACCATTTGCTTAATCCTGATGCAACAGTAAATTGTGGAATTTTCACAAGTCTCCTTGCTCTAGCATTGGCCTGGAGTCAGTCTGGACAGAAAGATAGTGGAGCTGGCTCATGTGGCTTGGGATGGGGGCCACAGAGGGATCCAGAAGACCGGAGGGCAGAACTGAAGGTCTAAGGGAAAGCCTAATTCACAGAAGAGTGCTGGGGAGAGTCCTGCCCACTCTCCATGTTGGCCAGTTCCTATTTTAAGAGGTTATTTTCTCACCTGAGACCATTTGGTGGAAAGTGGCTAGGAGTGAAGGCCCTTGCTATGAAGAACAGCCCAGGAATCAGTCTGTCTTCGATTATATGAGACCCATTGCATGGTATGACTGATAGATCTCTGTCTATCTCAAAAGAACTAGGAGCAGCTTCTAAGGGGCAGATCTGAGTTCAACACAATACTACCATTCTGACATTTTAAAAATAAAAGGTTACTGGTGCATATTCATTGATTCTAGAACTGTTCCAAATGTTTGAGGAGAAACTGGATAAGCACCTCAAAGAAGAGGATGTTCTGTACAGAAATTTAGTGTTGCTTTCTGTAGTTATCCCCCATCTGAGAGCTATGAAACACCTATATGAATGAATTCACAGAAATGAACACTCAGTCTCTTTAGAACTCCGGGTAGCTCCTTTTAATCTGGTATAATCACACTCAGCCCATCCATCCTTTTCTTTATTTGTACCCACTTCTGATATTGTATTCATTTATTTAACAGAATATTATTGAATATGTTAATGTGACATCTGTCACATTAAATTCTAAGAATATGAAGTTTAAAGTTTATATTCCTATTACCTATTAGCCACTTAGTTCTTATTAGGACAAACAATATGGTATCCATTTAGTTAGCTGGCTTGAAATACAATTATACTAAAGCCTTATAAATTTAGACACCAAAAATCTCACTCAAATGGTGATCCAAACAGATGATATAAAAACACTGGAAAGAACTTATAAAACCATCAAAATCTGCCCAAATATTTTAGAAACATCTGCAAAGGAAAAACTATTGATATTCTTGTTACAGTTTATTCCAGTGTGTCTATTGTAGCCCATCTCATGCATTTTTTAGGAAACCTTTTCACTTGAAAGTTATATATTTTTTCAACATTTCATTTAAACTTTTTTCTGGCTTTAGATTTCTCTCTTTCTTTCTTTTTTTTTGAATTCAGATACAGATATTTCTCAACCAGGTGAAGCTGGGGGACATCAGTGAGAACTTTCCCTAGGGTCCCCCTGAGATCCAGGTCTTTCATATGTAAAACAGCTTCCTACTTCCCAATGGCTCAGGATCTAATTAGAGAAACCCAGACCCTTCACCTGGACTGTGCTATATTTGAAAGGAAGTGCACCTTCCTCTTCTCAAGGCTCCCTCCATTCTGTTATTGATGAGCAGTCGGGGAAAGGCAGCATGGGAAAGAGGTCGCTCCAGTGCTCAGAGCCTCCTGCACCTCTGTGACATTGCAGTGCAGACTTAGGTAAGTCTCCCCACAGGTAAGTCAGAGAGAGGCAGGCCCATTACCCTCCCTGTGGTCTGGGGAAATTACACGTGGCGGGTGGCGTGAAGCTAAACCTAATGCCCAGGTGTCCAGGGTGCCTGCTGTTACCCTGTTGTATTCAATTTCTACAACTGAACATTAAAAGGGAATAAGCTAGTCAGTTGTATGTCTCCCACCTGGATGTCTGGGGAAACTCCGTGGCTATTGATCACTTGGCATCTTCTCACTGCGCCGATGTGAAGACCTGTGTACCGGGTAACCTTAGACACAAAGCCTCCCCACATGTCACTGCTAAATGGAAATGTGGTAGGTCGGAGTGATTCCAGAACGAAACAGGACAAAGCTGATCAGCAAAGTGGGGCACACGCTCGTCAGAGGCTTTTAAGAATCCTGTGAGGGTGCATTCCCCCAACCCCCTTTTCTTGGCGGCTGTTTCACAAGTACTGCAAGGAACAGCGTGTCCAGGAGCCACACAGATTCGCATGCAGGTTCTGGCCTGGCCACTTGTTAGTTTTCTGACCTTGTGGATCGTACCTAACTTTTTGTCATCCACAAAATAGGAAAATACTAGAGAAAACTGCCACCGTCCTGTAGGTTTACTGCAGGGTTTCTCAACTTTGGCACTGGTGACATTACAAGATTATTAATTTCTTTGCGGCGGGAACTGTCCCTGTGTGTTGTATGTTAGCAGCATCCCTGGCATCCACCCACCATTTTCCAGGAGCGCCCCCAAACCGGCTGTGAAACCCAAAATGTGTCCACATTGCCAACTCTTCCCTGGAGGGCAAAATCCTCCCTGGTGCAGAGCCACTGACTCACTGAGAGGATTAGGCTCACAGGTCTGCAACGCACTTCTTGCAGAGGTGGCCTTCACCAAGGAGCACTTCTCTCCCTCTCAATGCCACTGAGACTTTCCACAATGCAGGGAGTTTCTTCTGTGTCAGGCCACCCAGCATGCTGCCCTCTGCACGGCAGTTCAATCAGGCAGACACGTCTTGGTGGGCCTGCCAGTCCAAGTGCTCTGTCTGTCCTTGGTTGAGAAGCAGACCTGTCACCTAAGAGGCCACCGGGACTCATCTTCCTGGAATCTGAGTGCCAGTGCCATGGCTCAAGGACTTGTCCTGCTAGTTATTCCAGCGGCCTTACCCAAAGAGCCCTCCACCTGTTCCTACTGCCAGATCTGGCACTCTCCCTTTGCCCGGCCTCTCCAAGGCCTGCTTCTTCAGTTTCCATCAGTTCTAGGAGCTACCTACACTATAAATACATTCTTTGTTGCTCTTTAACTTCATTCACGTGGTTTTAAAAATCTTCATCACAGGCATGTTGAGTGACATAATCAGTTCATAACAGAGATTGGTAAGACTACAAGATGACCTTGAAGGAGAAAAGATACCTTACTGAGGGGGCTGGGGCTGGGGGCAGCAGCTTGGAAACACCGAGTTTCATCTCTGCATGTTTCTCCCCTCGCTACTCAAAGTGTAGTCTGGGGAAACCAGCAGTATGACTGTTGCCTAGAACCAGATGGAGGCGCAGAACCTCAGCCCCACTAAGCAGGAGGCCAGTGAGGCCTAGACCCAGGAGGACTCTGTTTAAGAGCCACTAAGCCTCCCTTGGGCAGTGCTTCAGCACCGTGGTGAACATTTAAACCATCTGATCTACACACTATCTACATCTCCAGCTCTTTTTAAATTTTTTTTGTTTTTGTTTTTATTTTGAGACAGAGTCTTGCAGTGTCACTAAGTTGCCCAGGGTGGGATCAACTGTGATCCTCCTGCCTCTGCCTCCCAGAGTGCTAGGATCATCGGCATGTTCTACAGTACCCAGCTCGGATATTATTTTTCTGTCTGTCTCTCTCTCATCAGTGACTGATGAGAAAGCTGAAGCTCAGACAGGCGAAGTAGCTTTCACATCCACAAGATTCTTACCAACCTGATTTAAAACTCCCCCTGCTCCCGTGCTGATCAAACCACCACGAGCATCTGTGGACGTTTCTATGCCTAGTCCTGCAGGACTCGGGGTGTGCATGTCCCCTTCCTACCAGGACACTGACGTACAGGCTGGCAATGACAGGCAATTTTTACGACACAGCACATAGCCTCCTTTTATCTTTCCGGCTCCCTTTGTTGGTATATCAAATGGAACGGCACTCAACCTCTTCAAAGGGAGGAGAGGCAGTGATGCGGAATGAATCTTTCAGAAGCAGAATTCGACGGTGAGTGAAAGATTTATTCAAACGAGGAAGCACGAGCACTGGTCACATGCCTGTCATTTATAGCATCGTGATGTGCTCTATGCCATTAACTTTTAATTAACTCAATTAGAGCAGAATGTCTGACACCAGGATGTGCACATATAAACACCCCTGTTGCTGCCATGTTCAATCAATGTCTCCGAATGGCACATTCTCCTCTTGCGTTAATGCCTTTGTCACTGCAGCTCTGTTCCTGGTCCCTGGCACCGATGTGTCAACCACACTAGAGACGTGCTGGTGTCAATGGTCCCTGGTGTACATCCAACGCCAGAAAGCCACATATCAGACAGAACGCGGCGTGCCAGCCCTTCTGCACACTGTTGTTCTCTTGCCTCCACCAGCAGCACCAAATGAAGTTTTCAATTGAAGGTTTCACTGCCGTTTACTATTTTTTCTAGTCCAGTCACTGAAGCTGGCTAAACATCATTAGAATTTCTGAGTCTAACTTTTATAGAGTACATTAAGAAGCTTTATCTTCATAATCAGAAACTACGACTGCCAAAGCAGGTCATTTTCAATAGGGTGCTGCAGTTTCAAAGAAGATACACCTCTTTTGACTCATTCTGCTGAAAATATTAGCGGGAAAAATGGCTTTCTATAGTCAGACATTGACCACGCCTCTGTAGAGCTATGCTTTCTGGATAAATCAATGTCTTCACTCATTTTAATGAACATTATTAGTATAAGTCATTGTCTAAGAAAATAGCCCCAAACAACCACCAATCTGTGCTCAGTTAGAAAGGCCCAGTTTAATTTATCACCTCGCACATTTAATCAAGAAGATGCAAGAATAAATCTTTAGAACGATCGGCCCGGCCTGTGTGCAGCCCTCAGAGGTGCTGCTCCCTGCAGTGTTTCCTTTGGTAACATTTTTACATCTGATCCCAACATCAGAGAATAAGGACCTGGGGAGACAGAGAACCGAACCCGGGAGCTGAAGGGGCAGGGACAAAGAGAACAGTGTCCTTGGTTCTTGGACTTCAGGATCTGCATGAATGCTCCTTACATGAATATCTAAAAATACATAGATGAATTCTACTGCAGCTGTACCAGCTTCTTTGAATTTGTCGAACTCACAACCGCTTTCCTTCCTCTTAGCCTTTGCACATTTTATTCCTTTGTCCACGAGGCCTTACTGTATTTTCTCTTGCACACCTCAAGTAAGAAGGCTCGACCAGCTCTTTTTCAGGAAGCTGTCCTCCACCTTAGACTTGAGACATCCCATCACGTATTTCAAGATGTCCTGTGCTTTTTCTTTTTCTTTTTTTTTTTTTTTTTGGTGCTGGGGTTTGAACTCAGGGCCTTGTGCTTGCAAGGCAAGCACTCTAACCACTGAGCTAAATCCCCAGCCCCTTGTGCTTTTTCTTCAAAAGCACTCACCACTTACTCTTACTTACTCGGTGTTTGCTTCCTTCCTAAGTAACAAGCCTCATAGACAGGAATCTCAGCCCGTCCTGCCCTGTAACATGCGGTACCCAGACCCCAGACCCCACATGTCTGTAGGAGAGAAAGACAGTCATGGACCTTGTGGCACATCCACGGCCACATGGTTTCCCAGGGGCGGGGCCGGGCTAAAGCTCTGTGGTGGTCACCAGGGACTGGGGACTTCTGGAGGGCAGTGGCGTGGCCAGCTATCCGTCATTGCAGGCACCTATGCATTCTTTTCCTGTTAATAATTTGAAAGACTGTCCCTAGTGTCCTGCTGCCTGAAGAGCTCTTTAGTTGGCAGTACTTAAAGTGAGAGCATGGAGGGGTCCCCCAGAGCTCTGAGAATCGATTCTTAATAAATACTTAAAAATCTTATTAAAATTGCTTATGTTGAGCTACTTTATATATTCCTATGTAATGCTCAACAACTCTGTGAAGTTGGTCCATATCAAATCCTTTTAGGTGTGGCAGTAACCATGCTGCTAGCCTGCTGCCAAGCACAGTGCCAGGCGTGTCAACAGCATCATCAAGTGCAAGCTTCTGAATGACCCTATTAATTAGGAGTCCATATTCTTACTTCATGGATGGTAGACAATCTATGCAGCATGCTCATGAGGGGGCAACAGAGTTGAGATTGAACGCAGTCCTGTCCCTGCCATCGTGTCACGCTATTATGAACATTAAAAATGTCACTACAGAAGTCCTCCTGAGTTTTTGTATTCATTCTGCCCCCGGGCCAGGAGTGCAATGAATCCAGAATCCAAGAGGATGATGTTCAAGGTTGAAAAGAGGCCTTGAAGTTTGGGCCGGCACAGCCCTTGTGGCAAGAGTCAAGTGGACCAGGAGGGTCACTCGGCCAGCAGGACACATCAGCTGTTCCTTGCTGCACATCGTGGCGGTAACTTTCTCACATGGAGTAGATGCCAAATCATTGACTGGACTCAACAAGACATTTTCCAACATTTAGGAGGTTTAATCATCTTTTATTTGTGGAAAAGCCATTTTCTGTCCACCTTCCTCATTTTCTAACACAAACAGAAGTGAGCATCTTGCAACCAGCCCTAATTCAAAGCTGGGCAGGCTGAAGGCCTGAAGACATGGGGCCAGTCTGTGACTTCTCTTTTTAACTGCAGAGCTCACCACCCCGGCCACACAACCGCACTGAGAAAGTCACCGTGTACCCAGACTTGGCTCAGTGAGTTTAGAGGACCAAATCCTTAATCTTTTCAAAAGTCAATTTCCTCTATAGTCAGGATTTTTTATGGAAAACAAAGCAGAGGTTTTGTGCATCCTGCTGCTCCATGAGCCATCTGTCACAGACACCTTGGGCAAAGCAGCTATGAGAACCACAAGAACAGTTTGATCAGCTGCAAAAAGCAAGAGCCAGCCTCTCGCGTTTGGATAGATGAATTTCAGTGTCACACCCAGCATTTCCCCTTTTAGGGACATTTTTACAAGGAATTTAATTGATCCTGTTAGACTCCATACAGGAATCAATTATGTTTATAGTTATAGTCAGCCAATAGAAGAAGCTGGGTGAGTCTCAAATTGGAATAAGCACAATAAAGCTAAGCAAAGTCCTGGAGAAATATAGGACAGACTCAAAGTCTAGATTTTTCAACTGTATTCATATTCCATATCAATCTGTACTGGATTCCAGAGGGCTTATACAACTAAACAAAATAATGTGGAATTACAAGTAGATGGGAAGAAAGGGGAAGATGTACAAGTAGTTATTATGGCTGTACCACAAATTTGACCCTGTGTGATTTGTCGGCTAAGTAAAAAGGAGAAACTTGACTGGCAGTTCACATTGCTTGTGGCGATGGTGGTGAGGGAGAATGCCTGGCTCTTTCTTCAAGGGATTCCTGCTTCTTAGCTCCAAGGATACTCTGTGGTGAGTCTTGTAAGAGGGTGTTGGCCCTGTGAGTGCTAAATCCCATCTCCAGGAACCACTGGCCTCCAGGAGCCAGGCGGTGACCCACAAACCTTCTCATGCGTCCCGCAGCAGCCCAGTGACCTAACTGTGGTCTTCCCTTTTTGGCTGGGGAGCGAAGACTCCAGAAAGTGATGTACTTTGTACATGCTCTTGTACCTGTTAAGCAGCTGATGCCCGAATGCCAGGCCTCTTCTGCCCACCCACACTCCAGAGCTTTCTCTTTCTGGCCTCCAACTCTGAGTCCAGGGAACACTGGGGTGTCCTGCCTCCTCTCAGAAACCAAGCGGACCTTTGGGTTACTCACTGTCTGGGCCTCAGGGTGCAGGCTCTCCAAGGTGCACTTAGGAAAGTTTATTATCACTGCACAGGTTTGGAGGAGCTGATTCCTTTACATCTATACATACATGCATGGTCAAATGTTTTGTGAAGTGTTGAGTGCCTTAGCGTCTCTAATGTATTTACTGCTACCCAGAGGCATCTGTACATACCCACAGGCAGCTGTACAATGGTAAATCTATGTGACACCAATCACAGCTAACAGAACATTTCCTGCGGACCAGGCTCTGTTCTAGGCATGTTCCATGAATGAGTTCATGTGAACTAAGGGTATTTGGAGCAGGCCGGTATCCATGGCATCTGAAAGGGCAACATGGCTTCCAGAGTTCCCTGAAAAGCTAGACGTCCCTAGATAACAGTTCATCAGTGCCCTCAGCTCGCCTGCCTGAGTGGTCTGAGACCTACTCCACAGCCCAGGGCTCCACATTTGGGGATAAAGTGCTGTTGCTGTCCACATGGCCCCAGAGATCCCGCCTGGGACGCAGGCCACTTCTTGATTCGATCAAGACACCTAACGGTGAGAAACCCAGGCAGATGGGTCTGCCTTCTAGGTCGCGCTCATCCGTCACTCTGAGCATCGGCGTGCAGGTCTAACTCCTGTCACACATCCTGCCCAGCAGCAGTGAAAAGTGAGTCCTCCTGCTCCGAAAAAAAAGACACCTCTACCCCTGGAGCCTCTTACAGAATCACAAACTGGGGGGCAGGGTGGGGAGACTACCACTTGGAGGACTTCGATACCAGATAATACAACTTCTTTAAATTAAGCTTACTTTGAAGCGTTTTGCTAATTATTTTACTTGGTGGAGGGCAGCAAGAGGGACCCAAGTAAGAGTTACAGTTTCTACTTTTTGTGTTTCCTTTGCACCAGGTGCCACGTTAAGAATCTGGCGTGTACCCCTCCATTTTCTTAGTATGCCATGTGCTTGGTATAATTACTAGACCCCCTTTAGAAACGAGGCGCAGATGCTCACGGAGTTATGGTCAACTACCAAGGACAGAGCTGCAGTGTGAAAACACATCAGTCTGACTCCCAGGCCCAGTATCTTCTCTGGGGACTTTCAGCCCCTGACACTATTGCCGTCTGGGGCTAGCCACTCTAATTCTTTATTTGTGGGTCAGGGGTGGTCTTATGTATCATGCAATGTGAGCGGCGTTCTTATACATGAGCCATCAGCAGCACCCCTTCCCCTGCAAAAGAATAAAAATTATGTGTCCACACATTGTTACATGTCCCCTGAGGGGGTAAGCACACCACCACAGGGCTGAATGTCCTATTACAGCCATAACACTACAGTTCTTGTCAATTGGCTGTGTCACACACCACTTATAACACCTGACTTGTTTCACCCTAAGTCCCTGCCATCCTTAGCACCAAAAAGGATGTTGAGAGTCACGTTAAGAACAGGTGTACTCCGAAAATGTTTTCCATAAGCACAAGGTGAACATGGTTTTGAGATGATCCTCCTTGCTTAATAAAATCTTATTTTCCCCATTTGCATTCATTAGGAAGTTATGGCCATGATTATATTAGCTATATTATCCTAATAAATTCTTGCCTAAAGATACAGCAAACACATCAAGAGAAATTAAAATTTTCTCTTCAAATTTAAAAAATGCCACTCAAACCCTAAAATAAAAATGTGTTTGGGGTTGGGAAGCTCCCATGCGTGCTCAGCAGGGTAGCCTGACCATGTATCCATAAGATGAGAAGAAGTAAAGGCCAAGATAATGTCAGAGTTTAAAACCCAAAGGCTCTCCAGGAATCACAGGGTTCTGGACATGCCTGGCCTTAAGGGTCTTTGCAGGAATTAGAAAAAGGCACCCCTGCCTGGGCACCACAGATTAAAAACTTTACAAAGCTTGCCTCCAAGGGGGTCCATCCCTGTCTCTCTAGCCAGGTAACTTTGTGAGGTACCCTGATTGTACCAGAAGGTGCCTCTTGTCCAATCACACCAGGGCCCTATCTGCCATCAGGCTGACGGAAGCCGAAGTCTGTCTTTACAGTCTAGACATAGAGCTACCAGAGGCCTGGCTTATCAACGATGCCTGGGCCAGCTGCCACAGAGGGCTCACCCCAGTAGACAGATGACTTATCTCCTTCTGATCTGGCCCCACTTTGCCTGCCCTTCTAAGGTCACGATTCAGATACCTCCTGGCTAGACCCACCAGAGGACAGTGGAAACAGGAGTTCCACAGTGGTGAGGTTGAGGACCTTAGCTTTGGAGACAGACCTTCCAGAACTAAAGAACTCTCCAGCTGGGTGACTGGGGAAAACCTTCTAACCTCCAAGAGCCTTGGTTTCCTCCTCTGCAAAATGGGGTCATTTTGGAACTCATAAGTTTCTTGCAAGGACTAAATAAGATCATTCATATGAAACACTCAACATGACAGTGTGGTACCTATTAAAACACTCAAATGAATAGGGCTATTACTTATTCATTAAACCTTCTATTTTGAGATAATTGTAGAATCACATGCAGTTGTAAAAAGTAATAGAGAGATTGTACACTTTATCCACTTCCCCCAAAGGCAACATCCTTTAAAATTGTAACATAGTATCACTACTAGGGCACAATAAAGATACTCGGACAGCAGGGGTCCTGGAGGATGCTAAACAATTGCCTGCCACCACCAGCTTACCTGCTGCACTCTTATATTTACTCTCTGCAGCAGTCGGCAGTGGGGGCGGGTGCCCTGGGGGTGGAGGGGCAGGGAAAGAACATTTGCCATGTCACAGAGACGGAGAACCCACACTGCAGAAGTCTCTTCCTCCCAGTTCTAAATGAATAATGGGCACTTCCTTATAATTCATTACAGCATCTTCAGGACTCAAGCTGAAATCCAAATGACCACATGTTTGCGTAACTGTGTTAATGATTTTTCTACAAAGATCTTCAGTCATTTCCTTATTGCTTGAAGACAGAAGACTATAGTTTAGATTGTCATTCTATAAATAGATTGCTCAGCATGAATAGAAGTTAGTGAAATCTTCAACCTGCTTGGAGTCCTGAGTGACCTGCATGCGCTCAGGGAATAAAACCCGGCACCTCACCTTTGAGATTTACATTGTCCACGCCTCTTTGACTCCAACCTCCCTGCTGTATTTCTACCACTGCGTACTCCCCTCTAGTTTCATCACTCTAAGGCTGTTGGTTGTTAGGGTCTCCAACTGTTCCCTCAGTTGGGCACTGCTCAGTGTGGCCCTCTGCATGGCTGGGTCCTTATCCACACTTGCTTCTCAGCTCTAAGCCTCACTCAGCAGGCCTGGGAGAGCATTGTTTCTTCTTGTTTTCTTCTTAGCATGCATCACTCGCAGAATTCTGGTCTTACTTGACATCTTGTTTATCTTGTACCTTTATTCTCAACACTTGGAATAGCACTGGCATACAGTAGGTATTCTCTGAATGTTTATAAATTAATGAATGAAGAAGTAATAAAATGACTTTTTGATCAATTAGATTTTTTTTTTTTTGGTGCTGGCAATCTTAATATTTCTTAAAGTTTATAGAAAATCTAAATATACAAATTCTATCATTTTAAAGCCTGACAACTATGGTCATTCGGCTGAAGGTTTTTCTACTAAAGGTCTAAAGGACCCAGGTAACTTAATTTGGAATCCATCATTTTTTGTTATGTTCCTATTGCAAAGGAGCAACTACTGGGATGGTTACCCATAGTGCAGTTTGGGGGAGATGGGCAAGCAAACATTTGTAGAAAGTACTCGGAGTGCAAGTGTAATTCAATGAACTGTTACAGATCTTGTCCTGGGAAATTGGGATCCAAACAGGAAGTAGACCTGTCTTACAAATTCTTTCTCTGGATAATCTCTATCAACAAAATGTCTGAATACTGCTTATTCCAAGAATGATAAATGTGGAAAGTCTCACCCACCACAATTTTCAATACTGTTCTCTTGAAATGGACAACAGATAGAGAGAGCAATAACCCTCCTTAAAAAATCCCCTGGACAGGATTCTACTACAAATCTACCTGGATGGCAGGGACCTGTCTCAGACACATGCTGTGCAGTCTCTGCTTTGCCTTGGGTTTATTCAATTTACTGAGCATCCATCTGCTCAACCTACTAATCAGGTAGAACAATGACACTTCTTTTGTAAGGTTGTTGTGGGGAGTAAATGAGAAAACTCCTTGGTGTTTTAACAGAGTGCCTCAAGCCAAGTAACTTAGTCCCATTACTAAAGTACCACACAATCGTGAGTTTGATGCCGACAGTGTTATGCTGTTAGCAACCAGCTCCCTGGAAAAGGAGAAAAGCCTCAGTTCATGGTATCTGTCCATTGCCTCAATGTAAATGATCCTGGCATGGCAGACAGGAAGTCACAAATACTGAATATGGAGTTGGAAAGAGATGCTAACCATCATCTCCTGGGAGCTGCTGAGGGGCTAGGATGCCAGCCCTGAGTCAGAGGTCATGTGTTCTCTTCTGTGAATAAATACTGAAAACCAGTCCTGTTTACACATGATCACTACTGAGAATCAAGAACTGGGACTCAGCGAAAGCTAAGAGCGTGGTTCAACACAGAGCAACCGTTAACTGTTGTGGCAGGAGTAGAGCTCTGAGGTAAGATTTCTGAAGCCCCTAGATTTGGGGTTGCTTTATTTTCCCCACTCAACACTATTCCTAAGACTGAGCCCAGAGATCACAATTTAGGGTGCAGCTGCTGTGGGCAAGAAACAGAGTGAGAAGTTACAGATTCAGAGTAAAAGACACTAGAAGTTCCTTCGGTAAAATCAAGGGTGCAGCCTAAGTGTTGAGTTCCATTTTTGGAAGCATGGCGGGGAAATGGCAGAAGGTCATTTGGGGATGACCTGCAGGCAGCTGACAACACTGACCTCTAGGGGAAGTCTCCGTGCTGGACAAGGCCCCTCCCTACAAAAAGCGATGGGTGAGGCCAAGCTGTGGTTGAGATTTCCAAGTGACAGAATGACAAAAAGGAAAGGGAGGGACTTGAGAAGGAGGCCCAGTTTAACATCAGAAGGAGCTGAATGGCAAGTGCATTGGGGGAAGGTATTCTAAGAGGCAGGAAGAGAACTAGGAAGGACTATGTCACAGAAGCGAAGAGAAAAGAGACTCAATACACTGAATGAATTTTCTCGAGCTACCAATATTCAGGTGGCCCAAAGCCTTACTTTCCTTTAAATTAACACACAATGAAGTCATGTTTAGTGTGATACAATGATATCTGCACATGACGGTACTTCCTGCTAGCGATGGGGTGGGCACTGCTGGTCTAGGGGAGGTCACTGATAAATTCCCGAGAGCGTAGGAAAGGCTGCAGATAAAGACTGATCTACCCACCCCTGAAGAATATGGCCTCAGAGGCTGGGATTTGTATTTCTCCCCTGCCTTTGTTCTCTCTCCTCTCACCTGTACGCAAACACGTGCATGCTGTTCTCTTCCTTCCCGAGCCCCTTTCCTGTCCCCACACCCTACCCAGTCCTGGCTGGTGGGAACATTTGGACTGGGAAGGGAACAAAGCCAGTGGGCTCCCATGCTGTTGAGCCACCTGCCTCTGATCCCATTAGCATCCCATTAGCATCAGAAGGGTCCCTTGGAAAGCAGAAAGTCTCCATCTTCCCCCTTCAGATTCACCTGGCCTTCTTCCTCTCCTCCTCCTGCTCCCTCCACCAACAGCAGGGCACCCTGGTCTTCAGAAATGAAGCTTGTAGAGACTGAGTAGAACAAAAGAGCAGAGTACACAGGTGACATTTAAAGAGCAGTGGCTCTCTTTAAAAACTCATCTGTCCCGTCTGTGGGAAGCATGTTTCATCCTCTGCCAGGACTCGCTAGCTGACATCCAGAGGGAGCGCTTAGGCTGTCTTGATTTCTGGGTTTGATACTAAAGTGCTGTTTGGTTTGCCCATTGAAAAGATTTAGAATTATGGGTGGAGTGGATCCTGGAAAAACGAAGGCCAATTCCCATACCTATGATTAAATTTAAAATAAGCCAAAGAGTTAAAAATGATAGAGACACTAGTGTCTCATTCCCCTCCCCCAGGCTTCACTGACAATCCAAACATACCCTGGTGGAAAATGGACAATAAGCCACGTATGTAAAGATGATTTATACGACAGAGTGAAGTAGCTCTGAGTCACGTCACGTCACATGCATTTATGGAGTGTATCTGTGTGCCAGGCACTGCACTCACTCTGTAAAAGATCGTGATGCATGGGCTGCACCCTCGGATGCTCAGAGTGCAGCAGAGCAAGACCCTGACACCACAGTGGGGTGTGTGCCTCGGGCAAGCACACTCAGAGCTTTGAATACTCCAGGCGTTAACTGGGGCCCCCAACTGCAAACTTCTTCTCCCCAAAGAAACCATGTCTGGGGCAGAACATGCATCCACAGCTCCGGCCCCACCCCACTTACCTTCTTGTGGGCTAAATTAGATGCTGCTAAATCCCATCTCTCCTTCGCTCCAAATTCAACCTGTGGACTGGTTCTCTCCACCTTTCTGGGATGGCATGAAGGAAAATGAACCCCAATTCTAAATCCACAGTGCCTTGTCTAGCGCCAGACCCGTGACTCAAAAGCTCTCATATCCGCCCTCAACGCTACCTCCAAATCCAAGCAGATCCTTCCCGGTTCACACCTGCCATCCACCCTAACACCGAGACCAAGACAGTTCTCAGGCAGAGGTGGATGTGCGCAGGCTGTGAGGCAGAACCGTGAGGGAGATGATGTGCAGTTCAGCACGGCAGGGAGAGAGATGACTTATGTAAGGACTAAAATACAAGAGAAAGGAGGATTAAATGGAGAAACAGCAAAACCCCATCTGGATGCATCCGGAACCCAGCCGGGAAGTGCGGATGGAGAAAGTGCTCAGACCCAGTGTGAGGCCCTCGGCAGCAACACTGGGGCAAGGGAGATAAAGCTTGAGGGCAGCCCTACCTGTTCAGATGGAAGGAAGGAAGAAACATTTCATAACTCCAGGAAATGGGAAGTAGTGAAGCAGGGCAATGAGCAAAGCTGGATATGTGCGTACATGAAAAGGCCACGGTCAAACCCATTAATTTGTACAATGTGTATTGTTATAAATAATTATTATAAACAGATATTAGAAGGAAAAAGGGAGATGGATGAGCCTTGGAGAAAAGATGAAGAAGGATGAGGACAAAAGTAGGATTAAGGAGCTAGAAATCTCAGGGAGAGCAGAAGCCAGCAAAGCAGAAAATCAGAATGAGGCTGCCGATGAGGATAAGATTAGGGACATGATGTTTGCAAATGCAGACACAACAAGCAGTCAAGGGAGAAAATAATCGTATACCACCCCAAATGGGGGAAGTAATAATTTACCCACAGAAAAATACCAGGCATTTTTCAAGATTTCGCATAACAATTTTCCACAGGTGAATTTTTAAATTCCTCTCCTTGGAAATATGAGTGCAAATCAGCTCCTTGTTATATCAGTGATTCCAAAGCAATGTAGTTGAAGGAAGAAAAATTTCTAGTCCAGCTGCGTCACACAATAAGAGCCTATTCCAAAATTTTGACTGTAACAATAAACAAGAACTAAAAAATTATTTCCTGGTGACACAAGAAACAAGATTAGGTTTTTAATATGCCAACAATACATTTAAATTACATCGCAGAGCTGGAGATCCACCCCTGGTTAGTGTCCTCTGTGTGGGAAAACAATGCAAATTTACATTTCAAATGAAAAGTCTAATTATTTAGTTAACAGATGACCTCTTGATTATAGGTTTGGAAAGACCACATCTAATAATTTCCAAGTCTAAATGGTTCCTCGGGTTTTATATTCCAGCAGAGGCCTCAGCTGCCACACAGTTTCTCTCTTCCTGACTCTGATCAAAGTCTGAGACATTACTTAAATTAACAATTATCTTCCAGTGCTGAATTGGAAAGGAAAAGATAATTCCTAAATTTTAAAATTCCCCTTTGCAGCAGTGGATTTTCTCCAGCATTTGACCCTAAACAGAATGAGACTGATGTTACTTTCCACCCAAATTTCTTGTCTTCGTTCCCTAGAAAGCAAAGATTTTCTAAGATGCCCCACAGAGGGAGACACCACGGGTAGATACATGGGTCAAATAGGTCCTGGGAATAGGCATCCTGGGGCAAAGATGTCAGCTTCACTTTGACCAATTCAGGACTTTCAGAATTAACTGATGATGGAGCTTCTGTTCCTGTTTTTGATATGGGGTACAGAAAAGAGCTAATGTCACAAGCCTGAGAATGCTGTCCCTAGAAAGACCTGCTTTGCAAGGTTGGTCCCGGCTGGCCACTGGCAATTTAGGTTTGGGGAGAGTTCCCACTGTTTGCCAAGACAGTGGCTCACTGCATCTGAATTATGCAGGTGTGGTTCATGCTTTCTGGGAGTCTGGAATTGGGAGGGTATCAAGCAGAGAGTGCCGATGTCACCAGGCCCCATGACTTTCTGATGGAGGCCTTGCGTGTGTCCTGTGTGACTCTCCCGGGAGAGGATATTGGAGACACGTAGTACCTGGTTTCCCCTGGACACTGCCCACTTGCCTTCCACCTGTACTGATCCTGCTTGGTAACCCTTCAGTGTAAGAAATATCAGCCATGACCACAACCATGTGCCGAGACTGGGAGTCATTCTAGGAAATCACCAAGCCTGAGGGTAGTGATGGGGACCCTTGAGACACATAGCAACTATCGGTGGTTTGCCAGAATGAGTGTTCCAAGAGACACAGCTGGAGAAACACTGCCCAAGTGCACAGATTTATTGAGAGTATATACAAACACAGCACAGGCCCTGGCAGCTCAGATGGAATCTACAACTAGTCAATTACAATTACAAATATGTAATGAATACAGTCACTCCCATGTCTTTACTACTACTAATAATATAATTCTGGGAAAATCAGAACCCTCTTTTCCATACCCTTGAATATTTGCCATCTGCTATATACACTGATTTACTCTATTACACACTAACCACTCACTAGATGTTTGTTGAGTGAATTATAGGTTCTTTATTTACAAAGTGCTGTGCCAACATGGGAAAGCCCATTTAAAGTGTGCAGTCTCAGCCCTCTTGGAGTTCACAAATCTAAAACAAACACTATCAGTCAAGACAGAGCTATAGATGAAAATGCAGACGGAAATCTGGGCAATAAAAAACAAATGAACGCAGAAAGAAAAGAGTAGTCGATATACCCTCACAAGGCAGAAAGCTTGATTCATACATAGGTTGTAGGTTGCTAATTCGGGAGGCAGAAGAGAGGACGGACTTTGGAATTCTCAGTTTCTAGAGACCTGAATTAGAGGGTTTCATGAAATCCTTTCCAGCAAAGCTGATCAAGCTATATGGGAGAAAGCATCACAGCTAATGAGGAAGAACATGTTTAAATTGGTGCTGCTACTCTTTCAAAAACACATGCATCTAAGCCAGTCGGACCAAGTGTTCTTCAATAGGCTGCTCTTTCTAGGTAAGTTTTGTCTGACTGAGGCTGGGTCTCCCAGGCTGATCCATCCGAAGGGCAGCGACTCGGCCCTCCGGGTGGTCAGGTCAAGTCCAGTTTGTGCCTATAGCCCAAGAGCCTGAGCATAAAAGTGAACTCACAACAGTCTGACATTTATCTGTACTTTCACTTTCCAATTTTGCTTACTACCCACAGTTGACTACTGCCTGAAAATATCAAATGAAAAGTTCCAGAAATCAGCAATCCTTTTAAGTTGCACATCCTTCCAAGTAGCATGTGGAATCTTGCGCATCTTACACCATTTGCCTGGGACCTGAGTCATCCCTTTGTCTATCATTATCTGCATTGTATATGCTACCCACCAGCTATTATTTACTAGCTTTCTTGGTTATTAGATCTTTGTAGTATTGCAGTGCTTGGTTTGAGTGACCCTTATTTTACTTAATAATGACCCCAAAGCGCAAGAGTGGTTGGTGATGTTTGTAATTTGGAAAGAGATTATGCCAAAGAGAAGCTCTAAAGTGTTTCCTTTAGGTTACAAAGGTGAAAGTTTTTGATGTAATAAGGGGAAAATATCCTATGTTGAAGTTGCTAACAACTATACTATGCTATAAGGTATTTTGAGAGAGTATATTCATTTAACTTTTATTACACTATATGATAATATTCCATTTTATTATTAGTTACTATCTCTTACTCTGCCTAATTTATAAATGAAATTATCAAAGTTGTGTATGTAGAGGATAAAACATGGTATACACAGGGTTTGGCATTATTTTACTCTTTATAAGAACCTGATGGGTGGTATCCCCTCTTATCCACAGGGGATACATTTCAAGATCCCCAGTGGATGCCGGAAGCCACAGAGAGTGCCACCCACCAAGCTCCCTATCTGCAGAACTAATGAGCATGTGAAGTAGCACACGACAGGGGCAGATGGGTAATAAAACAAGTTCACATCCAGAACAAACAAAACTAGCCACAGGAAGTAGACCAACTGGAATGCTGTCTGTCCCATTGGCATGCTGGGACACCAGAATCATGGAGGAGAGGCAGCTACGGGGAGGGGCCAGCAGGAGGCCATCAGCCTGGTGGGTGGCAAAGCAAGAGGCATGGTGGTGAAGAGAGGCAGGTGAATCTTACATGACAACTGTCAACCATGATAAGCGGCTCTTCAGGGGGACTAAAATGTTATTAATTGCTTTTGGTATACAGTCTGTGTTTAGAAAGGGCCTTCCCTTCTCCCCCGAGGTATCTGTGACAAAGTGCCTGAGCAGAAGCTCACTGGCTTCTTTTCCTCCTCCCATTCATCTCTTCTATTTCCAGCTCGGGGAGCCAAGGTGCAGCTCGCTCTCTGCAGTGATAACTTGCACCTGAGCTGCTGCTGGTTTCTCACGGCAACGAAACCTCACTTTATTTCTCTCAAGCCCAGCACGGACAGGGCAGCCACTGTGACAAAGAGGGGCTGTGTCTGGAGTGGGAGGTGGAGCAATCGCTTCCCCTAGTGTCACTGGGCCGCTAGGGATGGACATGCTGGGCACTTGGCAATGATAGACCATGTCTCAGGGTCAGATCAGTGATTCACTCCAAGCCGAAATCTGGCTCTTCGTCCCGGTAAGGCGAACTGGACACACGTGTATTTGATAACTAAGGTCAGAACAAGAGAAGACCGTGTGTCCTCTATTCTGCGGTCCTGTTCTCCAGGACTGGGTGATAGCCTTGTACGGGATGAAAAGGCAGCACGCAGCAGACTTGCTCAAGGCCTTGAAGCACCTTGACGATGGCTGGAGGACCTGAACAGAAGATTGGGCTCAAGTGGAACCTTCCCCCGGAACCTCCGGGGGTCTAAGATGGCAAAGAGAACTGAGTGCACCTCCTGCTGGTCCACCCGAGAACCAACCCAGAAGCAGCCGGGGTGAGAAACAAAGACTACAATGGAGAATAAACCAAGTCATGCAATGGTGTTTTCCCAGGACTTCAAGCCCTTCAAGAAATCTCATCTCAGTAAAGACCAGAGCCGCTCACACTAAAGACCAGCTTATGGGAGAAGACAGCTCATCCCTCTGTCCAGGCTCTCTCTCCAGGGGGCGTGAATTTGGGAACTAGGACTCCAAGGGGGGAAACAGCCTGACAACAAGCAATCAGACATCCTTGCACCGGGATCCTTGGGGCCCCCTTCCCACTCCTCCGCCTTGCTCGTATTTCATGCCTTCCCATCTCACTCCACCTCTCCAAGCCTCCTTAACGCACCACGAAGGAAATCTTCACTTATCAAAATCGAAAGCCACAGGTAATATTTACTGAGCACCACAAGTTGCCAGGTTTGGTGCACTGAACATGCAGTCCCTCATCACTTTGGAAAAGCTCTAGGATGTAGATGAGGAAACAGAGACCTGCAGGTGAAATTGCTTGCCCCAAATCACACAGCGACTCAGAGGCAAGGTCAGTATTCAAACACAGGCCTGAGTGAGGCTCAAGAGAGTGTCAGTGTGACATTCGAGACCCCTGCTTTCCACCATGATACCCACCAGCCATGTGTGGCTATTAAAATAAAAAGCAGTTGAAGTGGGACGCTCACTTCCACAGTTGCACTGGCCAGCGTTTCAGTGTTCAGCGTGTCCATCCTGGGCCATGGTGGGTGGCTATTGTGTCGGACAGCACAAGCACAGAGCAATCTTGCCTTGCAGTAGGCTCTATTGGACGGCGCGGTCTAGGTCTCCTCGGCAGGGAGGTAACCGTCCTTTCCTCTAGTCTTTAAGTCAGCAGCCCTGTGGTGTGCTTCACTTATGTTTCCCTCGGGAGCAACAATGTGATGTGGGTCAGCAGGCCACTGTCATTAACACATTGCCAGGCGGCCTGGCAAACGGAGGCTCTGCCTGTGCCCCTTTGAGGCTGTAACCCCCTCACAATGGCTTCTTGTAGGTACAAGCTGCCCTGATGCCATGCAGAACACAGCAGCACCCTTGGCCCTGGCGTCCTGGTCCTCGCACCTGGGTTCTCCTGCCACATCACTCTGTCTCCCTCCACCTCTCGTTCTTTTCCAGGATTTTAAAATTGAGTTGAGATTCATGTCATATAAAATTAACCATTTTAAGGCTGG
Source organism: Hystrix cristata (assembly GCA_004026905.1). Taxonomy (NCBI): domain Eukaryota; kingdom Metazoa; phylum Chordata; class Mammalia; order Rodentia; family Hystricidae; genus Hystrix; species Hystrix cristata. Next base: position 75,576 of record PVJO010001215.1, read on the forward strand.
GGATTTAGCTCAGTGGTTGGAGTACTTACCTAGCAAGTGCAAAGCCCTGAGTTGGATCCCTGGCACCAACCAACAAACAAAATTAACCATTTTAAAGTGGCGCTTAGTATGTTCATAATTTTGTGCAATCACCACCTCTATTGGGTTCCAGAACAGTTCCCATCACCATCGGTAGAAACCCGGCCCCAGTAAGCAGTCACTCCCCAGCCCCCTCCTGTCCTCTTCTGCTCTCGTGTTTCTAGGGCTTTGCCTACTCTAGATATTTCATGTCATTGTACTTGCAAAATATAGGACGTTTCCTATCTGGCTCCTTTCAGCCAGCATAGTGTCTCCAAGGTTTGTTACTGTGGCAGTATGTACCTATATTTCACTTCCTTTGTGGCTATATAATATTCTACTCTGTGAGCACACCACAATTTGTTTATCCATTCATCAGTTGTCGATTTCCTCATTCCTTGATTCACTGAAACAGTAGGAGGTGGGAGGAACCTTATTCCTATCACATTGGTAGAAGCTACCTTAATTTGTATTTCTATATTCACTAGTGCCAGAATCTATCTCCAGAATTATCTTTTTGGAATATCTAACCAAATAGCATCTCGGGAAGATATATCGGCACCCATTAGGCTTCTTCATGCTGACCACTTCTTTCTGGTTCCATTAATTTTTTAGCAACATCATCTAAAGTGTGATTTCTTTAATGGTTAATAGTTCTCATACATGTGGAATACCTCTTTAGGGTGCGGAATATGGAGTATGTTGGTTTAAAAAAGTTTCTCAACTGTGGGGGTTTTCAGCTGTCTTTACTGTGCCAAATATACCTTGTACATTTTATATAAATAGTTGTAGCTTTCAGTGTATCCCGAATGTCCCCAGGGAGCATACAACTCTGTGTGTGTGTGTGTGTGTGTGTGTGTGTGTGTGTTTGTGTGTGTGTGTGTGTTGGGGGCATTTCTCAGCTCTTCTCAGCTCTTCAGGGTAGAGAGTTTAGAAAAGCTGTTTTATATTAGTATCTGAATCCTTTCAGACCATATAATCAAGGGGAGGAAAGAGTGTCCACACACTTCAGAGATTGGAGTGCTTCTGCCAAGCTCAAAATAAGCACATTTGGAATCACAAGTTAAATATCTTAAATGCATTTAAATGCAAGTTATTTCTGAATTAATCATAAAGCTGTAAAAGTGTCATGAGTTTGAATTGGAGTTGAACAGTAACGATTCATAACTTATAGCACAATATCCATTTGAAAATGTTTCAATCCTTTAACACTTCATGGAGTGCAAGGTTGAGGATCTCAAAGGCAGTGGGTTGAATAAAAAGGAAAAAGTATCTTTGAGAAATGCACATTCCAGCATATATTCTCAGTATATATTAACACTTAAAATATAATCTGCTTAAGTGTTCCATAGAGTTGGAAATTGTGTTTCTGAATAATATCTACATAATTTTCAATAAAAATAAACTTGCAGTAAATTATCTAGATCTTAAGGTACCAAAGACAAATGGGCTTTGCTGGAATTAGTTTTCCCTCAGGAGTAAGGAAATGGAATTTGTCTTCTGCAATGAGGGAGAAAAGTACCTTCCAGAATAAAAAATGGGCAGCAGAGAGTTCTGCTAGGGCCATTTTACCCCACACTTCTCAGAATTCAGGACAGTGAACTTTGCGTAGGTGGAGCCCTGGCACAAGATTCCAGCTCAGATGACGTCTGCTGAGTGAAAATACGACTTGGTCAGATGGAGGGTTCACAGGATGGGGCTTTCGGAGCACCTGGGTGGAGCTTATTGTTTTCACTTTATCCACCATTTTCCAGCAGCCACATAATTTCTGCTTGGGGCTAGGTCGTTCTTTGTGGTGGGGGCTGGCCTTTGCATCACAGCATGTTTAGAGATGTCTCTGCGTCCACCCACAGATACCAAGAGCAACCCCAACCCACTGGGACAACAAAAAATGTCTCCAGACATTGCCGACTGTGTCCAGCAGGCTAGTGTTGCTCCTGGGGGAGCTCTACTGGTCTACAGTGAGGAACCCCGGCCTTTAAATGGTGTGCAATGGAGCCAGCACGTTGAGTATGGGCTCTGGAGGGGAAGAGGCAAGTCCCTCATTTGGTTCTTTCACAATCTGCTGTGCGACTTTCTTCCTGATGCTTCCCTGAGACTTGAGAAAGTGAAATGTATGCAAATAACCTCTGACTTCAAGGTTCTTAGGAATACAAACTCCTAAGATTGGGTGGGAGGGTAGAGGGCCTTAGCAAATGTGTTTCGTTCATTCTCAAATCTCTTGAGCCTAGGACAGGGTCCCTGACGTAGTGAGGAGTGCTTAACTCTCAAGTGCTCACTCGGGATTGCATTTAACTGATACACAAACACATTTGGGTGCGGTTGAGTGGAGCTCTTTCTATTTTGCATCAGTTCCACTAGAGCAGGATCTGGCCCTGGAGCCCCAGTTCTAATATCCAGGTGCCTCCTCCAAGGAGGATCTGCTTAGGGCCGGCCCATGGTGTGGGCTCTCTCCACCTGATAGCCAGTCGCCTCAGCCTCTCCAGTGAACAAAACATTCTGGGGGCGGGTCACAATTTGGGGCTCACCTGTGCTAAGTGGCTGATGTGATGTAGTTTTGAGTCCAAAACTACTCCAAACACAAATGTTAGCCACATGCCCAGCCACCCTCTGGCTTTCTGACACTAAAGGAAATAATCCTCTTCAAGTACACATTGTAAGAGAAATGTGGAAGTTTATGGAAGAGGCCTAGGAACTCTCACCCTGTTAGGAAAACAACGGACAAACCAATATCGCCACAAGGCCTTCTGGCCCTTGGGAGCAACAACCACCGGGCTGCCCCTGGTGTTCTCTGACGCTGCTTCTCCCTCCAGGCACTGAAAGAAATATAAATGCCTATCACCCCCAGGTTACTAGCAGCACGTGACCTTCACAGACTTCAGAATTGTTTTCAGGGGAGAGGGCACAAGGCTGGGACTGAAGGTGGCAAAAGGAACTGTTACAGGATGAGGACCACGAGGCACAGGTTCTCTACCCAAAAGACAGACTCCCTCTTCACTTCCATATGTCCTCCCTCCCCTACTCCAGCCTAGACAGGTGGGTGCAGGTCAGTGCCCAGGGAAGATGAAGGCACATGAAGGAATAGAGCCGCCATCTTGGTTGGCAATGCCATTTCCAAGCTGCATCTTGGTGTACGCTTGATTCATATTCCAAATACAGATCACCTTTTCCCTTCCATCTCGGAGTCTGGACTTCCGGCTTGCCACCAATGACGCCACCTACCCACACTGTACATTCCTGAGAAATAGTGACTCCTTAGCTTGATGCCCACTGCTTAGCTTCCTATAGACAAGCTCAGGGGACAGGAAGTCAAGTGCGATGGGAATTCTGGGAGGAAACAGGCGATGATACAGAACTTCCATGCCAACCCACAAACCGCATCGACAACGGGAAACACAACACTATCCTTCCCACACCTGCCTTCTTGAGTTAACATTCATTTTAGAAATATGGTTCCTTTTATTTAGGAATAACTCAGCCCTGCTAATGACCAGAGCTTCACATAACAGGGATAATACTGAGCAGGAACTAATATGAATTTAGTAGATTTCATGATTAGGCTCTGCATTAAACATTCAAAAGGAAGAAAAAAAGCACTCAGGATTAATTGTGAAAAGCCAGTTGCCTGGTTTTCTGAGCCCTTCTGACCCCTGCTTCAGGTACATCACCTTGACTGTACAATCCCCAGAAATGAGTGATCAATACAAGAGGAACCTGGTCAAGTTCAAAACAGCACAGGGGTCCCCTCCTGGCATCTCCCTGTGAACACCAACCAATGGACCTCATTAGCATTTCCGTGCCAAGCCTTCCTTTACTGAGGCTGCGTTCTCTCCAGTTAGCTTTACTTCATCGCAGTTCAGAGCTTGGGGTCTGGTATCTCGACTGAGGTTTAGTTTGGCCCCATGTGCAGGAGCGGAGCTAGCAGGCAGCAGCAGCTAAGGAGTAGCAGGAAGTCCCTTCTGGTGAGTGTGTGGTCTTTCCAACACAGTACCACAAAAAAGTGGACTTTGCTCAAAGCAGCCTATTATGCAGACATCTGCATCTCCAGAAGGAGGAAAAATAATACGCAAATGATCTTTTGGAACCTGAGGCCTCTCTGCGAGGCAGGATAAGCCTTGTTCCTGATGAAGATCTTTAAACAGATACCAATCAAACGAACCAACAGCTAACAGCTCTGGCCAGCTGTGTGCAATAAATAATCTTGAGATAACCCACCGATAAACTCGCGCAGAAGAAAGAATGGAGAGTTGGGAATTTTAAAAGAGAATATTTGCTCCGTTTGGAGATTGAGCCAGACTAACCAGGGAGAACCTGGCAAAATACAAAACACTCCCCGCCCCCGCGCACTCGGGTTTAGAACTAAAGAGCAGCTTTCTGAGGCAGAGCTCGGGGGAAGGCAAGGTTTTTTTCCTTTCCCTTTTCCCTGGTGCCTGGTAGGCAGTGGGTTCTCAACAAATGGATGCATTCTCGAATTAATTTCTATGTCACGGCAATTCGAATGTTGTTGACTTGCTCAAATAAATCTTACCTTCGAGAAATGCAAATTGGACGCCCCGCCCTTGCTGAAAACCCTGTGGCCCAGTCTTCCCTTCAGATAAAATCTAAGCTCCTCAGTCTGCCTGGAAAGTCTTGGTGCGACCGACTCCCACTCGATTCCTGCTGCTCTCTTTATCCCAAGGTGGGGGTGGTACCTGAGTCTGGATTAACCCCAGTCTCCTCCGTGCCTTCCTGGGTGAAGGTGGCTTCTACAGGTGTCGTCTGGCTTCAGAGACCCAAAGGCAGAACTCACTGCCTGGCATTGGAACGGTCCCTGTAAAATCCAAAGGTGGTCGTGCGGGTCTGCTGTCCATAGCCCTCCAACCCCCGCCCCACCTGTCCTCACTTGCTGGCGTGCAAGTCTTCAGAGGCGTCCTGACTCTCTTCGCCCCTCTCTCCCTGGCCTGTCCCCTTCCATCCCTTGCTTACTGCTCCTCACTGCCTAGCACCTGCTCTGACTGCATGGCCTCCTGAAGTTTGCTCCTGCCACCTACTCCTTGTCTGCGATAGTATGGTCCAGTTGTTACAAAGCTGGGCATGGGCAAGGATAGCACCCTTGTGGTGCCCCAGAAATAAACACAGATGTCTCCACTATATGAGCCTCCTGACTACCTGAGCGAATGAACCATAACACATCTTCAGAGTCTCTAAGTGGCTGGCCCCATACTGGGTCCTGAAGAGGGACTCTCTTGAGCAGCCTCTCTGAGTTGGGACAAGCAGAGCCATCTCCAGACAGTGGCAGGATCAACTCTGGCTGCAAAACCCTGACATGGAGGGCACCCTGGAGGCAAGCTCTGCATCTTTGTCCCCTGCCAGCAAGGCCTTCCTGGACTGAGCACCCCACCCCACCCCGCCCCTCTCTGTCTTTACCTAGGATTGGAGGTGCCAAATACTAAGCCTATTTCCTGAGGGCTCCACGAAGGGGTGCTTTGCTGCTCTCCTCCCAGTACCTTGACACGGTGCAGATGTAAACTGGGGCACAATGAAGTTTGCCCAACAACTGACCCTTGGTCGATGAGAATCCCTGCCCCACAGGCTGCTGTCTGCCGCTCTCGCGTGTCTGCTCCTACAGTCCTGAGGCCGCTGCCGACACCTGCCGCTCATTTTCCTTGCCTTCTCCTGGCTGGGCGAGAGGGCTGGGCTGGCACGCGCCATGTTCTGCACGTGCTCCCGCGTGCAGCTGTCTCCCCACCGCTTCCCCGTTCCAACCCCGAGCGGCAGCGGAGGATCTGCTACAATGAACGAAGCAGCAGGCGGCCAGGATGGAGACAGGGAGACGCACAAGCCGAGGCCGACACGGGTCACATTTGCGTTTCTCCACATCGTGGGACTCCCAGCCTGGGGCGTGCTCAGGGGAACTTCAGCCCCTGTCACCACCTTGGTCCCAGGGCTTCCTGAGAAGCCCTGACTGACCTCAGGAGGGCCTCTGATCTTCTGGCCAGGGAAGGCGCATCGGTGTGAAGATTGCCCCCAGTACCCTGCCCTTCCCATGCCGCCATGCCGCTGGGGCCCTGTTAGGGGCACCCTTTCTGGCTGTCTCAGCCTTTGTCTCCTGGCCTCACAGCCTTGGAGCTTAAGCCTGGATTCTTACCTCATCTCTGGAAATCGGTTTAATTAGCTTCACCCTCAGTCCTGCAGAATACAGCATGGATATCTTCACACATTTGCTGCATTCCAACCAAATCCATTTCAAGAACCAAGTGCAGGACAACCGTCTGTTTTCCTGTTTGCTCTTTCTTCCCAGCCCATATCCCCAACAAACTCTTCCTCCTCTCTCCTGCTTACTCTCACCAAAGGAAAAACTGGTATTTTTGTGGTCCCAGGGATTGAACCTAGGCCTTTCACAGTGAGCTATATTGCCAGCTGGTTTTATTTTTTAAATTTTTTGTTTTGAGGCAGGATCTTGCTAAGTTGTGAAGATGTCCAGGCTGGGCTTGAGCCTGTGAGCTTGCTGCAGACTCCCTGAGTGCTGGGATCATAGGTATGTGCCACAATGCCTGCCTACAAAACAAAAATTCTGTATGTGTAAGGAGGAAGGCAGGTAGGGGCGAGCGGGTGGTGGATAACAGATGCCCTATCTGCATGCGGGGTCTGCGCCCAGGGTGGAGCCATGAAGCTTGTAATGGAGGGATAATTAAATCTCAGCTGCTTAGGGTGAGTGCTGGAGTCAGATCATTTGGCCAATTATTTCACTTGCTCTTATTTGCAAATTGACTGGATCAGACAAATGGTGCTAAAGACTCTTCCAGTTCGGACGTATTTGAAAACTCCAGCACCTTGAGGAAACAGCTATGACGACTAACACAAAAAAAGAGTATCTGGGCATGGCATGATGTACTCATTCCATGAGCATGCTGAGCCCCGTGTGCCGGCCAGGTGCTGGGATGCGAGGCCTCGTGTGTGGGCGGGAGAGACCGTGGAGAGCGCGCGGCTCGCCCACCTGTCAGGAGTCAAGTCGAGCCTCTTCAGAGGAGTTAGTGCTAATGAAGTTCAGAAAATACGTTTCTGTAGCCCTGAGTGAGGTGAGGAAGCAGCTTTGCTTAGTGGACCAAAGAAATAATCAGCCAGGAGCAAGTCGGCAGTCTAAGCCAGAAGGTGGCTGCCTCAGCGATGGCGGTTAACGTCTTTGTGACTCAGTTTCACCAGCTGCACTTGGCAGATAAGTCTGGGCCACGGAATGCAGTGCTTAGAGATGCAAAGCACCGAATAGGAAAGGGTCCGACTAGGCTGGGAGAGGCTGTGACCAAATTCTGATTACTCTTCCTAAAGACAACTGACCATTCATTTGTTTATCATTTCTCTGCATTTCTGCTTTTTTAAATGCTGGTGTCTAAAGAGCCATTAGAAAGCAGTTAGCTTTAGATATTTGCTCAAAGTCAAGCAGTTGTTGGAATGTAAGGTGATTTTTTTCTACTATTATGTCAGAAACTGCTATGTTCTCATTTGACGTTCTCAAGACATCTGATGTGGTTGGTGTCATTGTCCCTATTCCTACTTACGAGTAAACCGGGGTGCAGACATGTCATATTCACTCCATGGTTCTCAAACTTGCCTTCGCACTAGAAGCACCTGGGGAGGTCCCTAAGCACACTGGTGCCTGGCCACTCTCCAAGATGTTCTGATTTAATTGGCTTGAAATGCAGCTTGGGCCTGGGGAGATGGAAAACCTCCCTGGGTGATGCTGAGGTACGGTGAAATTTGAGACCCACAAATGCCCCACTGGAGTCTCAGATCTAAAAGGCAGAAATGGTGGCTGTGCCAACCCCAGACCGGCATCCTTCAATCAGGAATTATCTCAGCTGTACCAGCTTCAATCTTCTGAAGACCCCTTCATCTCTGGCCTAAAAGGCTGGTTTCTCAGAAACCAGCAAACAGTCAGAAATGTGGCATTTAACAGTCATCCAAAGTCTGGACAGGATGGAGCAAAGGAGTCTGGGATGAATTTTCCCGACTCTCGGGAGTCATGAAAGGAACAAAATCAAGGTGATACTGAGAGGCCTGCACAGGAGGGAGAGTTTGCAATGGCAAACGGGAGCCTGCAGAAGTGACCTAGGACAGGCACATTGCCCAGCGGGGCAGTAAGGGAATTGGTCAGAGCGACCCTCAGCAAGGCAAATTAATGGATCGAATCAGCTACACTGACATCAATACGTGACACCGGCAGTGTCTGGACTGTGGAATCATCCAGAGAGTGGGTCAAATGCGCGATTTTGGGGCCCACCTTATGTTTCTGGCCCTGCAGGTGTGAGCTGGTACTTCTAACATGTGCCCAGGTTTTGCTGCTGGTGGAGGGCCATGCTTTGAAAGTCACCCAGTGAGACAACCTCTTCTAGAGTGGCACTGACACGCAGCGTTTAATGGCTAGCCACATGCCAAGTGACTATGGTACCGGTACTCGGGCCTCCCTCTGCCTGCAGGGAGCTTAAACTACCAGGCGGGACAGCTCCCAGTGCCAGGAGCTTCCTAAGTGATCAGCCGAGCCTGTCCCTTGCAGACCCCACTCTCCCATTCCTGTACCCTTAGAAGTTGGTACTGTGATCTCGCTCCTTCTCAGGGGCAGAAAACAGAGGCTGAAATTTGAATAAGGTGATCCTGCATTAGGATGAACCATAAAATGGCCAATGCTCACTGTTTTCATCTATAAAAGTGGCGATTTCATATGGCTCACCGAGTCAAAGTCCTGAGCTCAGTAGCTCTGTCCTCAATGCTTGGGCTTTTAATTTACCTGCTTTGCTTCTTCCCACTCAGGTCTCTCCTAGGCAATGTGTGATTGACTGATTGATTGGACAAGAATGACAAGAGAAGTTAGGATCCCAGGTCCGAAGACAGACAGCACCAAGCATGGTTTGGTCACCCACCCCACCAGCCCAGCACATCACCAGCTGCTCCCACTCGGGACAGAGCTGTACCAATGGTGTTGCAGATGCTTAGGTGACACCTCCCAGCCCAGGCCCTGCCAGCTGGCTTTCCTGTAAACTCGGATCCACAGCTGTTTTGCAGCTACAGGTCTTCGTGTGATCTGGGTGGTTTCCCCAGAAATGCCAGGATGCGCCGTGGCCATGGCAGTGAGAGACAGGAGCTGGCCCTGTTCTCTGCAGACCTGGGGGTCTGGAAGGCATGTGCGGCTGGGTGCAGAGTCACTGGCTCTTTTGGGCAGCCAGAGCAGGGCTGGTACAGAATGACAGGGCAGAGTAGCTGCAGTAGCGACTCCCCTTGTACAGTGGCCTTCAAATGGGGCAAACTTTGCTCCCTCCGCCAAGACGATTAGAATTATCTGAGGCATTTTTGATTGTCAAGACTGGGGGTGCCACTGGCATCTACTGGCTAGACGTCATGCATGTGTGCTATTAAACAGCCTCCAATACACTGGTCAGGGTGCCGGGACACAGAATTCCTCAGCCGAGAATGTCCCAAGAACTGAGGTTATGAGAACTTGGACTCAAATAGCATATTTTATGACTTACAGTAGTGCCACCTTCCCTGGCTGTATAAGCCAGGTCACTCGGCCCTTTTGGCAATTCTACTGGTTTCTTAATAAATGTATTTCTTCATAAATTAGTGGGAAGGGACTTTTTTGACTACCACAGGGAATCTCAACTAAGAAAATGGCCATAGAAATGACCAGACCAGAAGATAAGGAGACTGTGTACCTGGTCCCAACAAGTGGGGGCTGGGGAGCATCCCAAGGACAAACCTTACTAAAAGTAGGACAGTCCCATTAAGGTAAAAGGTGCATCATCCATGAATAGTACAGACCTTGTTACTAACTACTTAAACACCTAGGTAACTGTACTCTGGGTAAATCTACATGTCCCAAACGTCTTAGGGACACTGTCATTATGGCATGCCTCTTTGCACATGTGAGCAGCACTTTTCACCCTAACGTATTTTCTGTCCAGCTGTCTTGGAGCTACATCTGGGATAAAAAGAAGTACAGTACAGACACATAAATGAAAGGAAACATGAGAACAAGGGAACCTCCTGACCCAATTGTTCCAGTTTTATGGCAACTCCCTTAATCACAAGGTAAAATCTTGACCAGGAATTTGGCTCCAAGGAGAGGAAGCCATATAGCAAAAGATGTGGGCAAATGCCCAGGAGGGGACACTGAGGTCCTGCTCGTGCTCTGAGGCCAAGAACGCGGTATCCCAGGGGTCTGTGTCATAACTGAGCATAACAGTGTCAAGTTCATCTTCATGAAGGTTAAAGAGACCATCACTTGGGTATTTAGCAGGGATCCTGACAGTATTGTAAACGTTCAGGAACGGTTGAGCCGACATGGATATAACAGTACATCTGGGGAACCCCTCTGATTCTTAGCTCATCAGTTAATGTTAGAAGATAAGTAATATTTGTCTGTTTATGTATGTCATGGATGTAGGGAGTTCTTGGACACAAAATAGGCGCCCCATAAGTTCTCATTTTGTTCCCAAATGTTCTCTTCTCCCACCCAACTCTGACCTCAACAGTTTTCTGCGCTTCTCCCACCGTGCACACCAGATCAGGGTGACAGCCTCCTGCTGGTGACACCTGCCCACCGCCGTGGTCTGTTCCGCTTCCTGTTTTGCCTCACACCCTCTGTGGAGACCATCCCAGACCCTCCATCTGGCCCCCCACCTGCCCGCCAGACTCTGTCTCCCACTCGGCTCCTGTTCTCCCATATTGACAAATTTGCAGCCAGCAGATTATATTCACAGTGTGAGGGAACCATTACCACCTGCTAATATTTTTATAGAATTTCATCAACTTGGTCATTCATGAATCATTTACAGTACTTTATTCCAATGAAGAGTTCACAAATCACTCAAATGCTGGCAAAATGCATAATAATGAGTAATATTTCAGGAGGCTTTGCATTAATATGTCAGCTCCCAATACTGCCAGAGCTAAATTACTTTGCCAGGTGCCACTTTGGGTCAGAAGCTTGGGAAACCCAAACAGGAGCTGGGGCAGGGGGTGTGGTAAGGTGGCGGCGGGTCAGGGAGCAAGATGGTCTTTAAGAAGTGATAGATCAGCCAGCCAGCCAGACCCCTTCTCAGTCTCTGGTAAGTGGAGTTCCTAGGAAAGGGGCAAAGGAATTTACTGATTAGATGTCAAAGTGAGGTTGGGAATAAAAGTGGGCAGAAGTGCTTCTCAGTGATTGAAAACACAGGGCTTTGGAGCCCGAGAGGAAGGAATATGGGTCCCAACTCAATAGAAACAAGCTGTGAGCCCTTTCAAAGGGTGTGTAACTGTTACGTGCTTCTCCGCAAAATGATGTCAACGCCCACTTCAGCCTCTCGTGCGAGAGATTAAATGAAGAGCTCCGCTTAACCTCTACCACGTAGTATTTAATTAACAGTCGTGTCTGTGATGGGACTCATGTGGACTCCAAGGGCAAATGCATCACCCATTATTTTTGTGTCACACAAACCCCTGAGGCTTCTGTCAGCGTGCTTTCTTGCAGAATTTGGAAAATGCTAACGCACTGGCATGTTCTTGCATGTGAGGAGCATTTAACTTTAAAACAAATAACAACATTGGCGCAATTATAATGTCAATACAAGCACCCACACGCTCTCTGCTTTCTAAACTTGCAAGAGTAGAAATGAGAACGTGGGCTTTTGGAGAGTTAAGATTCTGTTCTCTGAAGAAGCAGGTTTTTTCTCAAGCACACTGATGGCCGTGAATGTAGCGGATCTAACTATACTACTAAGAGAGGACGTGCTTTCTAAACAGGCACTTGAGACCGACTGGGATTGTCACATTCCTGTGCTAAAGTAGTTCCACAAGAGAGTAACCCGATTCTCATTACTCCTAGAAATAGGGGAGTTTAGGGGACCTTTCTCAGCAAGGGCAGGAGAAAGCAGGACACAGCCTGAAGGAAAGCGCTGAAGCCTGAGGGTCACAGGTAGAAATGGGACCTCCTGCAGCTGGCCCCATGCTCAGGGCCACGACAGCCTCCTGCTCATGTTAGACACTGTGTCCTACCCATTCCAGTGACCTTTTCTGGGAGGGGTGAGGCCCTGGGCCAGGGGGCATCGAGCCACAGGGTCACAAGGCATAGCTTCCTGGCAAGTCTCGTACACACAATGGTGAGTCATTTAAATCAGCAACTTGTGCGGCAAAGCTGAGGGCTGAGGAGAAAGACACACGAAGGCAGGGAGCTGGGCGCTGTGTTTCCACTGCCCCTGCTGCCTTGGAGGGCCTCGCCCTGCAGCTCCTCCGTGAATTCTCTCAGGATGAGTGGCTGGATGGACCAGTCAGTCAAGATCCTGTAAGCAGGTGACAGAACTACACTACACACTCAGGTTAAGCGGCGGAGTTCACGAGAGAGTGAGCAAGCTGGGCCACAACCAGATCCAGGGAGCACTTGCTCACCTTCACCTTCGGCCTCACTACCCTCCCACCTGCCTGTGCTAAGACTGTACAGTGCTTACAACGGTCCCGACACTGTTCTAAACACCCATTTAATCCTCTGGAAATTCCACGAGACCATCCTTATTACCCCCATTTTCCAGGTTAGGAAGGGAAAGCAGATACCCGCCCAGTGCCCGCGGGTAGTACACGATTAGGAAACCTGAGGCCTCACTTTGTAAAGTGTGAGGCGCTCCAAGCTACAGACTATGCTGTTTTGCTAGCTAATTACAAATTACTAGTTAGCGAACACTAGTCATTTCCTCTTTTGTAATCCTCAGACGTGCTAGCGGTGGGCTCATTTTCTGGACAAGAATCACTAGATCCGAGAGGGAAAGTGGGTTTTCCAAGATCACTCAGCTCAGGAAACAGTAGTGCTGAAATTTGGATGCATGATTTTCTTTTCCAGAGCTTTTGTCCTTAATCACAGTCTTCATATAATAGCACCTTAATCACAATCACAATCGTCATATAATAGCACCTGAAAACAAACTTACTTAAAGATTAGCGGGGTTTTCACTCCACCCCGGCACAGGTGCCTCTGTGAACATCAGGAGAAGACACCAGGGCCTGGGCTGTGGCTGAGTGGAGGGGCACTCGGCTCGCATGAGCGAGACTCTGGCTTCCATCACCAGCACCGCAGAAGAGAAACAGCAAAGAAGGAAAGAAAAGGACAGGAGGCCGTGTCCTCTTGTGGACCCGGCCCTGTGCACAGAGCAGCCCCTGCCGCACAGACATGAGCCGGGTCAGACCTCTCTGGACCCTGCAGGCCCCCGAGTGCAGCCAAATCCCCGCACAGTCAGACGCGACAGCTGTGCCTTCGGCTTTGTGGAGGCCAGAGGGAAAGGAGATGATGCACTTCACTTCCTTGCCAAGCCTCCACTGGCACCCTCGGCAGCTCAAAACCAAGTGGGCTGGTGGACCACAGGCTGCCTCCTCCTCAGTCCCTGATGGTGACGGTTAGAGTTCTTCCTGCTGCTGTGACTGTCCTCAAATGAGGTGACTGTCCCACCTGAGGGGATTTCTCACTGTTGCTGGAGCTTGAGATTACTGCCGTGTGAGGAGAATATTCCCTCTGAGGCAGGCCCTGGCATCGGCACTCTGGAGTCTTTCTCTGAGCATGCCAGCACTTCCGGCAGGGTGATTTTTTTTTTTTGGAAACACTTCCGGATTCCCCAAACATCAGAGAGCGCCCTGTGGCTGTGGATGTATCCTAATTCTTGTGGGTAGTTACAGCAGCTCGGTCGCAGGGGTCACCACCAAAAGATACTTTCTTCTCTTCCCTCATGCACCATATCTCACTTGGCCGTGGACACTTTTTGCTTTCTCTGCTTCACACTAGTCCTGTTTCTAGGGCCCCGCACACTCCCCCAAAGACCTCCTCTCCTTCATTCTTTATCTCGTGTCTCCTTAATTCCCCAGGGGCTTCCTCAGCCGCAGATTCATTCAGAAATCTCTCTTTGATGCTTAAAGGAGAGACAGCAAAGGCTGCGGTACTCATTTAACATCAGACTGGAAGGAAAAGTCCTGTCTACGGCAGGTGTCAGCATTCTTATGGTTGGAGTCAGGAAACTGATGTTAGAAACTTGTGGAACTTAACTAAAAACTTCAAAAATGCAGTATTCAAAAAAAGAACAAAAGTACCTCTGATTGATTATCTGCTAAGTTCTGGGCATTATACCAAATGTCTGGGAAAATAATTTCATTTCATCTTTTACTCTCCTTAGAGATGCCAGTAATATCTATATTTTTATGAGCAAAACTTCTAAGATCAGAGATCAAAACTTCTAGGTGGATTGTCCAAGATCACACAGCTCAGGATGCAGCTGTACTGAGACTTGGATGACATTTTTTAAACTTCAGAGTTCTTAATTATGGTACTATGAAATGATGGAATTCATTGCACCTTTCCTTCTTAGTTTCTTGTGTGCCTCACACACATGATATTCATCTCCATGGACATTCCCACGACTGATGTGGATAAAGAAGAAGGCATCTAGGCACGGTCAGCTGCTGGTTTCCCCTTCAGCGGCTGGACACCAAGATGCTGGGTCACCCTGGTGACTGTCAAGGCCACTAGAGCCGAGGATTTCTGGAGGTGTCAACATTCAATTTCTACCATGACCAGACTCCCTCGGGGATGTATGGAGGACAATCGGCTTACTCTCCAGCGCTCACTGACAGGTGGTGTCCCCTGGAGGTGCCCAGCAAAGCCTCCGGCAAGGCTTCTGAGGGCGACCCCGTGGGGCACCACTATGTGCAGCACACGCCCAGCCACTTGTGCCCATGCTACGCCTGTACTGCCTTATCCTCACTCAAAACTCACAGAAGACCAGTTCGTTAGGTAAAAAAAAAAACTGAAGAAAAACACCCATAGCACCCCAACCCTACTATTGGTACTTTGAGTTTCCTTTTATCATGTTTCTTAAATGTCTGCGCATCCTGACAGGTGCAAGTACTTGGTACTGCAGACACCATGTTTTATGTTCTGTTTCCATTTGATATCTTGAGTCTTGCCATGTAACTAACACTTTGTCAAAAGAATTTTAGATGCTACAGAACTTGACCTTGCTGAAGGTGCTGGGCCTTGACCACTTTCCCGCTGATGAATGCTCAGCAGTTTTTCCACCCTAAGGACCATACCCGAGGGGAGAATTATTGTACAAAAATCATGCTGAATTATCTCTGTTTCCTTGGAATAGATTTCTGAAAGGGTAATTATCACACCCAAGGATTGACAGCTCTTATTGCTCTTGATCATCAAGCTGGAAAGCGAAGTTGGCCTAAGGCTTCGCATGGCCTCAGAAAAGCCCCCAGGTCTCAGTCCTCAGAGACTGGCGCAGGCCTGGGGGCTCTGTCTGTGAGACGGGAACCCTCACTGCTACTCCAGCTACCACAGAGACACTCTAAAGCCACGCACTTTTGAATTTGATGAGGCATGGAAATAATGAGCTCAGCAAGAAGAAAACACACGAGGTCGAAGCCACACCCGTGTGCGGGGAATGGGCAGGCGCGGGGTACTCACTTGATAAACAGCGATCGTTTCCCTGTCCAAGGTCTGTGTCACGGAGACGACGCCCGTGTTCTCGTTGATTCTGAAAATCCCTTTAGGTTCTTGATCCACTCCCTTTCCAGTGAGCCGGAACTTGGACCCCTCAGGTCTGTCACTATCGACTACCTGGTCAGAGAAACAGAGTGACAGCTAAGATTGTCTGGAAGACACGGAGAGAGCACATCACGAACATCCCTCGGTGAGCAACCCACTAATCTCAGGAGCCACCCAAAGGTGCCTGCTGAGCCAGGTTTTCCTAAGGCAGCGCTAGCCCCACAGGGCACTTAACCTTCTGCCCTCGCACCCAAGTCTTTGCAGCTCACAGCTGGGGCAGCCTGAAGGGCAGATACACTGACACATCCAGAGAGCAATAAGGCCAGGTGGGTCAAGATTGAGGAAGTAATTATTTTTAACTCCAGGAAAGAAATTTTTGTCCTCTGCAAGCAAGACCAAACAGGCAATGGGAAGCATTTACTGAACACCCTCCCTCCCCCGGCAGGCAACGATCAGAGTTGTTCATGTTTACCTGTGTCCAGCCACCAGCAGGGGCCCTTCCCTGCCGCTCCTACCAGCACTAGGCTGGGTGCCGGGGAGGCACTTGGCATGTTTACTTTGTTCCTTGAGACAATGCTGGGGCTGGGGGGATGAGATTTTCCCATTTAATGGATGAAACCACTGAGGCACAGACATTAGGCAAGCTGGCCGTGGGCACAACTACGGAAGAGACGACAGTGGAATTCAGAACCACATTTTCCATTTCTTTGGATGGTAGAACAGGACATTGTCATTTCTGATTTTAAGGACATTATCCCCAGATGGTTGACCTTGATTTGACATGTGAAGAATAGATTCAGAAGGTCAAGGGGGAGGAAGGTAGTTCCAGGCAGAGCCAAAAAAATACCAGAAATAGCCACTCTCACCTCTGAGTAGAGTGAGTTGAGAGGAAGTGAGGGAACAAATTATGGGTTTTTTTATGGCACTCAAATTTATGCATTTAAAGAAAGAGCTATTATTTGCATATGCTGGTTCTAGAGTTTACACGGAAGTGTTTTATGTATATTTAATGTCACATTATCAGCACCTGTAAATGTTAATTTAATTATAACCAAACAATTTAAAGGTCATGAACGTAATAGATATTCAAGATATACAGACAAAGGAAAACTGACACAGAACCAGTTTTAACTACCTTACAAACCCGCAGGCACTTAGCGCGTGTAGTTGACCGCGCTCTGCGGGTGTAAATCAGCATCCTCAGGAGGCCATTTCGGTGGCTGCCAAGCCTGCAATTCTGGTGCCTGGCACCAGGTGGCAGTAGCGCCTAAGGCAGCCTGAAATTGCCCCTTGGTCTGGCAGGACCATTTGAGGCCAAGCAAGACGGGGCTCCGTGTGACAATACACTTTTATTTACTCTAATGTAAAATGTTCTTTATTGAAGTACACTGAAGGTTTTAATTAAACACCAATTATCTCCTTTTGCATTTTTAAGATTAATGGAAAATGGCATCATTAAAAATACGGCATGTGATACCTTCTGATGAAAAGAATTTTTAATCACTATTTGATTTAATCTATCTGACATTCTTCTCCTGACTCACTTTCCCTACTTGGCAGCTCCAAGAAGTCAAAAGCTGCACTGTTCTGGGGTCAGTAATAAATGCCAGTGCCGGGCAGAGTGTCCAGCGCACAGCCGGGGAGACACACTGTCCATTTAGTGAAGAACACTGCTGTGCAGACAGACAGATGTCACTGTCCATGCCCTGCCCGTGGTCACCTGTGTGACCTCGAATGTGTCCTTTGCCTCTTTGGCTCTCTATCGCCTCAGCTGTAAAATGGGATGACACTGCTTTTTTCCTAGGGGCTTTTGAGGAGTTGAAGAGACAGCATATATAAAGGATCTAGAAGGGGCTCAGTAATATAGCTAATGATTATAATGCCAATAACCACAATCATAACCAAAGTACACTGTTGCTCATAGGTCAGACACTTACAGGGGTAAAAAGCATGGTACAAAAAGAAGTTGCTTCCTAAAAGAATGCATTTCCTTTTCAAAAGCAGAACTCACAAACCACTCTTGTTCGAGAAGAGACTCCCCAGAAGCAGACCGGCTGAGTGGGCAGGGCGGCGGGCACAGGCTCTGCTCTGTCCCTGCTGTGTTGCTCTCCTCCCCTCTTGCCACTTCCCTGCGTGGATGCAAGCTCCTCCCTTCCTCCCACGCACACCTGAGGCAGGTCCTGCAACCTAGCAGTCTAAGGACCTGAGCATGGTATCTAGAGGAGCCCTCACCTCCCTGGCAGGGCCGCTGGCCAGTCTGCCTGCCATGCACAGGCCGGCTAGTGAGGACCAGCCAGGTGAGGCCCTCTGAGCTCTTCCTGCTCTTTCCTCACCCTTCCCTGCTCCAAAGGGTGGGAAATATGGCACCCAGAATTTTCAGGAAGCCACAGAGTGGGCTGGGCCCCTTGGCACATTATCGCCCCTCCCATTGCTCTCTCTGCTATCCAGCACCTAGACCTGATTTCTAGACTTTTCTTTGGGCTGCCAGGGTGAGGTCGGGGTGATTTCCTCCTTCTCTCTGGGAGGGATCAGGGTCCAGGAGAGAGATGCCTGCTTAATTAGCATTTGCTGCTGGGTCCAAAGGGCTTATTCTCGGGGGAAGGAGTGTGCCCAGTGCTGAAGGCTCGGCTTGAATGCTGCTCAAGACCCCCCACTCTGTCTCTCTCTCTCTCTCCCTCTCACTTTCCACATATATACATATTTCTGTGCTCTTAGAGGCCCAGCACTTTACACATCTGTTGAACCTGGCTGCTGATCCTCGGAGCTCTGTGCATTTGCAAGGAGCCCTCAGCGGATGGTGTGGTGTCCCAGCTCGGAGCATCAGGACCAGGAGCACAGAGACGGCGGGTCCTCGAGAACTAGTACAGTCCGGCTGAGCACGTTCTCACTGAAGCTCGTTTTTACTGTGCTGTTTGGAGCCTTTTGCTAAAGGTCTGCTGGGTCTGTTCGCCACCTTCTTTCTAGACCTATTTTAAGCGTAAAAACATTCAC
This sequence comes from Hystrix cristata, assembly GCA_004026905.1. NCBI lineage: Eukaryota > Metazoa > Chordata > Mammalia > Rodentia > Hystricidae > Hystrix > Hystrix cristata. The sequence goes on from PVJO010001215.1 coordinate 94,162, forward strand.
AGGAACTCTTGCAGGAATCTGTATTCTAGGAGCTCAGTAAGGCAAAGGTTTTGCTGTTTCTCCAAGAGACTGGACCACCTTCTCTGCATGTGTCAAAGGCGCCAGGGGCACGGCTGGGGGAAGCCTGGAAAGCTGGGGAGTTGGAGCTGTTCTTCATGGACAAGAGAGAGTCTCGGCTCCCTGCACAGGAGGAAGCTCAGGGCCCTGACTCACCCACAGCCTCTCTGGCTTCTTGGTCCCTGGGCGATTCAGAGCGAGCTGGACACACTCCTGCTTCATGGAGCAGTGGTCATACGTGTACACCATGGCCTCAGCTCTGCACCAACACAACTGCACGAAATCCAGTGAGTTTCCGGACAACCTTCACTGTGCCTGGTCAGGTTCCCCACGACACCCAGGTGCTACCCCTGCCCCCCGCGCCCCACGGCACCGTTGTCCCACTGCTCCCTGCTGCTGCTGCCCAAGGAGATCCAGTATAAGAAATCAGTGCACTCTTCTGACCAGGGTGAGTCCTGCCACCCAGTAACTGTTCACACCCATTATTCCACACAGCGGGCTTCACAATTAGCTGGGCTTTCCTATTATCCTTTGTAATTCAACACTTCTCTTCACAGTGGGATTTTCCTGTCCTCTGGGTTGGAATGGGAAAAGCAGCTAATTATGAGACAGAAAGTAGACTCCAGGAGCCAACTCCCTGGAAAGGCAGGTGAACAGCGCACAGGAGTCGCTGCAACCTGGGCAAAGAGGCCTCTTGGTTGGCTGTGCGGGTGGCCTGGCACAGCCGGGACCAGAGTTGTCCGCATCCAGGGAAGGGGCAGAGGATGAGGCTGGACCAGGTCCCAGTGTGTTCCTGCTGCAGACACACTCCTTACAGCATGATGCACTGGGGACAAAGCCAGCGTCCCCTTTGGTTCCCCTGCCCAGTCCTATCTTCATCGCTATTCTCTGCTGCAAATAACCAGTGGTATCAAGTTGTTTGTGTTTTTAAGGAGTTATTTTATGAATCACATACATACATATGAATTCATAGACTGTGTGGCACTTTTGAGTGTTTTTACATAAATCTGATCATTATATATAATTTACACTGTACTTTTTTCTACTGTGCATGAGCATGTATGTGTACGTGTGTGTGCACACACAAACTTTTGGAGGGGAAAATTTTAGGTTTACAGAAATGTTGCAAGAGTGTTCAGAGCTCCCATACACCTTCATCCAGTTTCCGCTCATGTTAACATCTTAATTGGAGAACATAATGGGTAGGTGAAAAATGAGCATTGGCACATTGCTATTAGCAAAGGCGCCGACCTATGTATCCAGATTGTACCAGTCTGTCTACTACCGTCCTCCTCTGAGCCCAAATCCAACACAAAACCCCCACCACCTTTAGTGAGTGTGGCGTTAATCGCACATTCTGGTGCCTCCCTGTGGGTTCAGACTTTTATCGACATCATTTACTTTTGTCTGTGGAAAGTGTGTTGCTATGTCAAAGCCACACAGCCCCCACCTTGCGTCCCAGAGGCTGTAAGAGCTCGTGGCCCTGCCCTTGGCGCCCCATCATCAGCTCCTTGACTCGGGTCTCCACCAGAGCTGTTTGCCTGTGTTGTTCTCAAGGCCCAGCACCTTAGGTGGTACACAGCATGCAGCCAATAAATAGCCGCACTGTGCATAACTAACTGAATATTATAAATGTCTCTTAATTGGCTTCCATGTTCCTGATTTTTCTCTTTGCCCTTATTTCTTTTTTTTTGCAACAAGAATGGTCACTTTAAAAACGCAAACCCAAGCCTGATCAGATCTACACCCTGATTAGAGTTGACTCCGCACGGTCGTCAGTTTGAAACCAGAGGCGCTCTTTGATGAGTCTCCACCCGCTCCTCCGACCATGAGACACAGACTTGCTGAACTTCCCTACTTGTATCCGATGGACTTTGGGGTCACATCCTGTCCTCATCTTGCTGGGCAAGCACTGGGCAGTGTCCACCGCCACAGCTCCTCCTGGCCTCTCCTCCTGCTGCTCTGTAGACACCTACCCAGGCCCTCCTGTGGGCCCAGCTTTCCATAGGAAGATCCACCAAAGCACAGAGAGTGGACTGCTCTTTGGTAGGTGGTGCAACTGTCCCTCTGGCTATTTATTTCTTATTCTTCTTTTTCAAATGTATTTCTTATTCTCCTTTGCATTTCCGGGGCTTGGAACATAGAAGTCACTTGATTAACACTGTAAGTGAAGAAGTGAAACTTTATTTGCATGTTTTTGTACGATTATAAAATGCTTCATAAACTCACAGATTAAAAATAAAAATAAGGGCTGTTGTACTAATTTCTTTTTTTGAAGATGTAGTCAGTCTACATGTCCAACATCAGTACCTCTTCATTTACAATTCTTCAGAGCTAAGCTTCCTACGATTGGGTGAGGGCTGGGAGTCAGAAAGAGACTTAGGTCTTTTCCCCTCTTTGTAATTTACAAAGGGACCCTTTAGGTAGAGATCCTCTTCCTGAATTAGACTAGAAAATGGTTCGATCTCTCTCCCCCCGAAAAAATTAGCAAAGGGAATAAATCACATGAAAGTAGTACTATGTTTCTGAGCATGAACGTAGGGAAGATATTTTTTAACCCTTACAGTATGTTCAGTTTTATGAAAAGCTTGAAGTATTAATACAGTAAAAAGAACTGTTTAAATATGAAAGAGGAATTCCTGGAGCTTGATGTACATACTGGCCTAGAGTATGTTTTCTACTCCATGTTCAGCAGAGGCGAGACCACTTACTGCCTTCATGTGTAGTCATCTGTGTTTAGCATTAGACCAGCTCTCAAAGCTGATCTCGGCTGTAGTTTGGTCCTTGGCCTGCCTTTGAACTTGAGGATTCTCAGCCATTCTGCGGTCTGGGTAGCTGTTATCTCCTTGCTCTCCTCTCGCCTTCATGCTGCTCAGCCACGCTCAGCCTCCAGGTCACACATTAACTCAGGAGACTAAAGACAGCCCTGTGCCATGAGCCTCAGGACCCTGCTGGAGAAGTGCCGAGCCATTGCCTGGTCGGTCGATGGAGGATTGCAGCTAGATGTCCACCCTGTGAGTTGGGTTCTCACACCAGCTGGGGCGGGGGGCTGCTGTGAGAGGTTTCCATCCTCCCGCCAAAGCTGCTCGGGTTAAAGGGAAGACAGAGCCCTCGGGAGGGGTCTAAGTTCAGCTACGCAGTGAGGGAGCATCTGACGCCACTGCTGTGGCTCATCCGTCTGTTTCCCTACTTACTTTATCGCAGCAACATCTGAGATCATGCTTACGCCTAGAGTAAGCTGCGCTATGAAGGACTCAGTGATCACGGTTTTTTCTTTTCTGATAGTTTACAATTTTTTGATTATTTTCTCTCAGATGCAAGATTTCACTTATTCATTTTTAGGACAACATTTCTTGATTTCCGAATGTTACAGAGGTTTTAGTTATTTTCAATTTATCATATAATAATGTAGTATATGACATTTCTACTTTTCAGAAGCTTTTAAAAATTCATTGTTGGCCAACTGTAATATCATCGTTTTTTACTAGATGATCCATGCACAGACACAAGAGAAAAATGAATATTCTGCAGTGTTATTTACAGTACCCCAAATCGGGGAAGCAACTCACGAGTCTATCAACAGATGAATGAATAAACAAAATTAGGTGCCTACATGTGAGAGAATAATATTCAGCCTGGAAAAGGAAGGGGATTCTGATACATGCTACAGTATGGATGAAACTGAGGATGTTCTGCTCAGCGACAAAGGGACAAATAGTGTATGATTCTCCTTTCACGAGGTACCCAGAGCACTATATTCACGGAGACAGAAGGTAGAATGGAGGTCACTGGGGGCTGAGAAGAGGGAATTATGGCTAATGATGGGGAGTTTCAGGTGAGGCAGATGAGATCCTGGAGCTGCATTGTGGAGGTGGTTGCCCAGCCATGTGGATGGACTTACAGTTGGTGCTGTGTGTATTTCACCATCGTAAAGCAAAGACTGCGTGTCTGTCTGTGGGGTGCATTGCTCTATCTCTGCTCCAGTAACAGCGATTGCCCCACACCGCTCCCTCCATCCTTGCTCACCTGTCAACTGCCAGATCCGTGACATTTGGGAAAAAATAATTTGAGTACCGTTAATTTTTATCCAGTCTGTTTTGTCTGTATTTCACTTCCTGCGTTAGGGGCACAGAGAATGTCAGGCCTCTTTGTGAACTGAAGGCTCTGGGTTCTACACAGAAACAAGTCTGGTCAGTGTCCTCTGTCTCCAGATTGGGACGAACCATGGGTCCCCACAGCGAAATTTCCCCAGTATACTCTTCAGGAGCTTTCTACCTCTTGCTCTTAACACCTGTTACAGCATTACATGCATTTTGTCATTTAGTGCCCATTTTTCTGATTAGACTCTAAGCTCCTGGTAGTATTCCTCGCTGTCCTGCAGAGCCCAGCAGTTCCTGGCACCAAGTGGTTGCTCAGACATTTGTCAAATGAACGAGTGCATCTTGGTGTTTCCCGAGGAGATGACGTCCTCGGGTACCCCTCGGAAGGAGCGGCAAGCTGAGCTGGGGGCTGGGCGCCGGATGTGGGGACCAGCTGCCGAGGAGCAGTGTGGATGACTATGAAGCCGCAGGTGGAGCCGAGGTTATCAGGAGACCATAGGGTGAGGCCGAGTGGTCAGGGAGGGTCTGGAGGCAGGCCCTTGTGTGTGCTTCTGAGAAGGTTTAGAGGCAGAGAGGGAGGGAAGAAAAGGGTTGCCAGTCCAAAGGACTTCAGTGGGCTCTCAGAGCATGAGCCAGCCCCAGCTCCCCGCATATCTGAGTATGTAGCTGGCCAGTGCGGCTCTCCTGGCAGGAGCTCACTGTGCTTGTGAATAGTGTCTGCCACGTTTGTCCCATCGCTCATTCAGCCTGACAGTTTCTCTCCCACAACTTTTGGAAGATGTTCTCCTGGTTGGACACAACCTACTAATACATTTTCTCCCCCACTCACACCGTCTTTTCTTCTATTCAATACATTTATTGACGTGTTTGAGTTTTAGAGTACTCCCGGCTGGCAAGGCCCACAGTTTAGTCCGCTATGGACCCTGCATTATGCAAGGTGGGGCTGTGTTGGCAGGTGCTACCGTAGAGCAGTGAGAAAAGGAGTCGCTGTGGCATGGCTCAGCACTTGTGCTTTGCTCGTCTGGACCCTGGGTCCATTCATGGTCTCCCAGTGCCACAAAAGTGCACCCCATTTGCCCAACAGGCCAGCTGGGGATTGTTATGAGTCTCTTCCTGACTTGCTGGTTTCTTAATGAGTTTGGTGATTTTTATTGTCCTGCTTGCTGTGTCCCTCGCACATAGCTTCCTTGGATTTGTCTCCTGTTGTTCTACCACAAATCAACAGCCTCCCCTGCGCTCCCCCCGTCTCTGGTGAGAGCTCTAAGTCTTCCACACCTGCAATCTCTTCTATCTGGGAATCAGATTTACAGGGGTGGAGAGCTGTCCAGGAGGCTGCCCCATTCAGCTCCTCCCCTCTGGGCACCCAGCCCGGTACTTCCCGGGTTACTTTGGCCACTGAAGTTTAGTGAAAATGACACGTCACTTCGAGTAATTGAAGGCAAAACCCTTCAGAGCTCCGGCGTGCTTAGCTAAGTTCTCTTTGCATTCCTCATGGAGACAAGCAATGCTCCAAAGAGTGGAAACATCACTGACCTCAGTCCCAAAGCAAGAATAAAGATACGAGGAGCAAACTGCCACCTAACCCTCAGTGGACATGGAGCTTAATTAAACTCTTGTTACTCTGATTAGCAGAAATCTGGGCTTGCTCATCCCCACAGCAGAGCCTAACCTGTCCTGACTAACACTCAGAAAGTGCTGGCCTGCATCCCAGGCCAGCGCTCACAGACACAGTGCACCGATGGGGAGCTGCCGGGTGTCTCAGAGCCTTGCGCTTCTCCTTAGCAGAACAGGAAGCCCACCTGTCCTAAAAGGGGAAGGGTGAGAGAGTGACCTGAGACAGGATGTGCTCAGGTGTGTGAACATGTGCAATCATTTAAGGAAAATGTTGTGGTTTTTTTTGGACTATTACTTGATGCTGCTGGTGCTGATGACACCAGAGATTGCCATTTATTGAATATTAACTGGATATAGATACTAGTCTAAGGATTTGATGTATGTCCCTGTATTTAATTCTTACACCAACTTTTTGATGTAAGTACTCATGTTAATCTCCACTTTACAGTGGGAGAAACCGAATCTCCCAAAGCTTGCCAAAGTCGGCTTAGATGATGACTTGGGATCTGAACACAACCATCCGGAGCCCATGGCATTAACCTTGCTCTGTATGATCACGTGCCGGGTTGGGCAGGAACACCATAGGAGTGCCAACGAGGCGTGGGTCCCGTTCCTAATGGGAAGCTCCTGTCTGGGTTCCCTGCGTCACACTACTCAATTAAGACTGATCCAAAACATTCATCTCTGGCCTTTGCCAGTGGCAGAGCCAGGGCGAGGGACTTCCAAGTCTTGCCTCCCAGATTTATGTGTATCCGAAGGGTCACTCTTTGCCTCCGTAGATCAAATTCGTGGCAGGAACATCTTTAAATTATCTCACCCCTTGGATGTATCATAGTAATGGCATAATTTGGAGGTTCCTGTGTGCATTTTGCCATCTAAAAGGATAATAAATTAATCGTGCCCTTGGACACTGTCGAAATATACACACTTAGTCTCTAACTTGCCAGACTTTTCTTTCCTGCCATTGCTCTGCTCCTGTCTTCTCCGTCAGTTCAGATTTTCATGGGTCCCAGAGAAAGGCTAAAGCAAATATTTACGCACTCATTTGAACCACAGTTCAGAGAAAGCAACGTAACAAAATTGGCATTATGAACCTGGAGCTGTTCCCATTTGGAAGCAATCAACACGGACAATTGAACCATTTCTCCCTGGAAATTCATGTTGGCTACTCTTGCACTGAGAATTTCAACATTCTTCTTGTTCTTATAACTCAGGACAAATTTTAATGGTTAGACTGATGCTGCAAAACATAAGCAGTGTCAAAAAATAAATAAAATTTCAATCATTTCCATTTGAAAGCCTGACATTCTCTTCTGCCTTGCAGGTACCTTGGTTAGAAAGGTGTGTACACAGCTTTGAGGTTCCTCATTCCCCAGAGCAACCACCGCCTCTCACAATTGGATCCTTCACTGAAGAAAATCTTTGTAGGGCCCTTGTTCCCTTGACGTCAGGAAAATTAAGGTTGGTAATGCATTCAAGGCTCTTTGTAGCCTGCTTCCTGCCTCTGCCTTTAGCCTCAACTTCTGCTGTGTCCATATACATCCTTTCGTCCTATTTGTCACTATTTCCCCTAAAAATGTTGTGCTTGAGCCTATCACCAGCCCTTGGTTGCCCTCTTCTGACCAGACAAAGCTGTAGTCCAAAGGCATAGCCTGGCCAGTGAGATGACATCATTTCTTTGGGGCGCATAGGATTGGGACAGGAAGAGATGGAGGAGTCTGAAAGTCTTATCAGCTTGAAAGTCAAGTTTGTCACTTTGGGGGACCCTACTGGACCGTGTACAGAGACCCTGGCAAAGAAAACAGTCTATAGGGAGAAATGAGGGAGAGTTATGAATATGTGCATATATTAAGCCAGTGCAGGCTCAACTGTAATGTCACCACCCTGTGGCTGACAAATAATGCTCTCCATTATCATTTAATCTATTTCTTAACATTCGTCTCCAAATTAGGCTCCTATGTCAAAATATCACAGCGCCATTCCTCATGCTGCCTGGTAAATGCCTTTAATTCACCAGGATCTTACCAAGTGGATACCTGTATGGCTCATTACATTGTTCCTCTGCAAATTTCAATGTACATCTACCTCTGTCTCCTCTGGAGAGAACTTCCCTGCCCACCTTATTAAAAACTGGAGTGCCTTCCCTTCCTTCAGTATCCTCCAGGCTCACTGCTTTGTTTTCTTTTCCTCACAGAATCCTCAACACTTGACACATTTCCTGACACAGTCATGTCTGTCATCTCTACCATTTAAATAGAAGCTCCAAGTTAGCAGGGAGTTTTGTTTTGTTCACTGCTGTCAATAGTGCATGATCCATAGTAGACACTCCAAATATTTTTTAATAAATGAAGAAGTTATGTAAAGAAAAGCTAAAATGAGAGATCCCATGGTTAGAAACGAATGGGAATGAGTGAATAAATCAGTGAACAAGCACGGCTCTCATGGTTTCAGAATGGCTTGTCAATTTCTGGTAAGGACCAGCTCTGAGCTGGGGTTCCAAGAGATCCACTGGCATCCTCCATCGGAGTCACTCTGAGCAATCCTGCTAATGCAGTGATCCCAATCACTCACACACACACACACACACACACACACACACACACACACACTCACAGAACACAGCAGTTTGCTTTCTGAATACTAATAGGCCCATGGATGCAGTGAGTCCAACTCAGATGGACACCTCTCCTTCTCTAAAGCTTACAGCACCTAAAATATGTCCCCCCATAAAGGAATTTCAGCAGGAGATCTTATCAGGTGTGAGCCAGGAGAGCTTCCAAGAAAGTGTTTCAGAAGATGCACTGGACATGGAAGCCTCTGGTGGAGGTTGTGTGGATTTTGGTTCCTCTCAAATTAGATAATGAGTTTCCCCCACCCCAGAACAGACGTGGGTAACATGCACAACTGCCACAAGGTGATCGTGAGGCATGGTGAGTTCTCTCCCACAGGGATAGAGGGGCAGGGAGAGGCCACGTGTAGACAGGGGACGAAGGAGGAAAGACATACTTGAGAGAAAAGGGCAGAGGTCTGCTCTGTGGAAGATGAGCACAGTACAGCCCAGTAAGTAGCTGGAAATTTAGAAATACGGGGAGGTACAGTTTCGGGCATCATCTAGAGAGGAGAATAAGAAGGGATTGGCTTAGTCTTGATTCAGAAAAGCCAATCACTATAAGTCGTGGAACTGAAAGATTCAGCTGAAAATCTGAAGTGCTTTAGCTGGTGGCACAGCCTCCAGGTGCTGGACAAGACTCCCCCGCAGTGCCCAGGCTCACAGCCCATCCTGTAGAGACGCTGCACTGGCCACTAGTTCCAGAGACTCCGAGCTCCTCACTGACTTGAGATGCTATGACTGGATTTCCTGAGCCAGAAACGTAGGCAGCCCAGAACATGGCTCGTCACCATGAGAAGCCCGAAGAGCGAGGTGCTGAAACCCAGCTCAGACACTCGCTCCCCGTCAGCTCGGCAAGGGTTCTCTCATCCCTGCACCTCCTTTCTCTAGGTGCCGAGTCACATCCATCGCTCCTGCCCCTGCAGTGCCACGGTTTTCAGTTCCATTTGTAACCTACTCTAGTATGTCCTAAGCTTTCAACCTTGGGTGGATCCTCTCACCCTTCTGAACACCAGTTCCCCTTTCAGCTAAATGAGAATAGCAGACCCAAATTTTTGAAGTATTGAGGATTATAGAAGGGGGCTGGGCATGTAAAACAGATAAAACTGTGAGTAGCACATGGTGGACCCTTAATAAATATTAACATATAATCACATCACATATAAACTTGGAATTTTATAAAACTCAGGGAGAGTAATTTTATAATTAAGAAGATTTTGAAAGTCTCCAAGTTGCACCCTATGTAATCGCACTCACTGGGGTCTTAGGGATGGCAGGTCCTGTGCTTTACAAAGCTGTGTGTGGGTTTTACCAGGTAGTTCCTACTGACTCTGTTTCACGAAGGAGGCAAAGACTAGGAGGGAAAGTCACGTGTCAAGAGGTTACGCAGCCAGTATGGGGCTGAAGCCAGGACTGGAAACCTGGAAGGTCATCTGGTCAATCGAGAGTGACCGTGATGGTCACACACAGACTCCTGGCTGCTCCGCTGGTCACATTGCACACTGACACCTCAAGGGCTGGTGTTTCCAGGCCTTGGCTGGATTATGAAGGGAATGGATGGGTTTCTGTTCCAAAGTCCCTGCCGGACAGACTCTGAGCCCATGCAGCGCTGCGGGCACTCACTGTTACAGCGCCCAGGGCCGCAGCCCTTATGGCTAGAGAGAGGAATGGAGGATGGAGAGAGACAGACAGACAGATGCCACGCAATGGAAGATGGACACATACCCAGCTCCAGAACTTTCCTGAAGAAACACATTTACCCAGCTCATTTATAAGCTGCCTACCCGCTTCCTCCCAGCCTTGCTCATTCTGCTTTCCAAGTTCCCTAGTTGTTACAAGCTTATCACAGAAGTAAATCAAAATGTTCTCAAGAGGAGAAGAGAAGATAAAAGCAAAAAAATGCAACATTCCCAAGAGAGGAATATTTTTTATAGTTCCATAACTCTCACAATTCTGACTTTAAAAAAATCCATTATTTAATTTTAGTACTATGGAGGTGCTAGTGATGAATAATGGCTCCTCTTCTACCTCCCAGTATTTCTAAAATATTAATACTGGTTGGCTACCTCTCCTAAGGGAAAGCAAGAGTTGAATCTTTTATAGGCTCCTGAGCCCGCTCCCATACAACAGACTGTGTATTCGGTTTCTATTGGCCACATGCTCTGGGCTTCTCCAGTTATGTCTGCCTCAAAGGAATAGGAGCCACACCACCAGCAGAGTAGGGCTAGAATATGTTGCCAAACAGTCTCTTTCTCATTATTTTCTTTGTCTAGCACTTTACTCTTTTTAACTATCTATCAGGATGCGCCTTCTGTCTGTGCACTGGGCCCTGGATGAGAATCGCCAAGAGAAACCACAGTGAGGTACACAATGAGAGGAGCTGTTACTTAATCACCTTCTGAACTCCCCAGTCCAGTGTCTGCCCAGGCTGACAATGGTCTGCTACATCTTTGTGTCTCTACATCTCTAGCTGCAAACTGTCGATGTTGGGCTTTGAACACTGAGGCTCACAGCAGGTCATGATTGTGCGCCTGGGTGTGCCTGTGTGTGTGCCTGTATCTGTGAGTGTGTGAGCACGCGTGTACCTGATTTATCTTTGCACTTGGGGTACAAGAGCAGAATGATTGCAGGGAGTTTCAGAATAAACTAAAAATAAGACTGTAAATTGTACTTGGCAATGTACTTTTTAAAAAAAATCAAGTTTTCTTTTTGTGTGCTACAAACTAATGCTTGGATACCAGGGAAAACCTGCCGAACAAACCAAGTAAAAGGTGACAAGACAACATGCGCTGTGCCCCGCTTGATAGTCACCACTATATACTCACTCTCTTCCAGTGTTTTCAATTCACATGACTGTATAAAGATGTATTTTTAATTTCATTTTAAATTTTGAAATAATAGTGAATTTATATACAGTTGCAAGAAATATCCTTTACCCAGTTTTCCCCAAGACTATCATCTTGTAAAACTGTAGCAAGATGTCACAATCCAAACATCGCCACAGATGAAATCCACCAATCTTGTTTCTATTTCCCCAGTTTTGTTTGCACTCATTTGTGCATGTGTGTGTCTGTGTAGGTGTGTGCATTTAGTTCTATGCAATTTTATTGTATGTAAAAGTCTGTGTATCCATCTCCACAATTAAACTACCACACAGTTCCATGACCACCAGGTCTCCCAGGCTGCATCTTCCTCTGTCCTGGAGTGCCCCCTCCACTCATGTGGCAGATTCTGGCAACCACTAATCTGTCCCCCATTTCCATACTTTTTAAATTTAGAAAATACCACATACATGGAATAATACAGTATTCAGCCCTTTGGATGGGCCTGTTCATTCTGCACAGTTTCTTACATATTCTTCCAAGTTGTTGTGTGTATTGATACTTCATTTAATTGCTCAGCTGTATCCTACGGCATGGACGGACCAGTTTGTCGATCCACTTACTTGTAGAAGGACATTTGGGTTTTCTTCAGTGTCTCACAATGATGAATAAAACTGCTCAGCATGTTTAGCACAGTTTTCACTGTTTTGGAACAATATCTTAGCAGTCCAATTGCTGGTCAGATGGTCATTGCGTATTTAGTTTTTAAGAAATTTGCAAACTGGCTTCCCACATGCTGTACCACTTCACATTCCCACCAGCAGTGTCTGCACCATCCAGTTTCTCTGCATTCTTCCCAGCATTAGGTGCCATTACTAACTTCAACCATCCTAATAGGTGAGTACTGGAAGCTCATTGTAGTTTTACTTTGCATTTCCCTCCTGATTAATGAGCTTGAACATCTTTTCATGTGTTTATCTGCCATCTGTAACTCCTTTGGTAAAATATCTGTTCAAGTCTTTTGCCCATTTACTCATTTGGTTGATTAGACCATTTTGCTGTCAAATTCAGTGCTTTCTTTATATGTTCTAGATACTAATCATTTGTCAGATATGTGGCTTGTAAACATTTTCTCCTATTGTATAACTTGTCATTCTCTCAGGATTTTTCATAGAACAAAAGTTTTAATTTTGATAAGGTCTAGTTGATCAAATTTTCCCTTTATGGTTTAGACCTTTGTGGTCAGGTCTCAGAGCTCTTTGCCTACACTTACATCCCTGAGTTTCTGCCATTTTTTTCCCCAAGAGTTATATGATTTTACACTTTATGCCCACGATCCCTTTTGAGCTAACACATGTCTGAAGCTCAGGTTTGGGTTGCCGTTTGCCCATGGCTGCCAATGGCTCCAGCATCACTCGATGACAATGCCGCCCTTCCTTCTGTGCCTTTTGGAGCTGCTTCTGTGCCTTTATGAAGAGCGCTCGGTGGGTCCTTCCCTGGCTCCTCCACACCATTTCACCGAGCAGTCTCTTTGTACTTCACTCTATGGCACTCTCCTGATCACTGGGGCTGGGTTGTCTTGACATCAGCTAGAGAGAATCCCCCCACTTTGCTCTTACTGTTTAGCGTTCCCGGGGCCTGTGCCTTTCTGTGCCAACTTCAGAATAAGCTTGTCTATGCTCACAGAAATTCTTGCTGGGATTCTGACAGGAATTGTGTTAAAACAGAAATATGTCCTTATTTTTTGACATGTTATGAACATCCTGAACATTTTCCTTATTGTTACCAACTCCTTTTTAAAGATTTCCCGATATTTAAACTAAGTACACCATCACTGAACAACCATTTCAATAATGATGGACATGTGACTGTTTTAATTGTGAACAATGTGAATAAAACTACTGAACACTTCTTGTGAAAAAGAAAATCCTCTGCATTTTGGATTGTTCCTTCTGATAGATTCTCAGTGGTGAGCTAACCCAAATGGAGAGAAAGGATCTTCTTATAGTCATTTTTCTTTGGACATTCCTGCACGTGCTTTTTAACCTTTATGTGAAAAATATCACCATTAGCTTTAAAATTCCACTGTGATATGGGTTTATACAATAGAGCAGGAGGGATGTACATTAGTGAAGAAAAGGCAGACTGTGGGATGGTGGATAATGTAGCAACCAGGCCTCCTGAGATGACGACGGCTGCATCAGCCCTCCCAGTGGTATGCACACCTGCGCTCAGGTAATTCTCCCAACTCCCCAGCTAGCAAGGGCACATAAATCCACTCCTATTTTATCTACTTTAAGATGCGTATTTGCTACTAAAGTGTTTTTGAAAATCTCTTTTCATCCTAGGGAAAAAAGATTTAGTGAAGTCCCTTTCTTTTTAATCCAAGTAAAGGGAGAGGACGAATTGACCAGTCTGATGGGGCCCTTTTGTTTAGTTGACAGAAACAGCTGCTCTGGGAGATGGCTTTGAGCGGGTGGTGAGGAGTCTGTCTTGGGTGGAATGATCAGTGCCAGCTCAAGGAGCCTGACACAGTCCTATTTATGTTTCTATCTTTCCTAATTGCATTTTCTACTTTTTCTCTAGTGGAAGTAGTAATCTAGGGAGAGACAGAAAAACAAAGGTTTGCTTTTAGAACTATCCTAGGGCTGCCCTGCTAACAGCAAGTGCGGCTGTCATTGCATGGCGAGTCCTGAAAGCCAAGGTCTCAGTCCAAGGGCCCAAGATAGAGGGGCTCTGCCAGCCATGTCAGGGTGCATTTAAATCCCTATTTGTGGGAAAGGGTGTATCTCACAGGTAGGGTGCTTCCCTGGCACGAGTGAGGAAGGGAGAGAGGGAGGGAGGAGTAGGGGCTAGGGGACAGGGGACTAGGAAAAGGAGGAGATGGAGGGAGACAGGGGGAGATGGAGGGAGGGAGAGAGAAAATCCCTGTGTGTCTCCAACAGGGACTGCAGCCAGGGCCACCTGTGGGCTACACCAGTGTGATATAATTTAGTAAATCTGGTGTTCATGTTCTTACATGCTGAGATCAGTGGTCCTTAAAGATTGTAAGACCAGTATCATTTAAACTACAAATACTTGGGTGCAGAAAAAAAGGATTTCTTCTGTGAGTGGCCACTTTTCCAAAGAAAATATTTGCTTCTCTACCCCCATACCAAGGGCACAAGAGGCAAGAGGAGGCAGAAGTTCATAGTGGTTAGGTGGCTGCTTTGGGATGGGTGGCTTACTACATTTTTGTATTCTATTCTCTTCTATTTTTGTAAAGGCTTCTCTTCTATTTTTGTAAAGAACTTTTATAACCTCAATAGACACTGTCAGCCCCACTTCACAGAACACTGAAGAGTCAGAGTGGATTTTCCAAGCAGAGCTATCATCTAGGCTTGCTGGACACCAGGTTGAGGTCTTTTCTCTACCACTCCCTGGGGAAGAGGTGGAGGAGGACAGACACGGAGCTGTGATTTAAGTTAGAGGGGAAGATATAATGCTAAGCCAATGCAGGGGTGACGATGGGGGCTTTTAAGTCTGCTGCCTTTGAGCTTCACTTTTGTACAAATGGACCGGACCCAGTGTGGGAAGGGACTCGAGGAGACCATCTGCTTCCTTTTGGGATGCAGTCCTCGTACCCCTCCATTCTGTGGAGCACCTGCGCTCTGCTCTGAAAGGATGGACCCTTTCCCCCTGGACAGAAAGGAAACAAATAATCCTCCCTCTGTCTCCAGGAGGTGAGGGTCAGAGCATGGAGTTGGCGTGCAGGGTTTGGGCTGCAGTTTCTTGTTCGTCTGTTTATTATCTATGTGTCAGAGAATACATTACCAAATCTCTGTAACCCTCAGTTCCTGCTGCTGCGAAAACAGGTTTAACCCCTCCCCTCCCCAGCCTCTCCTGGAAGATCAGCACAAAGAGCAGGCAAAGAGCTGGCATCTGGTGTGGCTCCATATGAGTGTCCTTCAGACACCAGACCCCCCTTGACCCCTGGTGCACAAACTCCATCTTGCAAACATCTCCAACTCCAGAGCCCATGTGTATAGTTCCAGCCTTTCTCTTAGGAGAGGTAGCTCCTGTGGTTTTGGGTTAAATACACACACACCTAAACTCTGCAATGAAAACCTGGCCTTCATCTTTTACATGTAGTTTGTCCTCTGAGCTAAAGCAATGTCTTCCCTCCACACCTCTTCGACACCTGTCTGAGCACTGGTGTGAAGGCGCACACAGCTCGGGCCACCATGAGACAACAGTGTGCACAAAGTCCCTCAAACTCCTGGAGTCCACAGCCTCAGGCAGGCTCGGCAACACGCTGTGACATACCAGGCAAACATCTGCACAGTCACACATTTCCGGCTGCCTGCTAAAGGCAGCAGTATGGAGCAACTAGACCTACTTGCGCATACACACCCCCAGCCCCGCCATGGAGACTGCAGTCCTGCTGGTTACAGCACCTGGATTTATATTTCTTCTTTGGAAACAGCTCTAGGGAAATCACTTTCTGCAAGGTATGAAGTCTTTTTTATGGGAGGAGATGGGTGGGAATCACATAAAGCAGCATATGGCATGTCTGGCTTTGTGATAACATCTAGAAATGGCCAAAAAGCACCAGGGTCGTTTCAAGTAATTCTTCCAAAGGGTGCATCTCTGAAGCACTCCAGGCGGAAGATCCCGGTTCCTCATCGCCCCGGCGGTCTGATCAGAGAAGGCCCCTCAGTGCTCCTCCTCCCAGTATTCTGACCAGAGAGCAATCCACGGCGCAGAGCTCTGACAGACAGCACTGAACCCTGAGCAGGAGGAAGCACGCCGCGTGTGCCGCATGTGCCGCGAGTGCAGGAGCAGCGGCAGCCCTCGTGCTTAGGTACAGGTGTGCTTCCCACGGTCTGAGCTTCAGGGAAGAGTCTGCGGGAGCGCAGAGGTCAGAGGATGGGGCTGCACAGGTTGGCTGGTGCTGTGAGGACGCATCAGCACCCTCACGCTCCTGGGATGCTGCTGGGCTCAGTCCTTTAACTCTCAGGAGGATTGTGGCCAAAGTATCACAGTGGAAGTCACGGGTCTCCAAAGGACAATTCATTACTAGTATGTGAAAAATGCTCCAAACGTGGAACAGTTGCATTTATTATACTTAATTAATTTAATAAAATACATGACTGTAAATTTATTTTCAATGATAATCTAAAAATTATTAAACAAAGAAATACAATAATATTTATGGAGTTCGAGGTATCTCTCATAGACAATACACCATCGAATATCACACATCCTTACAAAACATGTTATACCAAGCTGATGGTTCAAATGTCGTGGTGTAACATTAGTCACCTTGAACCTGTGCACTTGACGCACATGGGGTGATCGAAATACACAGTGAGTGTTAAGGTTAAAAATCTTATTACAGTAAAAGACACACTGCCACTAATCCCCATCAAATACTCACCTTCACTTCAAAGATACTTATCCGTCATTCTTGCTACTTTCTGAAGCGGCTGTGTAAGTCCACTTTCCTGAGTGTCTTCCCAAGTTCTGATTAAAAACGCAGTGAATCCGACTTCTGGCTCTTCCCCAAAGTCAAAATGGCCACGAAAGGTCAATGTTTCAGGACATCCAGGCAGCCAAGACAGCCTGAGTAAAGACACTCATGAAAGAGGACCTCAGAGCTGCGTCAGAAAATGGCAAGGACGATGGACAAGGGTGTTCAAAGCAAGCGGTAGTCTTCGGAGGGGGATGAATGACAATGTTTCTTTTTCTGTAATAATTTTTGTTTTGGTTTTTTGAGACAGGGTCTCACTAGGTAGTTCAGGGTGGCCTTGGATTCACTATGGAGCCCAGGCTGGCCTTGAACTCACAGCGATCCCCTTGCTTCTGCCTCCAGAGTGCTGGGATAATTGGTGTGCGCCACCATGACTGGCTTTCTGTAATAAAATTTTAAAACATTTAAACTGTATTTTTTTCGATCACACCTTGGCTATATAACACCATGAAAAGAGTTTGCTTGTGTGTCTTAGATCATTCGTGATCTCCCAGGGTTAGGCACCTTCACTATTCCCTTCTACTGCCACCCCAGCAACATCAGCTAGTTTTCTTTCTTTCTTTTTTCTTTCTTTTCCTTCCTTCCTTCCTTCCTTCCTTCCTTCCTTCCTTCCTTCCTTCCTCTCTTTCTTTCTCTCTTTCTTTCTTTCTTTCTTTCTTTCTTTCTTTCTTTCTCTCTCTCTCTCTCTCTCTCTCTCTCTCTCTCTCTCTCTCTCTCTCTCTCTCTCTTTTCATCATCAAATAAACTCAATGAGATGGGTGGCTATATTACGGCTTTATTTTCCATTTTGCAGATTGGGAAACTGAGGTTAAGGATTTTGTCCATGTTCCTATAAGTATGCATCGCCAGCAGCTCAGAGAAAGTATAAACCCCTACGTTTTTTTGATGCTTAAGGTGTCCCGGGGGTACTCAACACTGATAAAGTATCGCGTCGCACAGCCCTCAGTGGGCTGGTACGTGAGACAGACTCTCAAATCCTCTGTGTGTAGGCAAAACCCCAAGCTTAGACAGGTAAAGAAACTTCCTCTAGGGATTGGTTAATCCTTTGCTCTGAACCTTTGCTCTGAATCACTCTGCCAAGCAATTAGTTTGATCATTTATGAAGAGTTTAAGCAAATAAGAACATTTTTACCCTAAACCTGCCCTTTAGGTGACCAAAATGAGCAAACTGAGAAATGGTCTAGGCAGCTGTTTTGGCCAGCTTAGTAAATTACATAGTAACAAAAAGCGATTCAATCAATTGCTTAGCAATTAGCCATTATGAAAAGATGGGAAAAGTCCAATTGACTGTTTGGTAGAGCAGGAAGCATTTTAAATATCACCACAGTGAGAGAAATATTTGAAGATTTGTCTTCATAATGGTTAACTAATTGCAATCTTCAAATTTTATTGCCTTGGTAAAATAACTCAATTCAAGAGATGGAGTGTTAACCCTTGGGGATATTTCTCCTTTTTCTTAGCTAGCATCAAGGATGGGCCTGCGAATTGATCATCCCTTCAATTCAAGGGGGTCCTTTCCTCCAGTGAACAGCATCCTTGAGGGCAGAGCCAACAACGTGTTATTCATCATTTTACCTTGTGTGCACCTAGCACAGTGTGAAAACTTAGGGAAGGTGCTCAAGATACGGTGGCTACATTGAATTACAGTGGAAAAGAAGTGCGGGGCCTCTGTCTTCTAGTTATGAGTTCCCTTTGCCTGAAATCTTAGAGCTGTCTATGCAACTTGACTTTGGTAGAATTACAGGGAGAGAAGGTAGTTATAAATGTGTTTACCTAGCGGGCTTTCCAACCTCTTCCTGCATCAGCCCTCCCACCTGCCCTGTGACAATCTGCTTATGCCACAATCAGGGGGGAACTACTTCCTCCACTCCCATCCACAGGGCAAAATACTGACCCATTTCTCTGGCCTCAGAGATGGCTTGAGCAATGGGCATTTGTCAGATGTTGGAACAGTGTTTCCCTGGGACATTTTCTACTAGGCCTGCTAGAGAAGCTTCCTCTTACTTGATGATCATGGTGCCAGGATGTTGTTTGTGACCACTATCCTTGACCGCATGGAGAAAGTCCATCTACAGGAGAATCAGGCCAAAATATGAAGACCCTCACTGGAAGAAAGATAACCTCTTTAACAAATGGTGCTGGACAGATTGGCTTGCCGGTTGCTGAAAACTAAAACTAGATACATGTCTCTCACCATGTACTAAACTAAGATCAAAGTGGGTCAAAGATCTAAACATTAAAACAGAAACACTAAATTTACTGCATAATAGAATAGGAACAATTCAAACCCCTTTAGTTGGGTATCTGAATGGGTTTCTGACACATACAACCTCCACGTCCTGAACAAAAGACTCACCTTTCCAGCTACTGCAATTATTTTTCTTCAGTTTGTTAATATTGGGGACAGCCAGAAAAACAGAAGTAAAGGTTGGGAATAGAATGAGGAGATGGTCTATATAGAGTTAAAACTTGGAAACAAATATTTGAGCAGGGAAAGGGCGATGCTATCCTGACCGAAGGAGCTATCACACATTGTGAGCTGGATGGAGGTCACAAGAGGCAGAAACTAGCTGGGTACTGAAGTCAAAAGGGAGGGTAATTAGGGTGGGATTCATACACAGACAGAAAAGGGAAAGCTGTGGCATTATCTACCAGCAAGCGAAAAGTGTATAAATATGTTTCACTGAAACAAGAGGATTATGTTCTTTTCTAAAGAATGTTAAACATAGCTGATGAGAATGAAGAGTATACCATGCCCGTTTCACTAAAGTGGAATGAAAATGTCAATGAACTCCTAGGTCCCAGGTCCCATTGTTATGACCAGCGCTAAAAATACAATTCCGCAGTGGCTTCATTCCACCCTCACCTCCTTCCGGTGCAGAGTTCTGGTCAGTGGTGGAAAAAACCTACTCTGGCAAACAAGGGAGAGACGTGAAGGCGCAGTGACATGCAGCCGAGGGAGGTGCAGTAAACCGTAATAATTGCTTATAAAATTTTATAGGTGGTCATTAATCCTAACCACCTTGATTTCTAAAAGGAAAGATTCATCGTCTTTTTAAATAGACAAAATTTGAGTTTATGGGAAATTTAATAATATTCATGCTGATGCAATAAGAAATTCTAAAAGTCTTAAATTTTCCACAGGCTTTGGCGTAGAGGCAGCCTGTTGAGGTAGGGGAAGGTCAATTTAGGAGCTGACCAAGGGCCAGCACCTGCAGCAGGGTTGTAGGTGTTGCCGAACCTCTCTGACCTGCAGCGATCGCATGGAGACACAAGGAATGGGGACAAGGACCAGACCAGAAAGCACAGAGGTGCACAGAGGCACAGAGCCAGCCCGCAGGTGGTGGCATTCAGTCAAACAGAGCTGAGGTAATTACTTCCTCACTCCTCTCCCTTCCACCAATAGGGGCCAAGCCCCGTTACTTCCTGAGTGCTGTTCCCTCCCTGCCCACCTCCACAGTCTATTCTCTGTCCACAGCCACAGTGACCTCTCAAAGGTATGGACCAGATCACACCTGTCTTCCCTCAAAAACTCTCCATGGCTTTGGCTCTCGGTTCAAGTAAAGGCCAAAGTCCTTATGCTGGCTTAGATGGTCTTCCATGATCTGGTCACGCCTCTTTTCCTGCCTCAGATCCTCCTCATGTCCTCTCTGCTCCAGACACACAGGCCTCCCTGCTGTTTCTAGAACATTCTGGACACTTCTGCCTCAAGATTTGCATTCCTATTTCCCTATGTCTAGGATGCTGGTCCTGGACAGATGCATCCTGCATCTCCCCTTCCCCAGTACTCACTGAGGGCTCCTGTCTCCATCTCTAGCCCTCCATCCTCCATATTCCTGATTTAGCATGATTGTCATAGTAACTGTCACACATATACATTACTAACAGTTGTTCAGGCTCCTGTAATTACAGGATAGTGGTCTCTAATCCAGGGCGTGGCCTGTTCGTCTCCAGGTCACTAGATTTCTGTGTTACAATCTGCTCTTCCTGGGCCACTGAAAATTACCTCATCCAAGACTACCCTGCCCAGATTTCCTTGCCAGCTGACATCTTGAGGGTCTGAGGTTTCAGGGTGAGCTGAATCCAACAGTCAAGCAAGGGATCGGGTCAGAGAGCCTGGTTTTGAATACCTACCTCTGCCCCAAGTTACAGCTCTGCCACTGACACGGGGAAGCTGAAACCCCCCTCAGCTGGCATTTGAAAGCATTCGGCAAGAAACATCACATTGTATTCCACAGACACGTGCAATTATTATGTGTCAATCAAAATAAGATAAAACTTGAAAACACAGAAAAAAGAAATATAAAAATGTCAGGTTTGTGAAGGTGCTCTAGTAATGTGAACATCCCTTTCCCTTCAAATGTTGTTATAAGGGTGGAATGAAATGCTTTGTGTGCATGAAATACGAGGCTATAGTGTTCACTAAACATCTCCATCTCCCCGCGTGTCCTCACTGTCTCCCCTGGGCACCACCATCTGCTACTCCTGTAGGCATCTCTCCTGCTCCGGCTCATCCCCCATCCAGACTCCTCCCTCGTCCCTGTTCATTTGAGTCAAGCTTTTGATTTTCCTAGGCAACAATGAACTCATACAACTTCAGCACCAAGAAATTTAACTGTAGGTAATTTATACCAGTGGTTACCAACCCTGACTAGTACCACAGCCTTCAGTACATACATAAGTGGGGATGGATTAAAAACAAAATGAAAGAAAAGAAAAACAAACAAAAGGGAAAATGACAAAAAGAAAAACAAAGCAAAAATAACAAACAAAACAAGAAAGCCTCAACCCCCACAGGCAGGTTGAAAAACTGTCTTGAAGAGTTAGACAACTCAGGTGCCTCTCAAATAAGACAATACAAACTTAAAAGTGCTAATTTCATGACTAAATGCTATTTTATGAGGAAAATATCTGCTCTAAGGTATAATTTCTTTTCTTCCACAAGACAGTGCAGGAACAAAAGGGAGATAATAATTGGTTTCCAGACATTTCCCGTGAATCCAACACAGAGGGACTCAGGGCACATGTGAGCAGGGATGGTGGGGTCAGCAACAGACGTTCCAAGCCGTGAATCGGCCCATTAGTGATGGGTAACTGAGGCAGCGCGGTGCTGAGTCTCACCACTTACCGCCATGTGCCTGATGATTAAACCAAACAGCTGTGCCTGTTTATCTTCTCAATCACCTCTACTCTTGTTATGGTGACCTGCACACACTTCCAGCAATAGGCTGGGTCAACACATAAGTGGTGGGAATAGATTTACGTGAATATCCTAAGGGACAAAGGTAGAAGTGTATTGTATTTAGGAAAATTCATTAGGTGAAATAGTATTGTTCCATGATGAAAACAGTCACAATATACCACTGTAAGAAATTAAACGACCTGTACAATTTAAAATTCTCAGAGGAAATAGAATGTTTAGCACCAAATATTGCAAACTGACCCTAAAGTCCTTTACCTCAATTTGCTTTAGAATTTTCAAAACTATTGACTTGGGCACATCACGACTGATGACTTTTATGAACACATAACTTCTTGAGAAATTACTACGTGCGATAGATTAGCTGCTTCTTCCTTGTTCTTTTTAGCCTCAGAGGATATTTTGATGCATTATTTCCTTTTTGCGTGAAAAAAGTTGATGGCAGCTTTGTGATTTGTTTTCAGTCAACAGGTTGTATAAATAAATAAATAAATAAATAAATAAATCAGAGAGAGAGAGAGAGAGAGAGAACCTGGATAGATAAAAATATCAGCTCTGCCGCCATCAGCCATCACCTGCAGAATCTCTGGGGTCCTGTACCTCAGTATCTTTATCTATAAAATATGGATAATAGTAGCATCTCTTATAAGATTGTTTGGAAGATTATAGACAGATAGACAGATAGGCAGACACAAAGATATATGCGTCTGCCTATCCAGAGATGTGTGTGTATGTGTGTATTCAAAAACAAGTTAACAACAGGAAAAAGAACAAAATTCCAAGTTGCTTCACACACACACACACACCCACACACACACACACCACATATCACGCAAACACGTGAAGGGCAAGGCCTGCTAATCCCTCAGTGTGCACAGGAGCTGACACACAAGCCTCGGGTCTCTGTGGCGTGGCCGTCCACACCCTCTGTGCACTGCAGGGCGGGGCCGGGCACCCGTGATCACTGCCTCTCTGGTGTCCTAGGAGGCTGCCTGTACAGTGGGAGGGTCCTCCTGGCTGAGGGCTGGCGCTGGGGCACGATGCCATCCCAAGAAAGGAAGCTACAGAGCTTTACTTTTGGAGTTAAAGGGAAAAGCCTGTTACTGAACTCAACGGATGAGAAATGAAGCACTGCAGTGAAAGCTGGCTCAGAGGAGCCTCCAGACAGGGAAACTGACTGTGAAAAATATTTGAGCCAGGTTTGGAAACAGCTCTTCATTTTTCTGGTGTGTTTCCTTTTCTGAATCGCGTTCCCACCGGAAGCCAGGGACAACTGAACAAGGAAACCACAGGTCTCCTCTCGAGGCCTGCTCCATCTCTCCAGCCAGTGCCGCGGCTGAGATGCTGATGTGGGGCTGCTGGGGGCTTCTCGGCCTTGGGCTGGCGGGTGGCAAAGCGGCTAAAAGGTCTAACGAGATCGAGCACCACTTCCACCCTTCCTAGCCTCTCACTTCCAGCTGGAACCAATTCGCCAATATTTGCTCCACTTGCTGAAGTTTTGGGTAAGATTTTATCTGAGAAGCACATTTTGAGGTTCAGAAAACTCTGGACAGGCCCCAGTTTAGATTCCTTCTGGTCCTGACACTGTGATGCTTTAAGTCCTGACTGCCTCTGACAGGTCAGCCCTTCCGCTGGCAGGTGCTGGCGGAATAGGCAGGGACACTGGGGCCTCCAGGCACCCCGACTTGGGAGAGAGACACAAGCGCTTTCCCACATTCACATTCTATATGATTCGGCTAAGAAATGTCTGAGGAGAAGCTGGGTTTAATTCCACCAGTTGCAGCCATACTAATATTACTGGATTTTTCTAAAGGGCCTGGTGTGTACCCAATTCCCATGTGCAGCATATAACTCACAGATTTAATTATAGATCTTCCTCACTCACCAGTTCCCTAGGAAACAAATCCATGGCTCATGTCTTGTGCATGGAAGGTCATAGCAAGAAGATAAATATTTTCTGCATTTTGAAACTTTATCTAGAGGTCACAGGTCTGCAACTCAGCAGATGAGACCTCTTTAGACAATAGCCAAAACCTGCTATGTTTGACTAATATCAACTATACTTAAACCTTTTTGTGTTTATCTCAAATAAAGCACTTCCCACTTAAACGACTGAAAAATTCCACTACATCTCCTTTTATTTTTTAAGGGTGAAATACAAATAAGATGAAAAGTTTACTTAAGTGTTCCTTCCCACTTTAAGATGAAGGCTATGTTTATAATAAAAAAGGAACATTATCGAAAAAATCCAAGCTAATTTTAATAATGCATGTCAAAGATCTTTTTTCATCTCAAATCAGGCAGAAAATTGCCACAACTGGCCATTTACACTAGAAATCTGAAAAGGGCAAACAAAAATCAGAAAATTCAGAAAAGTGAACATTCAAGTGCCTTTGAATATATGAAAATCAAAAAGAGACACATTTTTTTCCCTCATGACTAGAGGAAATCACTCTCATTTTACTTTATAATTTTGTATATTTAACACTTTCTGAAATTGGTTTTTGCTTATTCCCATTAGTGCCACTAACTTTTTTAGTCCTAAGTGAGGATTAAGTGGGAAAATAGAAGTAAAGTCCTCTGTAAACCCCGAAGAGCTAAGCAAATGTTAGCTATCACAATCAGCGTTCAGAGTGTGGATTCTTAAATGCAATCCTTTTGGTCACATGTGGTGGGACCAGCTGGGATTCCCGGTGTCTGCAGTCTATAAGGATAACGCACAAGCATCAGTGACAAGGAGGGACAGTCATTGTCTCTCTTCACATGGGGCCTTAGAGTGAACACACATGACCACTCAACAGAGCTCGCAGGATTGTCCCAGAGGGGTTCAAAAGTGAGCTATTTCCTAGCAGACACCTGCAAGCCCCTGGCAGAGTGTGATGGGGATCTGACCTTGGCACTAGGCCGTTTTTAGCTTCTCTCACAATCTTGACACCCTAGAGTCTGTGGTTTCAATAGGAGACCAGAGCCGACAGGATAGAGCAAGGTTTTTTTGTCCTTTTTCAGCAAAAAATGCAGATAGGACACGGCTAACGGGAGGCAAGGAGGGAAGGTGGCGGTTACTTCTTTTCCGAATGCATCAGACATAACTGCTTTTGTTCACTTTAAAGACATCCCTAAGATATCTGTTAGGGTGGAGCTAATATATATTGAGCAATCGCTAAGTAGCAGGCAACAGGTACTTTTTGTAGGTTCATATGCTGCTCAGCAACAACCCTGTGATACTTGTAGAGCATGTTTGGAGGACAATTTAGGTAAGATCGCAGATCACTGGTAGGAGAAATGGACCTGACATAAAGATTTCTGTACCCTGAATCATCATGCAGTTAAAAGGACAGTTCTAACCATTCTGCAGCCAACACTGTCATGGGAAATCTATACAAAGAATAGTGCTTCTCTCTAGGAAAATGCACATGTGCATGCACACACACACACACCCCACATAGCCCTCCCTACCACCTCACATATCCCCCTCACACACACACACACACACACACACATATTTTGCCTATCATTTGAGCTGGTCAGAGACATCCTAAAGTCCACCCACAGACTAAAGGCAAACATACCAGTTTAGGTATTTCTGATCCACAAAATCCTTGGCTTCTACTTAACTTTACCTCTTCTTCCCCCTTTCCAACACTACACCTTCCTTAATTCTTCTATTTTGAGTTTATTAAAATAGCCAGGCAGGGTTGGGGATTTAGCTCAGTGGGAGAGCACTTCCCTAGCAAGCACAAGGCCTTGAGTTTGATTCCCAACAACAACCGCCCCCACCCTCCGGCCAAAAAAAACCCCAGCTGGGCATGAGATGTACCTTTGAAAGGTGATGTTACCGAAGAACTTTTTGCCTTATTAAAGCAAAGCAAGTACTAAGTGTTATAAGCCCAAATGTGGTCAGAGAAGCTTCAAGCTTGATGGGACTTCTGGCAGTGACCATGCCGGGTACCTGGACAGCACGACCCAGAGATGTTAGCCAGGAAGACCTCTGAACCAGACTGCAGACCTATTGGAGTCACATGTTGGGTAAGGATGGGGACCCAATCTATGCCATGACCAAGTTCCCTAGTATATGTAGGGCACACTGCAGTGCGCCAACCTATGACGGAGCAGAAACCTAGTCCTCCAGCACTATACACCTTGCTGAGGTTTCATTTCTTGTTGGCTGCACAACCAGCCAGGGCTGCAATAACTCTGATTTGGTCCACACATTTTTATCCCAAACACTGGACAGTGTGATCAAAATTCAGGCAATAGTGTCATTCATTTAAACACATCGTTATGCTGAGAAAATGGATTTGAAATACCCAATGCTAGTGAGAAATAACATGTGAGAGATTTATTTCTTTAAACCAATATTGTTCCTAAATACAATGTTCATTAAATCCTCAAAATCATAATGCATGAATTTAAGCATACTATAATGACTCCATTTGAAAGAAGTCTGCCTTTGATAGGATTTTTTTTCTCTGTAAAAAATATACATTTCCTTGTAAATTGCGGATTAAAATAAGTAAACCAACAAATGACCGTGACTTCATGGATTAAATGGCCTTCGTTTGTTTATTTTAAAGAAGCATTAGCTAGAGGGACCATCGTTTGGGAATAAAAGTTGACATGTTTTGTTTAACAGTTATGCATTTGAAAAATAGGGCACAGTTTTGAGGATCCAGGCTGTTTCGGAATGATAAGGAATGGCGAGATGCTGTGTGTTTTCACACAGGACTTACAGGGCACCTATTCAGAAGTATGACTCCTAGATTACAGCTGAAGGAGCTCCAGGGACGGACCCTTCTCCCCACATCTCAGCATGCGGAAGTTGGTATCGTCCATGTAGCTACCAGCAAGTTGTGGGTCCTGGGTTGATTAAGTCTGATGCTCTGAAACATTTAAAGTGGTCCGTTCCTTGGCACTCTTCATTTAAAAATCAAAACAGATACTGTTCATTAAGAAACTCGCTAGGAAGTTTTGTTTGCTTGTTTCTAACCTCATATTCACAAAGGAAAAGACATGGAAGGGATATAGTCATGGTCAAATTTGAACTGAATTTCAATTTGCACTTACTTCTTCCAAAGAATATGACGGTAAAAATAATTCACAAATAGTCTCAAGGCTATTTCAATTCTCTTGAAAATGTTGATTGATTTAGGGCAGTGTGATGAAGGGAATATTTTCAAATAAAAATCTTATTTCTGAGCTACAATGAACTTAGTGAAACCTAAAAACATAATAATCACCAGGCTCCAAAATCATTGTGTTTTCTCATTAGTTAAAAGAAAGCTCACTTTCAGTGGAGGGACATTATATTCTCAAAGGTATAGTGAACTACAGAAAATCTATGGGTTAAAACAGTATGCACAACACAATAATCAGAAGCAAGGTATTTTTCAATCATATCCTATTTCTAAGCAGCTGCAAATTGTGACCCCATAACCTGCTTTGACAGGAATATAAATATTGAGCCACCTTTTAGATTGATGCTAAGGACTGTTTCTATTAATAGGAAAAAAATAAGTGAGTGATTTGTATTTTATCATAAAATTAGAGGCAATGTAGGTAATGGAGAAAACTACAGATTCCAGAAATCTCTGGATCTGAATTTATACTCTGGTCCTGTGATTATTTAACACTTCTCCAGTGAGACTCCCTTTTCTTTTTAGTAAAATGGTGCTAATGATAGTACTAACCTGTTTGGGTTGGGAGAATTAATGGGATAACAGCATGTAATGCTTCAGACACTGTCTGGAACACAATGAGTAAGCACTCCAGTCTCATGGGAAACATTGATTTCACATCCCTGGGACCTACAGATCCCCAAGGCTGGCCTGTGTTCCTCAGAATCCCCGACCTTCTTCCCAGGGCAATTTCCCAATGAAGGGGCTTGAAAGTACCACTTGGCAACCGCCACAGCCCTGATGTGAGATTCCACTTGTAGAATTACTAAAAGAGCGATGCATTTATCAACCTGCACACAGGTTCTATGAACACATATTTCTGTAAAGTATACTTCCATTTTTGACCAAGGTACATTTTTCTTAAATATTCAGATACATGAACATAATGTTCTAGAAAACAAATGCATGTCTCTATGTGGCTTCCATGAGCAATTTAAAAAAAGTTA
The DNA here is from genome assembly GCA_004026905.1 of Hystrix cristata. Lineage (NCBI taxonomy): Eukaryota > Metazoa > Chordata > Mammalia > Rodentia > Hystricidae > Hystrix > Hystrix cristata. The sequence goes on from PVJO010001215.1 coordinate 122,196, forward strand.
AGGAGGAGTGAACTGAACACTCGCAGGATGCAAGGCCAGGCTATTTGTGAATTTTAATGAACACTAATTAAAAGTCTTACCCAGGGATAAAGAGTGGAAGACGAACAAAAACAAAGCAAATCTGTCAATGACTGTGGGCTCTATAGACCGAAGCTATGATCGTTAGGGTCATAGCAGGCATTCTGACACTGAACTACAAAATATTATTCATGAACACAGATTGGGTGGAATTATACAGTCCATTTAAATAAAATCAATGGCATAACGATAATTCGCAAAGTGATCATTTTTAAAAATAGAAAATTGAATTTCAAATCAGCATTTTAATGGCCCAGTGATCCAAATATTAAATTGATAATCAGGCCACAGTGATTTGCATGAGTGCCTAGGAACATTCCTGTAATTCTATAATGACTTATGAAATGCCAGCAAATTCACATACTCAGAAATTATGGTCCCAAGTAGAATCTTAGATTATCAGAACTGGAAGGAACTTCAGATACTCCCGATCACTTGGGACTGGTTCTGCATTGTGGAATCATCTAGCGACATGTGGAGACATTTCTGCTGCTGTGACTGGGAGGTCCAGGACGCAGGGGCCAGGGGTGCTGCTCAGCATCCTGTAATGCCCCAGAGAGCCTGACAGCAGAATATCAACAGTGCAGAGGCGGGAAAACAGTTATGTAAACCAGCCTTTCTCTTTACAGAACAGAAAAGACAAGACCCTGACTTTTCACTGGGCCAACAGTTAGGTGTCTACCTAAACAGCTGGACTCCAGGGTTCCCGGTACTATTCTGGGCTTTATCTAGCTCCTTCATTCCTACCTTTCCCTCCACTTATCCTCAATCTATCATTCAAGGTGCATGAAATGCCTACTATGGATTTATCTCCAGGAACACAGCAACAAGCAAGATAAACAGTCTCCCTCTTTGTTGTGTATGGCATAGTAGCAAAGCATATGTTAGACAGGTAAGAATAATAATGCAGAACATTATCACTGTGATGAGTACTGCGGAAAGCACATGGCAAGACGGATCCGATGCATACTGACACCCCCGGCCCATTTGCACCTCAAGCCTAATCTACTGATTAAATACTGTACTGTGCATTTGAAAACCCTTAAAACACACTTTGGGTAATAAGTGCTGGGTTCTCAAGAACACTTCCTCTATGGAGGGAATCTTGCTACAAGGTTGGAGATGACAGCAGGGGTCTCATTCCCTGGAGACTTACTGTATACTAGCGCCGTGCTAAATGTTCTTATGTTTAACCCTCACAATAATATCAAGTCAGGTACTATTATCATTACAGCCCCAAGTGATGAAATTGCCACACCTGGATGAGTAGCTTGTCTTGGGGATGTGCCATGGTCTGTCATAACTGAGTTAAACTCTGAGAAAGGTCACTGCCTTTGACTTGCTCTTCCACTGAGGACCTCCTCTGTGCTATAGCTGATCGGGACAGGGGCTCAGGGTCAATGTAGCTATCTTTGGCGATGCGAGGATTCTACTCTGGAAGAAATAATGAAGGGAGTAAAAAGAGTTTGGAGCAAACAAATGAGTGTGACATGGACTTTTGGGCAATGTTATGAATTGCCTATTTAAGATAAAATGAGTAGCAAAGGTTTGAGTATATACTTGAGGTATATACTTAGAATTGCTCTGTTCAACATGGTAGACACTAGGTATCCCCATGTAGCTAATAAAATTTAAAAAGATTAAAAATCTAGCTCTTTATCATACTGTCCCTATTTTACATGCTCGGCAGCCATCAGATAATGGCTAGAGTTTACGAGACTAGATACACAGACCCAGAACATTTCCATCATTGCGAAAGTTCTAGTAGACAGCAGTGCCTTGTGCTAGTATCCAGGGGGAAGGACTTCCTATGTTTCATCCCTGAGTGAGTATGTTATTGCCCCTACTTTGCAACGCCAGGCCATCTCTGTCTCAGGCTGGCAGGGGAGGAAGGGAGCCCTGGGTTTGCTCAGCCTCAGGTGCCCATGGACAACAGAATTACCATCCCAGAGTCAAACAACTTTGTAACCAGAAGGGTCCTTAAGGTGTGAAGTTAATGCCTCCACTACATAAAGAAACTGAAGACCTATTTCCCAAACCTTAATAAATACTAACCTCTAGCCCCCTTTTGAGCAAGTGATTCTTCTTCTAGAAATTTATTTCTTGGAAGTAATTAAGGATATGCACAACTTTGGGGATGCTCCATGGAATGATATTTAAAACTGGGGAAAAACTGGAAATCTACCAAATGCCTAGCTATAGTCGAAACACCTGTAAGACAAACAAATGCACAGCCTTGCAGTGCAACATTTTGTGAGTCATTTTGACTTAGAAATGTGTTGAAACATAGTAATTTAAAAAGTAGGTTGCAAATAGTATGTATATTATGATCTTATTTCTGTGCACCTATACATACAGGGATAAAAGAAGGTGTAGAGAGCTATAAAGCATTTAATGTGTTTGTGACCTATCTGGCCAGCAGGGTAAGAAAGAGGTGATTTTTCCTGTTACTTATCTGTGTTTTCTTGTACTTTTCCAGTAAATAAGTCTGCTTGTTCAGAGCTATGTTCAAAATAAAGGACAACAAGATAGGGATTTGCTGAGTCACATGGCAGCCACCCAGCTCAGATTAGGAGGCTTGGTTGGTGGTGCCATCTCCCCGCTGCACAGTGGCTTCCAGATCTGCCCACCTCTGCAGTCCATTTTTTCTTCTTCAGTCTCCATGCCAGCTCATTAGGAAAGAAGTAGCAGCTGTGTGGTTCTGCCCTTGCTAGTGGACTATGTTGGGGCTGAGAGCATAAATTGTCATCTTTAACTTGGTCACTGTAATAATAAACTGTGAATACCTTCATATAAAATATAAATACTCCACATGCTTCCCCTATTTTAGAATATCTCCTAATGTCTTAGGAGCATTCTTAGAATACAACTCGTATCCATGCTAACAGTCATATGCATTAGGATCTTTGTCATATTTGAGAATAAGATGAGATTCTCACACAGTCCGGTGGAAATTTCTGTGATGATGGAAATGTTCTGTATCTGCATGGTTCCATGCAGTGGATACCTGTCACATGTGGCTATTGGGCACTTGAAATATGGCCAGTGTGGTAAGGGAACTGAAAAATTCATTTTACTTAATTTTAATTAATTTAAATGCAGATTTAAGTAGCCGCCTGTGACTAGTGGCTTTTTCCCAGTTCTTTTCCCAGTTAGGAAATATAAAGTTCACTCTGTCTGAAAAATGTTCTGAATTATGTTTGGTCATTTGTTTCTGCTTTTCTTTAACTCACAAAGCTCAAAGTAACTGAAACATTGGCCAAGATAACAGGGATATATTGGAAAGACAACCGAATTTTTTGAAAGGTAATACCAAGAAAGAAGATAGGGTTATGAGCTTTTGGGGTGGTATTATCAGATGTGGCCTTAATAGGAAGGGACGGGTTCTGAAGTGAGATGGATGACAGGATTCAGGATTCTAGACATGCTCTGGTGATTTGACAGACACTGAGCTGACCTGATCTTTTTTAGAAATCCATTTCCTACTAAACTCAATAAGCCTCCAACTCCCCCGGCATGGAAATGGCGCAGGAATACCACAGGCCAGGTTGCCTACTAAACCAATCTCAAGGCATCAGTATTGTGTTTTCTGGGCATTTTCTCTATAAGTTCCTTCGCATCTCCTTGGATGAAGCTGGGAAGATTGCTGCTATTTCCGGGCCAGGTTTCTGCATGCTGGTGTGATGCTCTCTTTGGAATCATCAAGGGAGGGGCCTGCCTGGGTCAGGAATGGCAGATCCTCCGTCATAGAAGACAAGAAGCAGAGTCCGTAGGGGACTCCACTCGTGGTAGGATGACGGATAATGGGAAAGATGTTGAGAATGTCACGGGGAAGGGCACAAGGGCAGAACTTCTCTTTGGGGCAGATTTTTGTTTGTTTCCCAAAGAAAGATGGCACTAAGGAATAGAGAGTTGTGGAGTTTGGGCTATCTATCCTATATTTTTCAAAGCACCTTACATGTATGTTGTCAGATTAATCAAATGGGAATGTCAGATAAATAATGACCAAATTTTAAGTATTAGTGAGTTCCACACAGTGCTGAGAGCAGACTCATAATAAAATCAGTCATGGCTTATGTAAAATTTCAACTTCACTGGGCCTTCTACTGCATCTGGCAAGTCTACGAAACTTGGTTTAAAAAAACAATCTAGGTCTGTACATGTTGCGAATGCTGCTTGCTTTATTACACCCTTGAGGGTTCCTGAAGATAATAGCATTTAAAAAGTTTTGCACCGTTCTATAACAAATGCTTCTACTCTCTTTAATACCACACGCTCCAGCCTTTCGAGTGACCTAAATGCCAGCTCCAGCGTCAGCATGGCTAGGTTTAAATACTGGATTCATACCACAGTGGCTGTTTTACTAGGAGAAGTTATAAGCAGGAGTGGGTAGCTATAAACGGAAGATAGTCACAGCATCGACCTCACAGGTAAGAGTGAGAATTACAAGAATCTGTGTGAGGCAGTCATTGAGTCAGGCACAGGGTAGCTATTGCATAAATAGCAGTCCCACGGAGACAGGAAACTTTCCTGGCAATGGCCAATACCTGTCAGGGAACCAACTCAGGCAATCTGGAACCTGCTGGAGGTGCACCAAGTTGGAGTACTGGCTTGGTCCAGCACCGATAAAACTCCCATTTGTTGCCGGACCGGTTGCCCTTGACCCCAGCTCATTACAGAGAGGATGGAATGAGGATTTCTACTGCGGTGGAAGGTGTAGTGCATAGAATCATCTGATGAGACTGCTCTGCCTTCGGGGAACTACTTGGCTTCCTCTATTTTTATCAGCTACTGTATTCATTTTCCAGAGCTGTCATGACAAAGCGCTAGCCACTGGACGGCTTAAACAACAGAAATGTATTCTCTCACGGTTCCGGAGGATGAAAGTCTGAGATCGAGGTGTCGGCAGGGTTGGTTGTTTCTGAGGGCTGTGAGGGAGGATCTTTCTCAGCTTCTGGTGGTTTTCTGGCAATCTTGGCATTCCTCAGCTTGTAAATGGACTATTCTGATCTCTGCCTTCACCTTTTACAGGATTTTCACTTCGTCCGTGAGCCTGTCTCCAGATTTCCTCTTTGTAGTAAGACTGCCATCATATTGGACCAGGGCTCACTCTAATGACCTCAGTTTAATTTGCTTACGTGAGTAAAGATCCTGTCTCCACATAAGGCATATTCTAGTGTACTGAGGGTTAGGAATTCAGCATAAAGATTTTTGGAACGCACTATTCAGCCCGTCACTGTGAATCTCAGTCTCAGAGCTAATGCCAGCAGAAACTTGAAATGAGTTTTAAATAAGAGGGTGTGGAGGAAGAGACGGCGATAAAGTTGACAGTGCTATAAAACTGCAAGTTAAATGTTTAATTTCATGTGTGGATCTGCACTGAAAGTGGTATTCAAACCCTTGCAAGAAAGATGCCAGGAAACTGTTAATCTTCCCATATTACTACCTGAAAACATAAAGCTCAGGACTGCGTGCTTCAGAAAGACAAACAGAGTCTGAGGAAATGGGAAATGCATGCGTGGGAAAGAGTATGCTATTTGCAGTGTCACTAAATTCCCTGATGGCATATAGGAAATTGGAGACAGAAACAAGGAAATGAAGATGGAGACACAGATATTTCAAAATTTACTGTGCACTTATCTTGTGTCAGCCATTGTGTGGGCACAGGGCTTGCCAAATCTTAATCTAGGAAACAAAGATTATTTATGAGCAGTGTATTTTAATGGAATGGGTGACCTTATTAGAAAAGATCCCCTCATAAAAAATCAGGCAGGTAAGGCTGGAAAGGGGAGGTTGGGCGATAGGAAAGAAAATAAGAATGAAAGGAGAGGGTGAAGGGAAAGGTTTGCTAATTTGGTCATTCTGGCTAATGCTGGCTCTGTTCTCTCTCCATTTTTCAAAAACCAGTTAAAAGGGACAGCAATATTAGAAAATGTGGTCCAATCTGGAAATGAGTACATGGCCACATCTCCAATACCTGTCATCTGTAAATGTTAGGGATTCTTGGACTTTTCATTTTACTCCGTCACTGACAAGCCTTTAAAATTTAGATGTATTACAGGGATGAATGCTTAGAAATAATTCTTTTTTTAAAAAAGGAAATCTGTTCAGCATCCCCCAAAGCAGAATTTCTTGTTCCCCTCTAAAACATGTTTGAAGAAATATGTTCAAAGCTCCAACAATTTTAAGTACGCAGACTGACAGCTACCAGGAGAATCTCAAAGACTGATGGAATGGATTTGGGGGAAACAAATCAGTGAGTTTCTTGCGCTTGCTGAACGGAATAGAGAAGTGTTTGGCCTGGAAAGTGGGAGGGGCCCTCTCTCTGTGCCAGTCTCCAGTCCAGGAGGCCAAGAGTCTCTTGTAGAGTCAAGTGAACCTTTCTATACATCCGAAGTTCTCACTACCCCTGGTCCCCGTCTGTGTCCACCATGTGACATCAGCTTTGAGAAAACAAGAGACATCATGGAGGGTGGGGACAGAATGATACAGGTTTTTCTTTGCAGAGGAAAAATTACAGAAAAACAAAACAAAACCTTAAGCAGTTTTGAAAATAGTACCCTTTTAAAGAAGGGCTTGCCCTGTGATATATGAACACCTATTATAAAGCTTTGAGTGTTGCAAGAATGTGGCAGTGTTGCAAAATTCAATGTATCAGATGGTGTCAAAGTAAACTTTGCCTTAGAACTTCATACCACACAAAGGCTGTTTTGCAAAACCCAGAAAGAACGGGTCTTTAAGAAAACATGCAGAAGAAAAGTAAACTTGGAGGGTAAAAACTAGACCTTAAATAATATATAAAAAGAAATACAGATGAATCTAAGAATAAACAGTGAAAATGAAGCTATTAACAACTTAGAAAGAGACATGTATTAACATGACTCTGACTCTGGAATAGGCTAAAGATTTAATTGTATAAGCAAGGGAATAAGTCATAAAGAGAAATGGTGTTGTGCCTAACTAAAGATTAAAATTTCAGTATCTCAACACATCAAATAAAATTAATTCAAATAACAACATGGCAAAAAATTCAACATATAACAGGAGAGATTAATGTCCACAGTGAGCAGCGAGTCTTAACAAATCGATAGGGAAACCTTAGCACCCAGATAAGAAAAGGAAAAGGGCTTGAGAACGCGGCTGCTTTACAAGACACACAGAAAAAGAAAGACAAAGTACTTCACCAATATTTTATAAATAGCAAAAGAAGTAAGAGAATCTTACCATTTTCATCTATCAAAATGACAGACGTAAGAAACTTGGCATGTAAGGCTGGCAAACAGAAGGAAAACCAAGGACGCCTATGCTACAGGTGGGATTAAGGTTTGGCATGATTATTTTTGCAAAGAGTGTCGATAATTTTATATCACTTGTCGAAGGAATTTATTTTTCCAATATAACTTCGACTTCTGAGGATTGATGTGAAGAAATTAGATAACTGCGGACACACATCTATGTACCTCAATCATCATCACAGAATTACTGAAAATAATGATCATTGATGGGAAACCAAATCACCAGTAAATGCAGAAAGTGCAAATAGTAGTTCAAAATTTTTTCAACGTGTGGACATTTAATACCATGGGTTGCAAAAAGTCAGCAAAGAGACCACTACCACACAATAAATGAAAATTTCAAAGCAGAAATGCAATCCTAATATAGTAACTGATCCTAAATATGCAAATAAATGTAGACGTGTAAGACATGCATTTAAACAAATGTATTTAAGGACACTCATATGGATAGAAAAATAATAGATACTAAAATCACAAAAATGTTGTCAGAAGCTATTCCTGAGCTGTGAAATTTCAAGGTTATTTACTTATGTATTTATTTATTAACTAACAAGAATGCTTTACTTTTACAATCGAATGACTTAATTCAAAAATATAACTTTGAAGTCAGCATCTTGGGGAAGTAAGGAGACTTGATTCTGTTATCTGATAAACACTTATAAATCAGCTACTCTTATATTAGCATTGGGCTAAGGAAAGACAGAGGCATTTGCTATTTCTCTTGGAAGAAGGTTATACTCATTCAGAATATTTTTTAAAGGTAACAATGTCCATTAGATGGTGCTTAATGTCCAGCAGAGCACAGGAGGGAGAGGAATTTTGAAAACATGGTAGTTAAGAAAAAATGATAGAAAATGGAGTTTGGCCTCAAAAGAGTTGGTGAACAGTTGGAGCAGAGGAGGGTAGGGATGTGAGAAAGCAGAGGTCCAGAAGCTTAAGCAAAATAACCACAAGGTCACAGCTCTACAGCAAAACCCGCAGGGGAGCTCGGGTTACTCCAGCTTGCGACACTCTTTTTGTCCTTTTTAATACAATCACATTTCACTTACACACAAGAATCTAGTACCCAGTCAAAGCGTAAGTAAACAGTGGGGAAGCATAATCGTAAGTACAATCACCAATAACTGAGTTAAAATATTCACAAAGCCTTAGTGGGATTATTAAAACACTAAGTGATATGTGCTGTATTTCCTTGCACTGCGCATTCATTTTCATGTGAATTCCCACTTTTTGAAGTTAAAATGCAGCACGCATTTTCATGTATAACAATCCAACTGCTTCATTTGTAAAATCTTGGGGAGCTAATTAGGGGGTGCAAGAGGCAATTGCTCTGATTTTTTCATATATTTGGGTGATTTGCAACCCTGTAAACTGTTTCTATGAATGGCAGTAGTGCGCGTTTACTCTTGCTTCACAGCAAGGCTAAAAATGTCTCATTTTGTAAAAGGCATTTGATGCCCGATGGGCATTTTTTTAAAAATCTGAATTGGAAAATGGCTTTTTATCAACACAAAGTTAAATGTGAACTTCAAAAGACACAAAGTTGGGTGTAAACATGGGACGCTGTATCATAACTGTGCCTGAATATGTTAAATATGGAAATGAGGCAGGTAAGAGGACCATCTATATTCTCTCTGAACTGCCTTCCCAGCCACATAAATTAATCAAATGGCGTGTCAGTAGAAGCCAGCTCAGAAAGCCCATGTCCTCACACATTCTTGAAGTTTAAATGTTTCTGAGATAATAAAAATCTGATCTTGGAAGGAGGGGAGGGGGGAATCAAGAGGTTAATTACCCACTGACTTGGATGGCTTTGGAGATGTGCTTCGTTTTAGCCCTTTCTCATCTAGGCCCAATTATTCTCCCAGTCAAGGCTGACAGGTTCTCAAAACCCATTTCCGCTTCAGCCCCTTTCTCCCTCCTGCCCCATCCTGTTTAATTCTGCCTCAGAGGCTTACATAAAACAGTCGGGGCTGATGTTCCACTCTGCAGTCTACCTGGGCAGCACCGGGCTGCTCTCTTACAGTATCAGGAATTCACTCCCATAATGCTAGGGATCAGCTGCTGCAAATTGTTTTGCTGGGGACCCTTTCTTGTCCCACATTGAAAATCCAGTCACCACCTAAAAACTGTCAACATCACTGCCTGCTGCTAAAGGCAGATGCTCTCTGGCTGAGGGAGTTTCAATCCTTGTGTAAACAATGCATAGCTCAAATTTTATTTTTATACTTAAAAAAACTAAAACCAAAAAATTTTTAGCCAGGCATGATGATGCAGGCTTGTAACTCTAGCAATCTGAGGCAGACAGATTGCTAGTTTAAGCCAAACCTCGGCAACTTGGTGACTTGGTGAGATCCTCATCTCAAAAAAAAAAAAAAAAAAAAAAAAAAAAAACCAAAAGCGGGCAGGCTGGGGATGTACCTCAGTGTGAAGATTCCGGGTTCAATTCTCAGTACTGAAGGGGGCTCTTCAGCTTGATGCCCCCTCGCTAGGATCACGCTAAGACCCACGCGGCTCACATATCAGGGCGGGCTTCAGGCTTCCCTCAGCTGCATCATGCAGGGACCACGCTGGAGGCTCTTTCCAGAGGCACCTGCATTGCTCTCCTCTTGCCACCATCCCTCCAAGAAGAGAAGACAGTGATCCAAATGTCCTCATTTCTAGTTCTGCCATCTCTCCTGAATTCCAGGTCTCTAATTTATATTTCAAAGGCTAACTAGCAGGTAATACTCATTTCTAAGCTGTGTTGCAAGTGAGATCTACCTCTGTCTCTTTTTAATCTCGGCATTTTTCACAGATATTTGCTTCTTATCCTTCCTTCCATCTTTGGCTTAAGTCACTAATTCAAGGTCTCTCCATCCTCAGCCTGGACCGTTATTATTTGCCTCGTACCTTTTCTCCCCTCTTGGGTTCACTACAACTTCCACAGCCATCTTAGCACTGAGCTTAGCACCGCAGCTCCAGAACCTTCCGCTATCCCTCCCCCAATGCCCTGCTCAGCTACGCCAAGCACCTTCCAGCAGGTATCAACAGGGTTTGCATAATAAAAAGGGTGCTGTGGTCCAGAGTGAATTAGAAAGGAAATGCTCAGCAGGGGAACTCTTTTTCCTCACTGCAGTGATTCCTAGAACTGCCAGCCTGTACTGTGCCTGCTGTACCTTCAAGGCTGGGGAGGGTTTCTCCATTGTTGTCACCCACAGACTCCCTCCCTGAAGGGTGTCTTGGATGGTTAGTTTAGGGGTGTACTCTGGATCTCTAGGGTAAACAGAGGCATCCCACCTGCTGTGTGTAGGTCTTGCGGGGCTTTCCCATCCTCCTTAGTTCCCAGTCCTGCTTCCTTAGGGATTGCCAGATCCTTCCAGGCCACATCATGGGCCATGCTGCCAGTTCAGCAGCAGGGCAGAGGATGTGCTGGCTGACCCAAGGTGTTGGAACTGGACTGACTGGCTTCAGTCTCCAGCTCAGTCACATTTTTGCCTGGCAGTACTGTAGCAAGCAACTCAAACTCTCTGAGCTCAAGTTTTCTCATCTGCAAAGTGGAAATACTAATACTAATAACTTGAAAAGGACATTACTGTCTACGTCAAACCATTCTGTGGTTCTGTATATTGTAGGCATTTAACAAATTGCATCGATACCTGGTGGTCTGTGTCACTGAGAGTAGCTATCCTTTTCAGTCTCCTCCAGGATGTCAGGTTGTTAATTTCAGCTAAATTCAGAGCCCAGATTCTGCTACGCCTACACAAGGAAGAAGGTGACCCTAGCTTATCCCATGAACACCAAAGACAAAGAAAAGTGGCTCTTCCTTGGGTTGGCAAAACTGGAATGAGCCCTCCTTCTACCAGCCCCCAGCCCACATCTCATGACTTCCGGAACTGTAGGATGAAGCCCCCTGAAGTCCTGATCTGTTCTCTTACCAGATCCTTGTCAAGCGCCCGACAGCTTGCTGGTCCTTCGAGAGTCACTGTAGACTGCTCGGCAGGAGATCTGAGACAGGGGTCATCTCAGAGGGCCTGCGGGGCTGGAGCTGCCAGCCCAACCCCACCTCTAACTGGAGGAACACACAGGAGCCCAGTGCCTGACAGCATGGAGTCCCCTGCTTCATTTTACAGGGCACAGCATCCACAGGCTTGTCCTAGGAGATGTCAGGGAGCTGTGGGGTGGGTTCCTAGGAGAGCTGTTGTTAACCCATTAGATCAGAGCTGTCAATGAACTCTCTATTGATAACATTCCTTTGCCCCATTTGGTGTGAAGCGATGAATTATGCACTTTGCCAAGGCTAGCTCATTCAACCCATCTTGCAGAGAAAGACGCTAAATAACTCACCCACAGTCACACAGTGCCACATGATAGAGCTGCCATTTAACCTGGAGTTGTGATTCAGATTCCTGGAATCTTGAGCTGCTAAACGCCCTGCTCTATGTGTTCTAGGGCCTCTAGGTGTTTCTGACATAGTGTCAGAGAAACAAAAATCACTACTCAGAAATACCAAATTAAAAATTACCAAAAAAATCAGAGGGACTTGGGTTGTGACCTGTCTCTACCACCCGTATGGCCTTGGAACAGACATCTAATCCCTCCAGGTCCCAGCGTGGCCACTGAAAAGTGAAGCTAACAATGCCTGCTTCTTAGGTTTGGCAGAGGATTATATGTGATAAGAATCTAAAGCACTCACCCTGGCACTTCGCCTGCTTTACAGTGTTTGTTAAAAGCACGGGCTTTGGGATCAGGTTGCTGGGTTCTCATTTCTGTCCCCTCAGGTCCTGGCTGTGTGACTATAAATACATAATAACTGTGTCTTCTGTATAATTTTTGTATGATTACTAAATTAGATAATGTTTGCAGAGTGCTTAGTATTGTGCTCAGCTTATCCTAAACTCTTTAGTTATAATTAATAAATGTGATTATTGTGATGGTGGGGGAGGATGGGGAGGAGGAAGAGAAAGGTGAGGAGAAAAAAGGAGAAAGTGTTTTGGTTAAGGTAGCTGGACTATATGTCAGAGGGAAAAAAATAGAACAAAACAAAGCTGAACCTCAGGAGCTTAACAAGGTTTGCTTATCTCTCTCTTTTTTTAAAATAGATTTTTATTAAAATTTATCCAAAATTACACAAACTTACAGGCCATTACATAAGTTTACAGACCATAATACATTGTGCCTTTCACTTATAACAATGAGCAATACAACCAATCCCCAGCCCCCGTGTTACGGTTTTAAATTTGGGTTATTAGGTTCTTGTTTTTAGGATATCTTTATTTCTCTGGCTTCCCATTCCCCTCCCTCTTTGCCCTCTTCTTGTTCCCTTGGATCCTCTGCCTATAGGCTTAGATCTGACCCTTTGCCTTTTTGTGTTCATTGTTTACTATTTTCTTTTGTTTGTATTTTGCCTCACTCAAATGAGGGATACCATATGGTATTCAAACTTGCGAGTCTGGTTTATCTCACTCAACATTATATTTTCTAGGTGCATCCATTTTCCTATAAATGACTCTAATTTGTCTTTCTTTATAGTGGAATAGTATTCCATTATATATAGATACTACTTTTTGTTTATCCAGTTATCTGTTGATAGGTATACAGGCTTTTCCCAGAATTTAGCTATTACAAATTGTGCTGCTATAAACACTGGTAGGCAGGTATTGCTGCAGTATGATGTCTTTAGCTCTTTGGGAAGATACTGAGTAGGGGAATGACTGGGTTGTACAGGATTTCTACTTTCAGACTTTTGGGAAATCTCTATACTGATTTCCATAATGGTGGTACTATTTTGTATTCCCACCAACAGTGTAGGAGGGCTCCCTTTTCACCACGGCCACATCAGCATTTGTTATTGTTTGATTTCCTAATGACTGCCGCGCAGTTCCAATCAAAATACCAACAGCATACTTTACAGATCTACAGAAAACAATCCTAAAATTTATATGGAAACAAGAAACCCTGAATAGCAAAAGCAATACTGAGCAATAAGATTAAAGCAGGTGGCACAGCAATCCCCAACTTCAAGCTATAGTACAAGGTAATAGTAATAAAAACGGCATGATACTGGAACAAAGATAGACACATAGACCAATGGAATGGAAACAAGGACACAGAAACTTCTCCAGACATATTCAAATATATGATCTTTGACAGAGGATCCAAAAGCATACGTTGGAGGAAAGATAACCTATTCGACAAATGGTGTTGGGAAAACTGGTTATCCCTTTGTAGAAGAATGAAACTGGACCCATATCTCTCACCATATACTAGATTAAAATCAAAATGGATCAAAAACCTAAACATGAAAACAGAAACATTAAACCCTCTGGAAGACAAAATAGGTAAAACACTTGAAGACAGAGGAGTAGAAAAGGACTTTCTAAACACAACCCCAATTGCACAGAAAATAGCAATAAAAATCAACAAATGGGACTATATTAGCCTAAAGAGCTTCTGTAAAGCAAAAGAGTCAATTAGGAGGGTGAAGAGAAAACCCAGAGAACGGGAAAAAATCTTTGCCAGCTACTCCTCAGACAGAGGACTAAAATCTAGACTATACAAGAACTCATAAAAAATTAAACTACCTAAAATTAATGACCCACTCAAGAAATGGGCCAGAGAAATGTACAGATACTGCACAGTAGAAGAAATACAAACGGCCAACAAATATATGAAAAGATGTTCAACATCTCTGGCTATTAGAGAAATGCAAATTAAAACAACTCTAAGATTCCACCTTACTCCAGAAAGAATGGCTTGTCTTGTTCATGTTGCAGACTCAGGGTTTTAAGGGGGTTTCGTGTTACACAACCACTGAAGACTGCGGCCTTCTGAAACACGTCCAGGTCACCGCAGCAGTGGAAGGGAGTGTTGCCTTGGAGGACTTCAGCTAGGAGTCACCAAATGGCTGTGTGTGGCTGTGAAAGGGCTGGAAAATAGAGTCAGGTGTTTCTGCGTGGCCAGGGAGGAGGAGATCCAGGCTGCGGGGGAGCCCTGTGGGTTCTATTATGATGATGACAGCCAAGACTGCAAAGCAAGGTGACGGATACAAGGCTTGGGGCTTTGCAGCAACAGTGGTTGGTGATTAGAAGTCACTGTTATTTTTATTTCATGTTAAGTGAAGTGCAAGGCTTAATTACAGAACTGGTGACAAGATGTACGGAAAGGAAGAACTGGGCTCTGCATCAAATCTGGGAGTAGAATGGTAGGCAACAAAGAGGTTTTCCCACATAGGTGAGATGGACCTTCGCGCTTTGGAGCTGCACCAGCAAGCTCCGAATTGGGACATGGAGCCTCTCAAAGGTTCCTAGTGCACAGCTGGGAGCAGTGGCACATACCTGTAATGCAGCATTTGGGAGGCTGAGGCGGAATGATTGCTGGGAATTTAAGGCCAGTCAGGGCTACCTAGCAAGTTCAAGGCCAGTCTGGATTATACAGTGAGAACCTACCTCGAAAAACAAAAACAAACAAAAAGGTTTTTGATATGTCAATAAAGCTGTTCTCCAAGTGTGCTCCACTGTCCACTTCTATGGGAATGAGTGGCAAAGTTTGTAAAAAATGTAGATTTCTGATTGAGCTCAGACCTACTGAATCAGAATCCTGCGTGAGGGAAGGGGCGGTGCTGGTGGGTGGGTCTTTGTTATGCATCTCGGCTCACCCAGTAGCTTCAGGCAGCTCCCTCAGATGCAGGGAGCCCCTTCAACACCTCGCCCTGCCCTAGTGCTGGTGCTGGGTGGGGCAGCCGAGCTGTAGCAGTCCAGAAAGACAGATTCCATTTCCAGCTCTATCATTTACTTGCTGTGTATTTCTGGGGAAACCACTCAATGCCTCTGAACTTCAGTTTTCTTCGCAGTAAACTGTACACAATAAAATGGCCTGGCATTTTTGTTGAAAGGATCCAATATCATGTGAAAAAAAAAAAAGAAAGCGCGATACAGCTGATGATTATAATGATGATTCTGCTAGCACGGTTGCTAACAGCAATGAGAACAAGGATGACAAAAAGCTTCTTGTCAGCGCCTGACCCTCACAGGTGTCATAGATGGGACACAGGATTATTTCCTATTATCTGTAAAATGAAGTCTGGGGCTGATTATGTGATGGGCAAAGCAGCCCTACATTTGTAGATGTCATGTCTGAGCTATGGTTTGTGTTTGACTTGTTTTCATTTAATTCCTCGCAAAAACAAACCTAATCCCTGAACAAAAAAGGGCTAACTGACTTTTCTCATCTCTGAATTAAAACCAAGTTAATGGAAGGAGAAATTGGCATTGATAGAAAAAATGAGTTCCTAAGTACAGAAGAAAGTCCATTAATTTGTTGGTTCAATTGCCACCTCATTGTTTTGAGATGCAATGTCCCCGAACAACCTCAGCAGGTTATTCAGTGTAGCATCTCAGGCTTCTGAAACCCCTGTTTGGGGCAGATTTCTAGAGTTGGTTTTAGTTGTGGTTGATTAGTGTAATTATTTTTGAAGAGCTATATGGTGAGAGTGACAGAGAGGGATGAGCAAGAAATAAAGAATGTGGATAAGGAGAAAGTCACAGATTGGGGGGGGGTGACCCTTTCAGTGCTATAAATATGCAAACCCATGTAGAGTTAGGCAAGGAGGAAAATGATGGTTGTTTGCCAAGAAGGAAGTGCGAACAAGTGGCAGATGGAATGTAAAGGCCTTAACACTCGAGTCTACCTATTTAGTATCTGTGGTGTTTGAACTATATGTGCTTCTAGTGCCAAATAACTAACAGGAATCTGATTATAATCTACCTCTATGCCCAGTTCCAATAGAATTAGAATTGCTCATTTAAAAACAACAGCAAAAAAAATTAAAAAATAAAATAAAAACAACAGCAATAGCAAATGTTCGACCTGTCGGCAAATAGATACTCTCTTTCACTTGATGGTTTCTTCAACATAGAAGCTCAATGTTCAAATTCTGAGCATGACTTGGTTATTCGTTTCTGTCTTCTACTCAAATCCAGTGCTTTCTGGAGATATTAACATATCACCCTGGAAACACAAGTGCTTAATGAATTTGTTGCACAATGTGTGGGGGTCCAATATAGCCTTAAAAAACTGCGTGGGCAGAAAAGATAGCAAAGATTCAGAAGCTTTCAGAAAGAGTGGTCAGTCGTTCTCATGTGTAACAGACGAGGATGAGAGGCGTGCTGACACGGAGGCTCAGTGCAAGGAACAAGTCTCATTTGCAGGGTGATAGCAGTGGTCTCAGATCTGTGATGGTCCTAGGCTGCCCCTTTTCTCCTCCAACAGGAAAACTTACAGCATTGCCTCAAATCCCAGCAAAGGAAAAACAAGTGTCCTGGTGGAATTAGACTTGAGGCCTCACGCAAACATTTGTGTTGCATCTGTTTTTCTCACCTTATGTTTAAAAACATCTCCCACATCCTTTGAAGCACAGGTTGCCATGGTTACAGTTGTTGTGCAGGGAGGGAGGTTTCCAAGCATCTCTGAGCTCATCAGTTAATGCCAACGGATCAGAGATTTTTGAAAATTGATATTTATAAAATATCATTCCCTTTTTTAGCCTCTAGATTAGAAGTCACATCACTGAAAGCTACTAGAGTGGTTTGTAGGATTATAAATGGTGGATATCACTGTGGAACTGGCCTTTTGAAAGGCCACATGAGTGCCACACCGGCCATATGCTAAGTGCGGCCTTTGATCTAAGTTCATACATCATGCGTCAAATTCCTTTGCTGACATTCACAAAAACAAAGGATTGCCATTCTGATCAAACACAGCTCTCAGCCTTTATCTTCATTGCCATATATCTGTCCCTATGACAACCACAATCCTAATTGCTACCTGCTTGGAAACCACACTAATCAAATTCATTTTTTTGACTATATCTTTTAAGAGCAGTTCGGAGTCGGAAGCGAAATAGAGAGGAAGACACAGAGATTTCCCGCACACCTCCTGCCTTACACACAGCCTCCTCCACAGGCAACGCCCCACCAGCATGGTGCATCTTATTACAGCTGAGGAACCTAGATGGCTGCATCATTTTCATCTAAACACCTTTTAAATACAGTTTTATTTTAGACATGACCACTCGAATTAGGGCACTTCTACAATCCTGTGTTAAGGTGCATTATGCAAGACGTTCAAAAACCATTCTGGCTTCCCTTGCAGCAGTGTCATACGCCTGATGTCCCATTAATAATTAACTGAGTCCATACCACGCATGTTCAAATAAGAAATTAGTTGTATTCCTTTTAGTGGCCACTGTGCCCCAACATTTAAGATGTCTATGATTCTTGTTTCCATTATGGGTCCTTGGTGTTAACATCTGCTCAAACATTCATGGGGAGAGACTCGGGCCTCAATGTCCATGTTTTGGCCAGTTTGATTCTCCAACCAACTTGATTATCTTTTTCATGGAGACCTTACTTAACTCATCATTATAAAATCATAAGCCCCCAAAATACGGAACCCATTGAAGCCATTAATTGTTTAGAAAGAATCTGTGAAATATAAAGATGTGATTTGCCAAAATAAATCTGTGTATTCAGCAGCTTCAGAAAAGTGCAGGCTTTGTAATCATCTCTTTGGTCTTTCATTGGCTTTATTTTAAAAAGCATGGAATAAATTTAACTCCACTAGAGTCACAGAAATTCACAGTGTTGCTTAGAGATATAGAATCAGCAAACTGATGAATGGTCTATTTTTTCCAGGGTATTTTTAAAAGCCAGATTATTTTCAGTCCTCTACTTTGGGCAAATAGGAGATTTTACCAAGACAGAAAATAGACTGCAAGACATGAAAGGGAAGACAATGAATAAAATAGGAACACATCAAGTTCAAGGTATCTGACTGTCTAGAGATTGAGAGAGAAAATAGATTTGAAATTCAACTGAGAGGTAAAGGATGAAATCCAGATTTGTGAATTATTAATAAATGTGTAGTAATGAGCACCCTGAGAATAAATGGTATTATTCAAGAAAAGTGAGTGAAGTAAAGAAAAAAGGCAGCTGAGAGGAACCTGAAGGAAGTCCAGCATTAGATGATTCCAGGTAAAGGCATGTCCAGTAAAGCAGAGTGAGAAGCAGCAGCATTAGGAGAGGGAGGTAGGGGGAGAAGGTGGGGAGATGAAAAAGCTTGTTGGAGAAGCGGAAAGCAAAGAACATCAAGAAGGAGAAATTTTTCTTTAAAAATGAGATGAGAAGGATGCAGATTGGAATCTGTTTCCCCAGTGAGTGTGCGCTCCTGTCCTGAATAAAAGGACCTCTTCTGGATGGCACCCCAGAGTGGCCCAGCTCAAGGCAGGGGCAGAGAAGCTGAGGCCACGCTGAGCCCCCAGGGTGTCTGCTGGGGCTGCTGGGGACCTTTCCCGGGATGGTCTGCAGGGGCAGCCAGGCCAGCTCTCCCCCCACCCTGCCACCCCACCCCCCACCCCGCTGAGGCAGTGTGATATTATCCTGCTGGGCCCTCTTGCATTTCCATAAAAAGAACCCTCTAGTTCCCTTAAATGATGTGACACAGTTTTCACAATCAACTGCATTTAGACTTTAAAATGCAATTAAAATGTAACTATAATGTAAATTGGGTTAGCCTGAAGATGTTTCCAAATCTCTCTGACTCATCCAGTCTGCCAAGCTAGAAACGCATCCCAAAATGCAGCAGCCTCAGTCTCTCTCCTACAGCCACGCTCACTGCCCAGTGGGTGGGCCCCAACACCATCAGGCCAGGATCCTGCTCCTAGGACAACAGCCAGCTGAGAAGGTTGGCTGTTCCATGCTTCCCATCATCTCAAGGGTTCACTGGAGTCACAATACTGTTAATTATATGAACTGTGCAACCATTACCTATTAAAAAGTAATAAAGAAGACTCAAGTTAATCTCCAAAGTCACTTGTGGTACAATCTGCGGAACCAGGATCAGATAATAAGAAACCTGATGGAGCAGTATTTTGAAGAAGCCATAATGGCCTGACGTCCTGCATTCTGGCATCCTCTGCCCTTTATTTGGAAAAAGAAAGGAAAACTCCACCTTATTGGTTATGATACCTTTGTTCGATTTTTAGAAAATTACTCCTTTGAAGAGAACTGCGGGTTGAATAGCAGGCCTCATTTTCATCTGCATTGTCAGAAGTAGGGCTCGGCCGCCTTCCGGATCAGAGATGTGCCTGTCTATTTGATGGCAAGTCTCTGAATTAGTATAAATATATTATGGTCATAAAAACATCTGTGCTGAATGAATAAAGAATAAAGTAGCCTGAGATTTATGGAAGGAGGCTGGGGGAGGCTCCTTCAGCAAAAGCCAGTGCTGTCAAAGTCTGGTTTCATGTCTCCAAGACGTGGAAGTCAAGCCCTGGCAGCAGGTGAGTAAAACTTGATCTAGTCCTATTAGGAACTTGTTAGCTGCCCGCAGAGCCTCTTATCTGGAGCCTTTGAAAACATCAACCTTTGTGCAACAACCACAACAAAATCAATTTTCTTCATCCTCAAAGAGCATCCTTCATCAGGGTGGACACACAGGCAACCGCTCCCCTAAAGGAAGTGCTTTGTACCTCAAGGGTCGGTGTCCCCTCTATAGATCCGTGTGTTCTTACAGTGTCTTTGGATGTGGCACAATGCGAGGATTAGACCTTTGAAAGAGAAATGCTTTCATTATGTTGGTTAGGGATGTATGTTGGAACTATAGAATGAATCTTAATCAGATAAAATCCACATTAATATCTCAGCTTTTAGAAAGCCAATGGTGCTTAAAGAGAGAGACAAAAGGTGTCGACATGCTGATGCGAACCCATGTGCTTTGTGTGCATTGATTCAGTTAAAGCGTCTTGGTTTTTCTTTAATTGTACTGGCGCTCTCTTCAAAGCATAAACAAAGCCACTTGGTACCAAGAAAGCTTTAGTACTGGGTTGCCTTTAGCCTGGAAGGCTACTTTCTCCCCGGTACTCCTACCCCAGCCTGCACACTTGCACCAGCTATGCTTCCTCAAAGCTCGGGCCTGGCTCTCAACCTCAGCTGCACGTGGACTCACCTGAGGGGCTTTCAGGCCATGATGATACCCAGGTCCACCCCAGAGATTCCCATTCTTTTGCCAGTGGGGTAGATCTGGGGTATCGAGATTGAGTATCGAGACTTTTGAAAGCTCATGTGATTCTAAGGAATAGACATGGTTTGAGAACCGTTTGTAGCATTGTATGCTCACCTTAGCACTTGCCTAGACTGGCCCACACTGTATTTATGCTATCTGTTTGCATTTCAGTCTTCCCTACTTCTGTGAGGGATCATTTTCCCTTGATATGAAGCACAGAATAGGGCATGCAACAGACTCCCATGCATTTCCCTTCACAGAATAAAGACCAGCTGGCTGAAGTGTACATATCACTTATCTGACTTTGGCTACATGAGCTGGCTGTAGGCAGGAAAGAACAAGGCAGCAGAGTCTGAGGGACAGTCATCCAGAGAGAGAACAGGGGACCAAGGGATGATGGACAAGAAAGATAGAGACTTTTCTATTTCCGACTGTCCTTTGCCCTTTCAAATTAGACCTTGGCCTTCACTGCCCCAGAGAAGTAAAAAGCATTAATTCTTGACTTCTGAACTTCTAAAGACTCAGGTCTGGACAATTTGAGGGCCATTTAAGGGGTTTTCAAGGATGATTTTGACACCATGCAATTTTTGCTTTATAATGCCAACTCTGGGACACAACCCTGCTACCTCCAGCTGGACCTGCACCCCAGCCCTGTCTCCCGCTGTCCTTTCCTTGTATAATTTGCTGCCGTGGGGCATTTCTCATGGAGGGTCTTACTTGCCTTTGACAAATCTGGTTGCTTTCAAAGCTTGTGCTTTGCAATTCATATTCTCTTACAGTAAACAATATAAATTTGTTTCCACAGAAGTGGTTTTTTCCCCTCCTAATATAACTTGATAATGTCTGAACACCTCCGTTTTCCAAATGAGAATTAAATAACTGAATAATTGACTTAGGTTTATTTTTCAGAGGGTTTTTTTTCCCCAAAACCATAAAATTTTAATTGGCAAACTTTATAACTGTACATGTAATTCAAGATTCCAGGAGCTACTTTGAATACGAGTGCTTTTAAAGACTTTTGCTATAGCAAAACCAGCTGAAATAACACCGTTTAACATTTACTTGAAGGTGTTACAAAAACTAGAACACATCTGGGACCAAAACTCTTCATATTTTAAAGGCAAATAAAATGCTACTTAACGTTAGCTCTTTGCTGTCAGCATTAGCATGTAGTTTGTTATTTCATTTCTGGCATGGTACCTGATAGTTGCTCAGTGTATGTCTTCTTAGTGAGTTTAGGCTAGGTTTTGCTGCAGTAACAAATGGCCACATCATTTTAGTGAATTACACCAGTAAAGACCTATTCCTCACAGGTCCACTGCAGGTCAGTTTCAGCTCTGCCTCAGGGCATCTTCATTCTAAGATCCAGACTAAGGAAGCAGCTTCTCTAGGACATGTTGGTCTCTGAGTAAGGGCTAAAAGTGGCAGAACCACAGTATGGCCCATAAAGCCTCAGCTTCTAAGCTGTGCATGTGACACTGACCCACATTCCACAGGCTGAAACAAGTGATATTGCCAAGGTGACATCATCAAGACAGGGCTCTCAAAGGAGAGACCAGGCAAGGAGTAGGAGCACTTACAACAATAATACAATTGTCTGCAGTATTAGTGGAATGAATGAACTCCTTTTGTTTCACTGAGCTTCATTTTTCCCTTCTTTACCAACCCAAGTTTTTCCTGTATCTCAAATACTCAGTAACTTCAATGACTATGTTATTCATTTCCCAGGGCTCCCCAAACCGAATGCCACAAAATGGGTGGTTTAAGCAACAGAAAGTTACTGTCTCATAGCTTTGAAGACCAGAAGTCTGGGAACCAAGGTGTTGGTGAGACTGGTTGCTTCTGAAGCTCTGAGGGAAATCTGCTCTCTGCCTGTCTGTAGCTTCTGGTGGTTCCCGATGATCCTCGATATTACAGATATAGCACCCCTTTTATAAGGACACCAGTCATCCTGGATTAGGGACCCAGCTTTCTCCTGTATGCCTTCACTTGAACGAATTACTTCTGCAGTGACTATTTCCATGGAAAGTCATGTTCTGCGGTGCCAGGATTCAGGATTTCAATGTGTGGGTTTGGGAGGACAAACTTCATCCCACAATCACCACACATCATGTTTGCCCAAAGTGTCACCGGTTTTGCTGAGGGTTTGGTGACATTACCACTAGAGTCCTCTTTTACCCTCAAACTCATTTCGAATGGGATGGAAAATTAAATGGCTGCCCTGAAAATAAAATGTGGCCATTGTAGAGAAGCCAAATAAATGATAGAAACATTTATGAAGAAACTTTTAAAGAAATCACCTGAAAATAACAGTCCATTTAAAATTCTACTGTTAACATATTGGTATAGACACATCGTTTTAAAAATAAAACTGGAACAAAGCTATGATAGTGTTTTGTAACCTGTATTTTACCTTAGCAACATTTTTGTGAATTTTCTTGAATGCTTAAAAGATTCTTTAGGAATATGATTCCTAATGACTACATAATATAGTCCACCATATCCATCCATAATTTATTAAATGACTTCCGTGTTGCGGATCATTCAGGTGGTTACTAATCGAATATTATTTCACACAAGTCATTTTGGGCATGTAAAACATCAAACAGCAACTTTACAAGGATGTGGCAAGAATTTCCCACAGTTCTGAGTGTGTTTCTCATAGCAGTTTAATCACAAATGATAACACTCATGTACATTTACAAAGAGACTTAAGCTCTTTTTTAATTCTAGTTTTCCTTAGGAAGGGCAGGATTTCAAAAAGTCAATGCCTGTAGACTGAACCCCAAGTCTTTTTTTTGTTTGTTTTGAGAAAGCTTCTTACTGATTTACTGATTTTTATTTCAAGTAGGCTAAGTAGTTTTGGCTTTTTTAAAAAAAGCTATCCTAGAAAAAAGTGATTCCTTCTTTGAAACATATCAACATCTCTTAGGAAATATTCCTTGGCATTTCCTGTCCAAATCATACCTCATGTGACAAATGCTGGGTTAGAGTAACAAGTCTGCAGGTTTAGGCAATGACTCCCCCCACCCTAGTACTTTTCATAGAGACATTTCACCTCTGCCACCACTTGGGGGAGGAGTGAGTGAGTTCGGTGGGAATGATGGGGAAAGATGGAGGAGTGTTCCCAAAACTTCCATGGATTAAGGTATAAGGGGAAGTCTGGAAATCTTAGCTGAATGAAGCATCCGGGTGTTTCTGATGCAGCTGGTCCATGGACCACACATTTGCTATAGGCCATTTTGTATTGCGTGGTTCAATTACATGTCTGTTTCCTTAGGGGGCCTGTGAGCTTCCTACCAGGGAATTTCATGCCCTGCTTACCTTCCTAAACATCTGGAACGATGTTGTGATTGATTAGTGTCTGTGCATCTAAGCATAATAAGTTGAGTGATATGGACTAGAATAGGATTTATCTCACTTTATTTTAAGCAAAATTTGCACACCTCTTTGTGCTTTGCACCATGTTGAGCACAGAGATGAAGAATATACGGTCACCGATACTGGGAGACTTACAGTCTAGGAGGGGGTAAAATGGTAAGGACACCTTTCAGTTCAAAGTGATATTTCAAGAGCAAAGCTGTATGAAATATACTATTCGACCTAAAACTGTAAATATTCTGGTAGAGTTGACAAAAAGTTTTACAATAGGGAGTTTGCACATTCATTCATTTCCTGATTCAGTCACTACAAAGGATTCATTTAATCATTCACTCATTCATCCATTCACAAGCATTTGTTTAGCATCAAGCATACATCAAATAAAGTGCTGGGTACTGGCAATACATTATAAATGCTAAAAACGAATGGGGAATTGAGGAGCAGGTAACAAAGACTGAAACACATGCAAAATGCTGTGACGGAAGAGTATAGGCCACAGTGAGACCGATGGGCGTGGGGGGCGGGGCAAGGCCAGTGGAGTATGTCATGCACTGCACAAAGCACTTGGGAAGAGGAGGTTGAAATTCAGATGAAGGTTCCCTCAGCAAGAATTTTCATGCCTTGAAAATTTGTCTTACAGGACGGAAAGCTTTTTCTCCCCCCTAACTCATAAGAATTGCCATACATGATAGGAGTATTTTGTTTGGACCAAGGTCTGAACAGGACTGGGAGACAGTTTTCTGGAGGAAGTAATTTCTGACTAAAAGCTGGACAGCACCTAGGCAGGTGTGAGTCCTAGTCAGAGCTGCAAGTCAGGGTGGAATGTGGGAGTATGTCAGGGGTAGAAGATCAGAGTGATGTCACTGGAGAAGTAAAGGGTTATCCAGACACAGAAAGAAGTGGAGGCGCAGACCAGGATAGGAGGCAGACAGAAACGGAGGACAAGATCAGGACAGGGATGTGGCACTGCAGCCCAGTTCTTTGGCCCTACCTCTGGGTCTCTGGTGAGACTTGGAAGGGAGGAAGGACACGGGCATTCCAGAGTTGGGAGCCTGTGTGTGGTGCCACAGTGTCCCAGCTGGAGAGCCCAGGCTTGCAGGGTGG
The DNA here is from genome assembly GCA_004026905.1 of Hystrix cristata. Classification (NCBI taxonomy): domain Eukaryota; kingdom Metazoa; phylum Chordata; class Mammalia; order Rodentia; family Hystricidae; genus Hystrix; species Hystrix cristata. Next base: position 147,095 of record PVJO010001215.1, read on the forward strand.
GGATGCTGGGAGTGGGGGTGGCAGAGAGAGGGACCAGAAGGCGCTGGGATGGTCACTAACGAGTTCACAGCTTATCCATACTCAGCGTCAGCCCACTGCAGGCATTAAGTAAGACACTGGTATGATCCAACTTGAGTTTTTGTGCAGTCTGGAAGGAACTTTGGGAAGAGTGAGATATGAGAAGTTTGGGGGAGGGTCTCTTTTGTGTGGCCTGGAGAGGGCGAAGGAGGATAGTGAACACGGGGACTGTGAACAAAAGCAGAGGACTTTCAGATGCAGTTAGCAACTCTGGCGACACCTGAATGGGGTTAAGAAAAGGAAAAGTCCCGAGGGAATGCCGGGATTTGTTTATCCTTCTTTGTATCTTTTGCTTGATTCAAGATATTATGTATGTAAGAAATCTTATAAGAGATACAGGTTTGTTAGTCAAGAGAATTAGACAGTGAACTCTTTTGGAGATATGGCGAGTTTCAGAAGTCTGTGAAAACCCCGGAGACATGAAGCAAGGAGTTGAAAATTCAGGTCAGGACCCCAGCAGAGCTCAAGAGACCACAGCTGTGGCTGTGAGAGGTACCAAGGTGTTGAGTTATGCTGCAGTCATGGACAGGAGCAAGGTAGGACAGGGAGGGGTAGGGTGTAAGAGAAAGGAGAGCCCCACATAAGGCACCCTGGGAAATGTCAACATAATGGAGCCCAGTTGCTAGGTGCAGGACTGGCTTCATGATCTGTAGGGACCAGTGAAGAATGACTTATGTGGCTCTTTGCTCAAAATTAATAAGAATTTCAAGACAGCAGCAGCAGAGCATCAGGCATGGTTTGTCCTGGGGTCTGCAACACTATTCCTTAGCAACATAGACCCTTCCATAGCTTCCTCGGCTTGCATGTCTGAGACCTTCCATGCCGACCGATGTAAGGTATCCTCCGTCTATTTACCTAATTATTCACTTCCAGGATACAGAGGTGATGTTTTCAGAATTGCTAACCTGTACCCTCCCAGGACAGACCTTCATCAACTAGGTACAGTGCTTACACGCAGTTTCATTTGCTTTTAGCTTTAGGGACTCCACTCTCTTCCACTTATTTAGGTCAGCACTTTCCCCTCTCCTGTATTCCCTTCTGTGACGTTGTTTTTTATATTTGTAATAAATTGTACCCTTCAGTCCATCCTGGGATCCCCCAAACTCCTAGGTGAATTTTTTTAAAGATTGCAAACATTTGCATCTTGGTGCTGTGAAGTTCTATGGGTTTTGACAAATGCATAGTGTCAGGTATCCATCTTCACAATTCCATACAGAACTCTTCTTCCATGCTGAAAAACGTCTCCTGGGCTTCATTTATTCAGCCCTTACCACCCCTATCTCAAGATTCTGACAGTCATGGATGTTCTTACTATCTCTCTAGTGTTGTGTTTTCCAGAATGTCACCTAAATGGAATCATACAGTGTGTAGCTCTTTCAGGCTGGCTTCTTCCACGTAGCAATATGCATTTAGTATTCATTCACCTCCTTCCATGGCTTAGTAGCACATTTCTTTTTATACTTGATGAGCATCCACCGTACAGCTGTAGGATTTTACCCACTCACTTATTTCAGGGGATTTTCATTGCTTTCAGGTTTTAGTGCTTAAAGCTGCTTTAAACATTCACAGGTAGGATTGTGTGTGGAGGTGTTTTAGTTACTTTTCTCTCGTTGTTGGGACAGAATACCCGACACCCAAAGTTAGGGGAAGAAAGGTTTATTAGCTCACAGTCTGCAGAGGTTTCAGTCTATAGTCCGCTGGGTCCGAGGCAGGGCGGGCTGGTGTGGCAGACCGGTGGCCCACCGGCCTCAAAGTAAAGTAAGGAAAATGCAAGGAATGTATGCAAATAAGCAATGCAAACAAGCAGCTAGTTAGCTTCTTCCTGTATCTTTTATCTAGGCTACCTGCCCCCAGGGCACTCCCACCCCCAATCTCAGTCTCACATCCTTGATCCCAGCAGAACCACACCAAATCGATCAATAGATTAATTTAGTAATCACACACTCTAGATCCAGCTATCTCTTACCACATGAGGCTTTGGGGGGACATCTAGACACAAACCATAACAGGAGGTAAATTTTCAAATCAGTTGGGTAAATACCCAGGAGCATGGTGGATGTCTGTGTCACATGTTAAGCTGATGTCCAACTTCTATTCTTTTTTTTTTTTTTTTTTTTTTTTTTTTTTGGTGCTGGGGATCGAACTCAGGTCCTTGTGCTTGCAAGGCAAGCACTCTAACCACTGAGCTAAATCCCCAGCCCCGATGTCCAGCTTCTTAAGACACTGACAAACTATTTTTCAAAGTGGCTGTACTATTTTGCATTCTCACCAGCAGTGATCATTTTGTGTCGCTCCGCACCTTTGGCAGCTCCACCCTTCTAATCAGTGTGTAGCAGTATCTTGTTTTAATTTGCATTTCTCTAATGACAAATGATGTTGAACACCCTCTCATTTGCCTGTTTCCTACCTGTGTATATTTAATGGTGAAGTATCTATGCAGATATTTTGCACAAATAATTTTTTGTGTGTTCTTGTTGAATTTTAAATGTTCTTTATATATTTTGGACACAAGTCAGACGTGTGGTTTTTGCAATTTTTTTCCTCAGTCTGTTACTTCTTTCAGTCACTTAGTGTCTTTTGCAAAGCAGAAGGTTTTAATAAAGTTTAACCTGCCAACTGTTTTCTTTCAGGTATCTTTTGGTTGGTGTTCTATTTATAAACTCATCAGGAAACCAAAGGACACTAGAGATTTTCTCCTGTTTTCTTTCAGAAGTTTTGTAATTTTACACTTGTGTACATTGTTCTTGTTCATTTTTTTTGGCATATGAACATGTAATCGTTGTAGCACCATTTGTTGAAAAAATTATCTTTCTCTACTGAATTATCTTTATACCTATGTAAAAAAACAAATAAACACACAGTTGCATGTGCTTATGTGGATTCCTTTCTGAGCTATTTACTGTGTTCTGATGATTTCAGCACTATTCTTTTGCTAGTACTATCCTGTCCTGGTTACTCACAATACCTAATGTTAAGTTTTATATTAGGCCTTGAAATTGGATAATCGAAGTCCTTCAGTTTTCTTCTGCTGCTATTCTAAATTGTTTACCTTTCCGTATTTTGGAACTAGTTTGTCGATATCTACAAAATAGTTTGGCAGTATTTTTATTGGAATCACATCAAATCTATAAACCAAGTAGGAGGAAATGATAACTCAACAATACTGAGTCTTATGATCCATAAATACAAACTATTTCTTCATTTACTTAGATCTTTGATTTCTTTCATTGTGAGTTGTGTAGTTTTCTGCATATGTATTCTGTACTGTTAGACTTAAATGTAATTATAAAAGCAACCGATTGAGTTTTGCATATTGGCCTTATGTCCTGTAATCTTGCTATACTCAATTAAATAATAGTTCCAGGGGGGATTTTTGGTAGATTCTTTAGGGTTTTCTACATAGACAGTCATGTAATGATAGTGAATAAAGATCACTTTATGCCTTCCTTTCCAATATGCATGGTTTTTATTTCCTTTTCTTGTCTTACTGCATTAGCTGGAAATTCCAGTATGATGTTGAATAGAGATGGGACATCCTGTCTGGGGTTTTTTGTGGATGTTCTTTATCAAGCTGAGGAAATTTTATTCTCTTCCTCATTTGTTGAGAGTCCATCATCGACTGGTATATGATTTTTACAAATGCCTTTTCTGTACCAGCCGACGGAACCCTATGATTTTTTCTTTATCTGGCTGATATAATGGATCATGTTGATTGATTTCAAATATTAAACAAGGCTTGCACATCTGGAACAAATCCCACACGGCTATGCTGTATATTTATACATATGTATAGTTGGGTTTGATTTTTAAGTGTTTTGACAACTTTTGCATCTATCTTCATACAGATATTGGTGTGTGGTTTTCCTTTCTTTAAAGCCTTTTTACTATCTGGATGTTAGAGTATCTTGGCCTCATAGTTAGGGACTATTCTCTCTGCTTCTATTTTCTGGAAGATATTGGAATAATTGGTGTTTATTTTCTCCCTTAACTGTTGGTAAAAATCATCACTGAAACTGTATGGGTTTGGTGCCTTCTTTTTGGAAAGTTATCATTGGTTTAATAATATAGAGCAATTCAAGTATCTGTTTCTCCTCAGGTGAATTTCAGTGGTTGGAATTGTTCAGCTTCATCAAATCTAGCAAATTTGGGGCTTACCTGTGGGATCAAGAGTGAGGACCCATCTTTCATTTATGATATTGGTAGTTGTGTCTTCTCTCTTTTTTCTTAGTTATCCTGGCTAGAAATTTATCGATTTTATTGCTTTTCACAAATAAGCAGCTTCGGTTTTGTTAATTTTTCAAGGGTTTCTTCGTTTTAAATTTTCATTAGTTTCAAACCAGTTTTCTCCCTTCTGTTTGTTTAAGAGATTGCAGATTCAGAGGATGACCCCAGGAGCAGTCTGGGGCCTGGACTGCAGGGGAGCAGGATGGGTACACGGAGACTGGTTAGGTGGTCACAGATAAAGTCCGGGCAGGAGAGGTGAAGTGAACACAGAGAAGCTCTCTCATCTAAACTGCCTTCTAATTTACAGATGCAAAAACTTGTCTCACAGGTATGTATGGGAAGGGATTAGGAGAAGGAGACAGATGCTTAAAGAGGATGGATACTATCTCTCTTTTTTTTTTGAACATAATATCTATTCTACCCCTTTGTCCTTATTTACACTTATGGTTTCTCATATCAGAGAAACAATTCAATGTGTACTGATAAGTGTCTGATTTACTTTACTTAATAGTATGTTCTCAAGGAACATCCATTTAAATACAAATGGCTCTAGTTTATCCTTTTTTATGGCGGTGTAGTACTCCATTGTGTAGAAAAACCACATCTGCTTTAGCCATTCATCAGTTATTGGGCGTTTAGGTTGTTTCCAAGACTTAGCTATTACAAATTGTGCTGCTATGAACATGGTTGTGCATATATCACAGAGAACTAGATAGGGAAAAAGGGGGATAAAGAAGAAGGTTAAAAGAAAAGTAAGATGAAAGGGGAAAAAATGGTAAAGTGTAGCTACACTTGTTGCAAATAGGGAGGGGTGGGTGAATGGAAGGGAGAGAAGGGGAAGGGGTGAAGAGGGGGGAAAACCAAGATGTATCATGTACAGGTACAAAATAACTATGTTGATTATGATCATTATGTATACAATGTACCAATACATGTTCTTGGTAAAAATTAAAAATTAAAAAAAAAAGAGGATGGAATAGTCAAATTTGAAGATTCAATCTCAAATCATGGTTTATAATCAGTGGAGTGATGGCAATTATTTAACAGTCAGCTTCAGAAGAGGGTAGCTGGTTTGTAGCATTTTCCATTGCTATAGTATAAATCTGCCCATCACCGCTCACTCTAAGCTACGGACATGAAGTCCCTGAGTGCTGAGTCAGTTAGGAAGGGAGGCACGTGAGCTGATGCCAGCTGGCATACTCCTAAAACTTCATGAGAAACATTTGAGGACCTGGGAGTAATGATAGGGACTGTGGAACCCAGCAACACTTACCATCTTCATTATTTGTACTGTCTTGCATGTTTGGTAGTAGACAACAAGAAATACAATAATCATAATAGACAAAGAGTAGGATATTGGCATGTGGAGGGACCCTAAGTAATATGTACCTAGCACGTAACAGGTAAGCATTAACCGCTTGTACAGTTGAATTGAATTCCATCATATTCCCTCTCAGTCCTTTCCCCTATGAATCTACAGTTTTTCTCACACCACCCAATCGGAGTCCCCATTAGCAAGTACTATTAAACACTTGATATTGATGTTAACACCTCCCGCGCTGAGATGTTATAGCCCTCTCTGACTCATGAAGTGCTTCCTGATACTTCCCAGGTGAGCAAGCGTCTGTGAATACTCCCTCTTCTGTTGAACAGAATAGCCCTATGGCACAGACAGTCTCGCCCACTTGATTTCCACCACGGAGGTCATTAATATGATTTATTATGAAGCTACAGGAAATTAGTTGCTGAATATTTCAGTATAGAGAGGAAATAATGTAATTCCATTGTTACCATAGAACCACTGTATCTTGGAGTAACCTGTAGCCATAGTAACAAGATAAGGACATATTGCTTAAATGTTTAACTATGATTCTATATTTCATGCACATTCAAGAACAGTCGATTCTTGTTATTTATAATTGAATTAATTTTCTGATACATTTGGGGTCCACTCTTCAATAGTGGCTTTCAATTACATTAATTTAAGATGATGAGCATAGTAAGATTTCTTTCCAGGTCATTGTTGTTAGAATGGGGATAGAACTTCTTTCTGCTACAAATATAAGCTGAAAGGGGGCTTTAGAATTAGTAAATATTTTAAAATGAACCGAATAGCATCTGTGAGAATAAATATTTAGAGTATAAGGGAAAAATCTATCACTGAGTCTTCAAAAGTGACATCCACACCTGCCCAAATAATGTTCTTCAGTGTGAAGCTATTAACTGAATTAGATAGTACTACTACTACTACTACTACTACTACTACTACTAACCATAACACTACCTTGCAATCGTTGCTGTGGTGTGAGAGTAACTGTGTGCCAGAGTACACCCAAGGATCCTCTTTCTTAATGGTCTGAAAAGGTTTACGGGGCAGGTACTGTCATTGCCTCCATTGTGCAGATGCAGAAAGTGAGGCACAGAGTCAGCCTTGCACACTCTGACAGACACATCTGGCTGGCAGGGGGTGGATACAGGATTCCAGCCCTTGCACTCTGACCCTGCAGTTCATGATTTTACCTGCTGCTCCTATCGCCTGCTAGTTCTTCCAGACAATCACAAAAGGCTGCATCCGTGTGGTGCCGCCTGGGCTCTCAGCCCCTGTCCCTACCTTCTTGCTGGTCCCTGGGAGAAGAAAGCCGCAGGGACTCTGGAGCCCGCTGGCCCCTGATCTCCATGTTAGTTCCCCTGAGGTCATGATTATGGCTGTGCTCAGGCTGCCTTGCTCACACACAGACCAAGACAAGTGCATGAGGTCTCATCTTCCCACGACCTCAGAGACCAGCGGGAAGAAGACACCCAGAGTCCAGTGTCTTCCTAGGGGCAGAAGGTGAGTGAGGCAGAAAGGCAAAAGAGTAAGCAGCCCCTGGCCATGGAGACGTGGGGAAAAGTTCAGGCCAAGAGACACTCGCTCCCACTTGAGAGTTTACCGGAAAAAGCATCTGACAGAGGGTGGCCGTTCATGCAGACCAGCCCTCCAGCTGCAAGCACTCAGGGCGGCCGAGACGGCTGGTGTGAGGAGGGGCAGGAAGCACACCGCAGGACTGAGGCCAGGTCCGAGAGGACTGGAAGGTCCCAAGGGGCAATTTTGAACTTGTGTAACTGGAAGCTCTCAGAGAATTTTGGGGAGATCTACCTTTGAAAAGCCATGGAGAGGGGATGGGATGGAGCAGGCAGGAGCTGTGGCCCAGGAGCCTTGGTCCTCAACAAGACAGAACTCTGCCTCAAACGGGCCCTGCTGAGAAGAGGGTAGAGGGAAGCAGGTGGGCTTGAGAAACATTTGGGAGGTGGGACAAATTCTGGCATGTGATTGAGGGCAGAACGTGGTGTCTTTTATGGTCCCAGGTTTTGGAGGTTTTGCCCCCTTGCACCACTGTATCTCTCCATCACTGGAGTCCAAACTCACTGGTCTTTCTGCTTCCTTTAAACAACGTCAAATACACCACCTTTTGAAAAGCCTGTGACCTCATCTCTTCTTCAACAAACCTCCGATTCCATTTGGGTCACTAGTATTCCCAAGTAAATCATGCTTTCCTAGCAGCCCCCACAGCTGGGGATCCTACGGAACACTATTCTGGTTAACTGGACATCAGCAGATATCTACTGGGAGCTTTTGGAAAAACTTTTGCTTTATCACATTAAAAAAGGAAGCTGGGCTGGGGATTTAGCTCAGTGGTTAAAGTGCTTGCCTTGCAAGCACAAGGACCTGAGTTCGATCCCCAGCACCAAAAAAAAAAAAAAAAAAAAAAAAAAAAAAAAAAAAAAAAAAAAAAAAAAAAAAAAAAAAAAAAAAAAAAAAAAAAAAAGGAGGCAGCGTTCCCTTTCGTCTGCTTTGACCCTGAGTTTGGTGGACTGAATTGCTGCGGCATCCTGTGAAGATGAAGGAGGACTAACCCAGTGGCAGAGAAGCTGCCTGCACCTGACACGGGAGCACGGGTGAACTTTCCCTACCTTTGGGTGCCTTGCTACATGACACAAACGAACCTTCCACTGTGTAGACCAGCGGGCTGAGCCACTGAACTGCAGGCACTGCCCTCTACCTGGAATGTCCTTTCATTAGTTCAAATCTGGCACATTCTTAAATGTGAGTCAGCTTAAATCTCCTGTCCTCAAAGGGACCTGCACTGCACCCAAGGGTGAAATGGAAGCCGTACCAATGAGGGCACAGAGCATACTGATCTCTTCACTCTGTGCTCCTAAGGCCCAACATAATAGCTTTCAATAAACACTGAGTGAAAGGAGAAGGGATGAAGGAGAGGACAAAGTCTAGAATCAGGGGTCTAGAATAATTCATTCAATCTATAGCACTTTCTCCACAAAATAAAACAAGTGCAAAGGAAGAGAGGCAAAACAAGACTGTGGAGAATGATGTGTTTGTTTCCGTTTTCTGAGCTATGTTGACATGGTCCTTGGTTCCCGTTGAACAAATAATCCAACGCAAAAATAATGACTGCATTGTTATCGTTAACCAGGACAACATGGTGACATGCCAGAAATGCTCCAAGCAAAGAAACCTTGTTCAGAAGCCCCTGATCCTCGGAACTGCATCCCCTCTCTGATGGTAATTTTCTGCTTTTCATTAAGCTTGGCCGAGTCCTAAGTGTGGGGTTTCAAACAATAAATATCAAACGAATGCTGCCATTGCCCAAGCCTCCACGATGGGCAGCCGAGAGGGGAGCTGGCGCCACCCCCACTCTGCGTTTGTCAGAGAACAAGGCAGCACCGCTGCTCGAGGTGCGCTGGCAAACAGCTCGTCGCTGTGATTAAAGCAGAACCGGACGCCCCACTGCTCTGAGCTTCGTCTCCCTTCATGTGGACAAATAAACTGGAGGAGCAGCATATGGACAGAGACCAAAAATTCAATATATGTCTCCGTGCTTCCATCAGCGAGGGCAGGGAGCGACATGTGTGCCGCGTCTCCACTCGCAGTGCAGGCCATCTGTGCTGCAACCCCGCCATGCCGAAGTGGCGGATCACGTTCCTCTGGCTGTTCTCTAGTCAGGAGGAGGACCCGGGTTCCCACTTACGTACCCTAGAGGGCACAGGCCGAGCAGGTGCCCTAGCTGCTGGCCGTGAAGACAGAAGGTCATTTCCCCCAATGTTCATAACACAGGATGCTGCTCTCAAAATCCACCTGAGCGGATGGCGTCTTGCACTCACAGAAGCCAGAATCCTCAGTCCTGGTAATGAACTCATCCTGGCAGCTGGAATTATATGTTATTTTTCAGGGAAATTTGCCCCCAAGCATGTGAAAAATAAAAGGATGGTCTGAATATATCTCTTCTGCTTTTTTTAACCTCTATACCAGGACCTCAGCTCGTGACAACGAGCTCAAAATGTTCAGGAAACAGACATTTATTTGGTCAAAAAGTTTGTAGTGCATCGCTTCTGTTTAGGCCCTGAATGCACAGTGGTGAGCACAGTACGTCCCGTGGTGCTTACATTTGAGTTCCTTGCGGAGTGTGTGTTCCCATCCCCTCAGCCAGGAGGTAGGAGGTGGACAATAGCCGAGGGGTAGACTGGACTGCTATTTTTAAAACTGTATGGTTTTAAAGCATTCTGTCATTTGGGCAACGCTCAATCCAGTTAGCCTCCTTTACGATACAGTGGCGGCTTGGTTAGGGGTGCTTATTTATATGGTAACTTTGCTTCTGACGAAGAGTGAATTGCAGGAATAGAAGAGGCTTTGAGCATCCAAGTAAGTCAAACCTACCTCGCTTCCTCGTGGGAGCTACTTCTGCTTCTTTAGGCTGACTTTGCCAAGAGAGGGAGAGAAAACACGCGGTGGGTCACGGGACAGTGACCATGTTCCGAGTGAAGCATGGTCAACCCTTCCCCAAACATGGCCCTTGCAGGTGTTACTAGTCTGGTCTCACGTAACAGGAGGCAGGACTTGGAGGGTTTCAGTGACCTGCCTATGAGTCAAACTGCTGGTCGCCGGCAAACCAGAAACCAAATGCAAACCAGCCTCATGCTGCCACTGTGAGCTGAGGCCACAGGATTGCAGCACACAAGGGCAAGACTTTCCTTGCTGTAGCTACTTCAATGCAGCAAATTCCAAGGACCAGTGAGGCTTCTCAGAGGCGGGCAGAGGGACAGCAAAGGAGGGTGGTGGCTGAAGAACATCATGCTGGGAATAGAGGAGATGAGGAAAGTATAAAAAGAAGACATGCAGGTACATGACTCACTCTGAGAGGCTGAGACAGGAGAACGGCAAGTCTGAGCCCTCCCTGGGCAACTGAATGGTTCAGTGATTTCTTGTCTCAAAAAATTAAATATAAATTTAAAAATTAAAAAAAATTAAACACAAAATTAAATATAAAAAATTAATAAAATAAAATAGAAAAATGGCTGGGGCTATAGCTCATTGAAAACGCATCATGAAGCATCCAACAAAGGGGACTGCTCAGGGCCCTCTGCACAGGGCCACTGGCAAAGAGTTCAAGAGGATTGCATCTTGATGGTGCCAGGAATAAATGTCACTTTCCAATTAATACAAGGCCGTGTTGATTTCAGCTGACTTTAAGACAGGGAACTGGAATAGGAAGCTAGTGTATAAAATATTGGCATCAAAGTGGTTCATTTTTTTTCCCCAAACATGTTTGCTTCAGTTACCTGTAATATTTACCTACATGGAAACTTCTCTCCACAGAGATAAACACAACACAAAATGTACTTTACATAACATGTTGCATAATGTGAGTTATATAGAGATAAATACATATTCATACATTAATTTAAATTTCTGAGACATTTCAAGTATGTCCTTCCTCCTACTGAACTGATCACTTTACCCACTCAGCAAATGATGTAGTAAAGGAAAACTACTTTTATTCATCGCAAAAGCAAGAGATGTATTCTGCACATAAGAGAATATGTAAGCACACGAACCTAGAGGCAGAGGTAAACGTGTGCCCAAGACGTCCCGCCCTTGAATCTTACCTGTGGCTTGGAGGTCACAGGAGTTGGCCTTTCTTGACTATTCATTTGTACATTCATTTATCTACTCATCCAACAAATATTTATGCAAAGGAGCCCAGTCAGCCAGACATACACTAGATGCCAAGGACAAGGATGAGAGTGTCTGTGTTCTCCCAGGCTTGCCGCACCGCAGGGAGGAGGTCATAGATCAATCAGCCAAATGGGTACTCATTTAATTGCCAGTGTGGTCAGCAGTCTGAAGGACGGGGGAGGGTTGCGCAAGAGGAAAGATCTGACCAAGTGTGGGGAGTCAAGCAGGCCTTCCCCAGGGGGCGGCATTCCAGCTGAGGCCCGAAGGACCAGTAGGAGTCAGCTGAGCGAAGAGTGGTCCAGGCAGAGGGACAGGGGAGCAAACCTCCAAGACAGCAGGGCACCCACCAGGCAGCCTGTGTGGCTGGCTGTGGAAGCTGCTCTCTCCAAGCAAAGCAGGGAGCTGTCCGGGCGGGACACCGAGCTGCCACCTTCCAACATCCAGGCTCTTCAGGTTTTTCCCCACTCAGGGGCGGGGTTGGTCCTGCAGGTGGGACTGCGGGAAGAACAGGGCCCTGGACTGAGCTGCTAAGGTTGGTCCCCCTCTCAAAATGCTGACAAAAACAGGTAGAGCATAAGGATTAAGATCAGTGTGGGGAGAAGAGGAGATAGAGACTGGGAACATGGCAACATTTACCACATTGAGCTATGATGTCAGCCTCCTAAAAACCTGGGAGGTCCCCGCTCTGGGGCAGCCGTTCCCAGGACAGTGAAGACACGAAAGTGCAGGTGAAAGCAAAAGGGAACCAGAACAAAGGCAGAAGATAAGGCCCTTTGTGCCCACCTTTCAGCTCTGATGGAAAATAAGTCATTTTCTATCTTGACATGATGAAAGATGTCGTGAGATGCTGAGATCAGGTCCTCTCAAGGGCCCATTCCAGGCTGAATAGTTCACCATCTCTCTGAATCAGGATAGATAGGAATAGAATCAATGATAAACGTGTATAGAAAAAGCAACTCACAGAAGTTTCAAGCTAGTTTCCTCTGATTTAGGAAGGAAAGAAGAGAATGTCTCAGAGACTCTGTGGTTTGTTGTGGACTTCAATGAGGATGACGTGGGAAATGTGTGTTCGACACGTATATGTCAACAAACCAAGACTCTCCACCTTTTCCATATGACAAATCTTCCTTCATCTGGGAAAAGATCTTGATACCGTAAGCCTTAGGTCACTCCACCTACCCACTCCCACAATGCATTGTAGAGTCAGAATATTGAATTTCCATGTTCACTTCTGTACTACCACTTCGATAGCTGTTTGACAGGCTCTGCTGAAGCTAACTCAATAATGTCATAGTCCGCTACGCACCCAACAGAAGTGGGAAGAAAGGGCCACTCGAAGGCATGCTCGAGATTGTTCACTGAAGTGTAATTTGTCATCAGAAAAATGGGAAGTGATCTAGACACTCCTCAACCAGGGAGAGAATGTGGTATGTTCGGAAAATGCAATATGATACAGCTATGATTCTTTAAGTGTACCAACAACAGGGATTAATTTCACCAGCAAGCGGGCAAAAAAGCCAGACAAAGTCCACATGGCCATTTAGATTTTGCACAGAACGCTGAAACTAATTCATGGTATGAGAAGACAGGGTTGGACACACTTGGGGGACATGGGGTTGGTGCCTGCAAGGGGGTGTGTGGCAGCACTTGAGGCTTGGGGGGCTGGTCCTGTTCTACTGATGATCTGGGTGCTGATTTTATTCACATATCCTTTAAGCGGAACAAAAGAGTCACTGAAGTTTGACTTTGCCCAAAGAACTTTTGAAATTATCAGCTTCAGCGCTATGGGGCAAGGAGATGTCCACTGGTCTCTCAGTTTTCTCCGGTGTGAAGGCTTGAGAAGACCTCTGCCAGGCTGTGGGGGACCCAGCTCTGAGTGGCGCCCTTCTCACTGAGGACATCCCGTGTGTTGGTAAGGAGATGCTGCAGGTGTGTCTGCCCTCGATGGGGCGCACGTTGGGAGACTGACGGAGGACCCGTCGGCCAAACTAGGTTCCAGGTGTGCTCCTTGACAATTCTCAAGAATGTATGGAAGGCAAAAGTGCAGTTAATCACGCTTTTCCCCTTACCAGGACAGAGAATATATTGCCCCACATGAGAGTCCACAGCACAGTGAGAACAAAAGAGCATCAAGCGGGGGTGGGGAGCATAGCAGAAGGAGAAAGGAGGAGGGGATACGGTGGACTTCTGCCCTACAGGTGGGAACGAGTCCGCTTTCTGCTTCCCTCAGATCTTTTGCCAGGATAGCATTTGACTGCTTGTACGTGGGTCGAAGTTTTGTGTGAGGTGAAGACTGATGTCATCTTTCTTTATGCAGGAGATACACATATATTCCCCCATGTCCATTCATATATATATACACACACACACATACATATACATGTATATACACATATATCTATGCACACATACATACACATATACATATATAAATACTTATCAACAGATATACTAATATATATGTATATTAAGAACTAAGATTTGAAAGCAGCAACAGTCATGCTATTAAGTTTTACAACTAGGAGGTGTTCAAAAATCAACTACATATCATTCATTCGGGACAGTGTAAGAAGCTTTAAGCCATGCTCAACATGCTAGACAGGGTCTCCTTTGGCATTGAGTGGCACCTTTCTTTAAATAATATTCTAAGTGCAAAAGGGAAGATACCTTGGATCACAAAGAACAGACCTACACACGGACCCCTTCAGGGTCTACAGTGCCCACGTGAAGAAGCCCAGGACTCAGCGAAGGCTGTACTGACGGCTTCACACCACGCAGCCCTTCTGGATGGCATGGGAGAAAATCATGGGGGCAGGAAAAGTGGTTCTAAGGCAGTGAGTGAAAAAGCAAGGCATGTCAGGTACTTCTGTATACACACGGGCAGGTTTAGCGTGCAGGCCTCCGATGTGGGGCTGCAGAGCTCAGCAGGCCAGCAGCTCCAGAGCTTTTCTACAGGGTCCACTCTTGGGTCCCAGCCAGAGCTGCAGAATGCAACCTGGGGCAGGGGAAGGGAGAACCCTCATGCAGGATCGCAGAAATCTCCACAGACTTGTAGAGTTTTAAACATTGAGAAGTGAATCCTTGGGGTGTCAAAAATAGTGACTTCAAGGGGAAGGACTCAAGGAGAGTTTTAATATTATTATTTTAAGTGTATGTTTTTCTATCAAGTTTCTGCAAGGAACATGTATTACTCCTATAATAAGAAAAAAGTTATTAAAAAAATCAAAGACAGATTTGTTCTGTGCAATATTGGGAATGATTTCCAGATGCAAAATAACAAAAGCAGCACTTGCAAGGAATTTCAAGTTGTCAAATAAATGAACTAAAATTTGAGCAATGCAGAACATGTGAATTGTGTAGACTAATGCCTAGCCAAACATCAGCATTCAAGGGAAAAATTACTAAGAAGCAGGGGGTTTAGAACGGATTCAAGGCCAGAAGACCAAAAGTGAACATTGCCATTGTGCATTTCTGAACTGGAAGAAACAGCAACAAAAAAGAGCCACAGTAAGGAGAGACCAGCCAGGACTTGGCGTTCAAGGCTGGCAAGACTCAAGCAAGGGCTGTGGGACTCTGCCCAGAGTGTGCCCCAGATTGCCCACTTCCTAACAGAGCAGCTTTCCAGCAAGCCTGCATCCTGGCCCCACTCAACATGGCATGCAGGCGTTTCAGTTCCCTCCACTCGAGGGAACTTAGGGGACGGTAAGGTAGACACTTTAGTGTCCTGGTCTGCCTACCACCACAAAGCAGAGGAGCGCCTCCAAGGAGGGCTCCTCGGTGTCCTACAAAGCTGTAATGTTTCCTGCCCTGCAGGAACCTTCTGCTACTTTGTCTCTCCCCACCCTCCATCCCTGACTCGTGCTGCCCATCTTCTCACCAGCCCTACTGCTCCCTGTGCCCTGGTCAAGTCCCAGGAGCCCATGGTTGCCCACCTGGACCACAGTCCAGCTTTGACCCTGGTCTCCCGTTTCTGGTTTTCCCAGCCTTCAGGTGTTACCCATGGCGACCAGACCAATCACGCTAGCCTGCAGATCTGATCATATTGCTCCCCAATTCACAACCCTCTCTCATTTGTAGAATAAGGTCCAAACTCCCTCACGTAGCTTTTACAGTTCCTCTAGCCCCTGATTATTTCTCTTGCTTTATTTTTGAGTCCCTGCTCATAGCACAGCCATGTCGGTCTCAGGTCTCCAGACACACAGTCCTCTCTCGCCCACAGTGAACCACACTCTTCCCAGTTCCCAGAGAACTTTCTTCCCACTCTACTTTCACTTATGTACTGCAGTTTATCACTTAGGAATCAATCTTCTTAGGAGTTACCTCCTCTGCTCACTAGACTTCAGGCTCGCACACCCATCGAGTGCTTATTTGCCTATTGATAGGACTATTCCTACCCTGGAATAGGTATACTTTGAAGGGGAACACACAGGCACTAGCCAGTGTGGTGGCCTGACACATAATAGCTGCTCAACAAATATCTCCGAAAGAATGAAGGGTGAGGCCCAATTTTCAGCATAAGAAGAGTGCTGGCAAGTTGACTGCCAGTTACTATAATGAGGCTCCTTCTGTATCTCTTTGTTTTAACTACCCAGTGCAACAGGAAACACGAGTATCTGCACGAAACACCCACAGATGGGAACATTTAACCTTGGAATGGAGGACTTTTTACTAACACATTTTAATTGTACAAGTTAATGGGGTCCACAGTGACATTTGCACATCTGCACGGATCATGTCTGCCTTCCTTTCTACCCTCTCTTCCCTCACTCTTCTCCTCCTTCCCCCCAGCTCATTCTCAGTCTTGAATAGTCCCTCTTCTACTTTTGGGTCAGAGATTTCTATGTCTCCTCCATTACCACTTGCAGAGGATGGAGCCTGGGAATCAGTGAGGCACCGTTCTCAGCGACCTAGTCTCACATCACACTTGTCTCCTCTGAAACCCCCTACTTGAGAGACACAGCTGACTCTGAGCCAGGAAAGGAAGTAAAGGGGGCTCCTCACTCATCTCTCCCCACTTCCCTCTACAGCCCCATCTCTGTCTACATCCCTCTCACAGCCAGGAGTAGAGATCTGACCATCCGCTGGTGCCCCAGGCCCTGCTCCATCACAGCCTTATCAACAGTCAGCTGTGGCCTTCTCTTGAGCAAAACCACCAGTGATATCTCTTAATTACACCAAAGCTGGCCTTTTCTGCTTTTCCTTTGGTTCCTCGGGGCTCCCGTGAACAGAACTGGCAGTAGAGATACCAGTGAAAATGGGCCATCTGTAGCGAGACAGTGGCTGTCCTCGCCAGGCAGGGAGAGCTGGTCCCAGGTTGTCAACTTGTGGTCTATTTGTTAAACTAAGACATGACCTCTGGCCCTGACTCAGTGTGCAAACTCCCACATCAAATAAACATTCGTGAGGTTAACCTCATTTCTCCTCACTTCACAGAGAACGTTCTCTCCCTTCCTCAATTTCTAGGTAGAACTGGGACAACTGCCACAGCATTTGTCAGCCTCAGAAGGAGACTTGGTTTCCCGTGCAGGATAAGCGTGATGGAGTTGAAAGAGCACAAGTTCACACTCTGCTTCTCTCGGCACTGGCTGTGTGTCCTTAGACAAGTTTCTTAACGCCCTGTAGGGGGTAGAGTTGTCCAAAGTGAACCTCTGGCCCCTGGACAAGACACCAGCTGAGACCCGGGGTAGACGGGTGGGAGCGTCAGAAGCCTCCTCAGGTGGAGGACTCCACTCTAGCATGGCTTCCCAGGCTGGTGTACCTCTGATCCCACCCCATGTCACTTTCTGGGGCCCCTGGGTCAGTAGTGTGTGGAGCCACTTACTCCTTCATGGAAGCTAATTGTTAAATAGTCAGATATCCTACAAGTTGGCAGCTTGAAATTGGCTATTCAGGGAGTATCTATACCAAAGAAGGTGGTGACACTGCCTGCCGGGGCTCCCTGCCCCAGAGGGACTGTTTGTGAGGATGGCAGAGCATCTGCCTTGGGGCCGTGGACTCTCAGACAACTCCAATCAGTGTGGCCACCAGTGTTCTGACTGCTAGATACCTCTAGAGTTTGATCACTGTCCATCAATGGTCAAGGTTAGGGAGAAGCGTGGGAGTGGAGTCCCTCCGGCAGCAAACTTCCCTGTAGGATGATGGAAATGCGAGCTATGCTGCTCATCTGTGCACCCCCAAGCTGGGACATTTCCCCTTTTCTCTAACAGAGCCTGCTCTTTAGCCCAAGCCATGTTCTGATCTGAACTCCATCCAGAGACCTAGTACACTGAAAGTGGTAACACAGAAGCAGCTCAACCAGTACAACTCAATCTATCCCACAGAGACCTGCCGTACATTGCGCTTCTGTGTCTGTCTGCTCAACTGTACCATGGCGGAATATGGGTTTATGGGGGTATGTGCAACAGTGAGATGGCAATTCATGTGAGCATGCTATGCACGCAGCCACGGAAACTTCAAATGTTCACAGGAGTGATGCTGGATGGATCACTGCTCCGCCATTGGGAGTCTTAGGTTTGGGTCTCAGCGTTGTCCCTCTTTAACTGGGGGACTGTTATATCAGTTTCAACTTCCTCATCTGAGGAATGGGTATATCCTGCCTGCTTTATAGGATTGTTGTGAAAACTAAACATAGCAGCAGAGATACCCATGTTTGGTTTAAATCCTGACACTCATCAGGTGTTGGAGATTATAGTGGAATTTGAAAACTGCTCAACACCCCTAAGTCTAGGGTGTTAATTCTAGATGAAATACAGATCCTTTAATGTTCATAAATAATGAAATATAAATCTACTTTTAGGGCATATGTGTATAACAATAAAGCCCTAGGAATTTTTCAAATCGAGAACTGACTGGGTGATAAACTCAGGGTTAAAAACACTGCTTCCTCCACAGGCTCAGAAGCCATTTATTTGCTGGATGTATATCACTGACGGCATTTTTGCCTACATACGTACTTGGCAGAAAACCAAAACAACTCAATTATGTTCTATCATTAATTAAACTTTGTAGAAGGAGGGCAACACTTGCTAATGGTGAATACAGCTTTTATTAGACAGCAAAAATAAATTAGAATTGACTCTGTTCAGTTGTGAATGTTTTCACTCAAGCGGGATTAAAATATCATATATACATTGTTATGGTTTGTGTCTAGATGTCCCCCCAAAGCCTCATGTGGTAAGAGATAGCTGGATCTAAAGTGTGTGGTTACTAAATTAATCCACTGATAGGTTTGGCAAGGTTCTGCTGGGATCAAGGATGTGAAACTAAAATTAAGGGTGGGAGTGCTACCCGCCCTAAGGGCAGGTAGCCTAGATAAGATACAGGAAGAAGCTAACTAGCTGCTTGTTTGCATTGCTTATTTGCATACATTCCTTGCATTCCTCACTTTACTTTGCTGCCAGTCGGCTGCCGGTCTGCCCTGCCGGTGCCCCCTGCCGGTCCCCCCTGCCTCTGCCATGCTGCCCTGCCTCGGACCCAGCGGACTATAGACTGAAACCTCTGCAGACTGTGAGCTAATAAACCTTTCTTCCCCTAACTTTGGGTGTCGGGTATTCTGTCCCAACAACGAGAGAAAAGTAACTAAAACATACATATATATATATGTATATATATATATGATTAAATCCAAAAATATGGCAAGCACATTTCTCCGTCTCTCTTTGTGTGTCTCTGTCTCTGCTTGCAGACACACACACACTCACACACACACACACACACACGCACACACAAAACCCATCAACATCAAATATATCACAATCTGCTAAGGATGCTTATATGACCTAACGTAATGGTTGACTGCCAAGCAATCTAACTAGTGGTCTCATTGCCATTGTAGAAAGTTAAAATTTGTTGCAAATATCCAGACCAATCATATAATGGTCTGTTAATTCCATTCTGACAACAAACCCGGATATGATCATTTTAATTAATCAGTAATGAGTGAATGCTTATCCAACCAGCCATAGATGTGGCTAGAATTCAAGGCAAAGGTCACCAGAGTCCCCAAAATGTGTTAGGCACTGTGCCAGGCCATGACACTTAATAAATTGCACTTAATAGGAAGGTAAGAAAAGTGTAGAAGGAACCATGTAGCTGCTCAAAACATATCATCAAAGAAGTATAACCAAGGTTTAAAAGAGACCAAACGAACATTCCACGGAGGAGACGGCATCAGAAACAGCCTTTCGATCATCATTTTCCAAAAGAAATACCATGTAAGTACCTTTCAATGTCTGGAAGTCACATTTTTAAACTACAAAAAGAACCACAAGACATTGATTTTAATCATACCAGCATTTTTATTTCAACAGGAAATCAAGGTAAAATTTATAAAGGAGATATTTTCCATTATTTGTGTGTGTCTGTGTGTGTACTGTTTTTGAAATCCAGTGTGCATTTTACACACATAGGACATCTTAATTTGGACATCATATTTTTCAGGAAATAACTGATCTGCATATGAATTAAAATTTACAATTGAAAAGATAGATTCACATGCTAAGTTGTCTTAATAATTGAATCAAACTATAGGTTTTAAGCTTAAATTAAAATGATTGAAAAGTGTAAAATCTAGTTCCTGGTTTATGCAACCCGTATTTTGGGTAGTCACTAGCCACGTGTGGTTAGTGGCCCCATCCTGGACGTGTGGCGTGATGTAAATGTCCCAGTGGAGAGTGCGACCTTGGAACGGAAACACAGGCAGTTTGTGTCAAGTGAGGATGAAGGGAGTGTGTCCAGGAAGATGGAAGAGTTTAAGAAGACAGGGAAATACAAAAGCGTATGTATAACTGGGATATTTATAATCTCAATATAGAACAGAAGCGTGATGTTCATTTTAAGAAGTATCTTTGCACTCTGAGCCTCTGGGCATCTCAGATCTCCTGTGTTCTAGTTGCTTTCCTATATTCCACGTCGTGTAAGCTTTGGTTATTGAATAAAACAGCTAGTTGCCTAAAATGGAGGAAATGAAATTGATATAAAGTTTTGAAAAGAGCATGTAGACTTGCCTAAAGGGTATGAAGCCAGAGACGTAAGAGGGGGCAGGGAGCAACGGGAACAGATGGGACAGGCCGCGGGAGTCTGCCTTGCAGCAGGAGGGTGAGAAGGAGGACGGTGCTGGGGATTCAGCCTCCCTTTCTGGTCCAGCTCCCAAGGATGCACTTAGGCGCTCAGGGGTTCACGAGATGCCAATGACTACTAAACAGAGCAGAGCAAATTCAGTTCCAAGACCTCCGTGCCTGTTTGCCTAGGTCGGCGTAAATGGGAGGCATGGAGTGCCTGGATGTGGAGAAAATGCTACTACACCACATGTCCAGACCTCTAGGGAATATTTTGGAACTGCTGCAAACTGTCCTTCACGTATGACTCACACTCATGACACAATCAAAGCAGAGTCCTGGTTGAGTGATTTTTGTGATTTGTTCTAATGACCTATGTTGATTCCCTTTATGAAGAGCACATGGTCCGATTACATATTTCTTCCATCCTGGGTTAAAGATGTCCTTCTAAATGCCTATTGTGCCAATTTATAGGCATATAAAAAAAGGATTTTCAGTAAAATGTACTTTCATTGGTTTGATGAAAAGGGTTTGAGATGAAAGTAGAATCTCTAATAAGCATTTCATAAATGACTTGTCTGTCAAATTTAATATAAAACAGAATAAAATGCATCTCCCAAAGACCTCTGTGCCACTGCACAGATTTAAAGTCCCCTGTTCTCATCAATCGGGTCCAAGAACTCAAAAAATCTGTAAAGATGCAATCAAATATTTATCAGTAGATGTTGGTAAAACTGAGAAATTATGTATGGCCGAAATTTTTAAACAGTTACACTCTGAAGCAGCACAGGAAAAGATGCATGTAAGGAACAGCACACGTCTCTCCGGGACATACAATCCCAGCTTTCCTCTTCTGTCCAGAATTCAGAAACAGTATGGAACTCACAGGTCTGAGGAAGTGTGCTCAGGCCTGAATGTTTTTGCCTGGCTTCAGAAACATGAAGAGATTTTCTAGGGCAGAAGGTGCCTTGGGAAAGAGCTGATACCAGGAGGCAAACTTGGTTTCTTACGGCTGGCTATGTGGGAGCTGTTTCCCAGAAGTCTGCAGGTTCATTCCTCTCCTGTGCTCCCAACGGGCTGCCTAAGCAAGCAGCAGCGAAACAGAATGTCGGAGTTGTAATGGGGCTCCCTCTGACGAGAGGAAAACACCCCTAAATTCCAGCAGTCTAGTCACTTATCACCTAATTATTTGGCAGATAAATGAATTATGCATCAGTCAAGACTTTTTCCTCCTTCCACCTGCAGCACAGCCTTCCCATGGATGTGAGTTCTACATGCCACGGACCATGGAGGGAACCCATGGGGGTTCCTCCACCTCAGTACCTGGCTTTTGATGTCTTTATCTGTTAGTGTACAGAACTCCTTTCTTTAAAGGAATTTAGGTTGTGATAAAACATGACCAAAAAGAGGAAAGAAAGAAAGAAAAAAAAAAAGGAAAGAAAACCAAGAACAGATAGCCTCCACTCACCCTCTTAAAATGCAAGACAAAACAAGAGTTTTGGTGCCAGCAATGACAACTCCTATGCCATCTGTGGTAATCTCATATTTGATTAAGCTTGGTTTTCCATTACCAATTTATTATGAGATTCACAAATCTACAGGAGAGTTGAAAGAACTTTACAGCAAGCACCTGTATGGCCATCAAATGAGATTTTTGCCATTAACATTTCTGTATGCTTCCTTTATCATATATCTAGCATGTACCCACTGATCTACCCCTTTGTGCCTCTTATCTTTTGATACATATTGAAGAATTTCACTTAGTTTTACAGCTGTCTTAAAGAGAGCAATTGCTGGCAAAGCTGTTTCATTCCACAGAGGAAGAGACTCAGATTGGGTTGCACAGCCCCCGTGCATACTGGTCAAGAGGGGAGATACTGAGATCTCGAAGAGCTGACACCATGCCTGTCACTGCCACTAATTATCTGGGCGACTTGGACAGATTGGCCCTCTGAGAACTATTACCCTACAGTGCACGTTGGAAGATGATCCTCGTGTAGTTGTCATCATGAGGATCCAGTGCAATAAATGGCAAATGCTTAGTACAGTGCCTGATAAACAATGAATAGGTTCTGGTATTTCCCTTTCTGTTATCCTATAAGATTAAGGACCATGTCACTTTTCTTCACCACTTAATCTCTAGTTCCTCACACAGTGTGTTATGAATAGCAAACATTGAAGATGTGGCTATTAACACCAACTGGGTTGAATTTCTGAGATTTTTTCCTCCTGGGGTATAGCAAATATTTATCCATGGAGAGAGGCAAGTATAGTGGGCTTCAAAGGTACATGATTAAAAAAAAAGTCAGTCCAGGAATTGAGTTGGAATGGAGGATGAGACAAAGAGAGAAAACCTAGCCTGCAGTGCAGGCTATTTATATCATGTGTACGGATGGAGCAGAACCCATCAGTGCCCTCACCCCATCTCCTAGGCCACATCTTTCCAGGGCACACCACAGACTTGCAGCTGCCCTGTAGCATCTCTTTGCCCAAAGGTTATCCTCCAAACCAGAGAAGGCTGATTTACCTGAGCCCAGAGCACAGGCCAGGCCAGGTGTGCTGGAGAGTTTACACCCCCAGGAGCAGCCCTCAGCTAATGGTGGTAACAAGAAGGCCTCTCGATCTCTTCCTCTAGAACCATGAGTCAAAATTAACCTCTTTTCTTTATAAGGTAGCCTGCCTGAAGTATTTCATTAGAGTCTGAACAATGGGCTAGTACAGTTCTCAAACACTATTTTGGGGCAGGTCCTGGAAGATGTATGGACTCTGGTCCCTTGTGAGTAGAATCTTTAGCTCCAGGAAAGTCCAGACAGAAACTTGCTCACAATGCACAGGGCTGTGCAAGGGAACAGGGCATGTCAGCCCAACTCTTTCCATTCTGAACAGCTCTGATTCCTTTTGTTTCATATTCTGGACTTCCAAATAGATTTTGCTTAATGAAAGTCAAATTTGGCATGGTGTTAGTTTGAAATAAGAAATTTAGTGATCTCCACGATATTGGATTATTTCTGCTTCTAATTTCCAACAGAAATAGGTTTCTTATAGCCCCGGTCATCTCCACCTCTCATTCAGACCACCGCAAAACCCTCATCTTAGTGGGTCTCTTTGCTCCCATCTCTCTTCCACTCTGTTCCCACAAATCGCTCTACCAGGCAGCCAGAGGAATTTCTCCCCTGGGAACAGCTGCTGGGGGTCTCTGGCTGCACCTGTGCTGAAATCCCGACTCCTCTCCATGCCTCTAAGTTGATTTCAGCTCCCACACTCTCCTCTGGCTGACCGTGTCGGGATCACCAGGTGATCCCGACACGCAGGTGGCCCCTCAAATGCACTGCATTTTCCCATTTGCAGCCCTTCGGACCTGCAAGATCTGCCAAGATGCTGTATACGCAGATCCCCTGCGGCTGTGCCTTTCTCATCCATCCAGTCCTCCGTAAATGTCACACATTCAGACTAGCCAGCAGCCATCTGTGTGAAGATTCCCTCCTCCCTCCACTGCCTGGTCCTGCCATTTGCCCTTTTTCTCATACCACTGTATTTCTGTTTTTCACAGCATTTCTCATATTCTGTCATTCGTTCGCTTATTTATTCACTTATTTATGGAAATATTTCTCTCCCCTATAGAATATACATTCTATTGTCTGCACATTCGTAGCTATATTCGCCCAGTCCCAAGCTTGGAGTCTGACACCTAAGAGGTACTCTACTTCTATTTACTCAGTGAATCAACAGATCAACAGCACCAGCCACTAAGATCATTCATTCAACTAGCCATCAATGTTCAAATTCCAGGTTTACAAAAAATGCAAAGTGGTTAAAATTTGACTCTTCATGTTGTCTTCCTCATGGGAAGAGGAGGTAGTCAGTGTTAAATATGTTTTATAAGAGGTCGTTGCTGTGGAGAGAGACAGACCAGGCCAAACCAGGATGGAGTCACTCATGCCAAGAGCTACACAATCAAAGTGAACTTTAAAACAGGCCAGCGGTCCCCAAAACAGGAGATTCATAGTGACCAATTGTAAGTGACCCTGTCTACCTGATGCAGCAGGTCAAGGAAGTCCCCTCAAAGTTACTAATCTTGTCAGATACGTAACTTTGAAATGACTGGTCCATTTCCTGTTCCTTATTTAGTTCTTTCTGTGTTTCCCACCAACCCCTTCGGCCCAACTCAGCAGAGTAACTTTTCATTTCATAGATAGGATGCTGCTAGAATCTCCAATAGTAGCCAATTTGAACATTGTTAAGCTCAGTTGGTTGAAATTTCGTTTTTTGACACAAGGTAACATCAGTATTGAGGCCAACGTAACAATGTCTATTCAACTCACAACTTCCTAGAAAAGTTGTTTTGATTCTTGTAACCATGTTTCTGGTTAATATGCTTTGGTCACCTTGCTCTGGTCTGGCACGGTGCTGTCCCTGGTTCTCAACATATGAAAAATACGACCTCAATAAAGACACCCATCAACACGCTGCCGTCCTAAAGGGACCCGAGCGGCTGTTCACCTGGACACCTACCATGAAGGTGGAGTCAGTTCTGGACCAGCAACTCCCCGCCGGGTCACTTCGGCTTCATTTTCTACAAAGCAGATCTCTAAGTCATGAGAGTCAGAACTGTTGTTTTCACTCTCCTTTTAATCCCTTTTTTGGATGATCTTTTAGAATTATTTTCTTGCCAAAACCACTTTGGCCTCTTATCACAGGGATCAAGGCCAATCCCGGATGGTTACCAAGACAGTCACAATTTGCCTTGTATATGCTTGTTCCTTAATAAAAACACGTTTTGCCGCTTGTCATGTGCCCGACTTACCTTGCCAACGTCTCTCGGGAAGGGCTGTCTCTGATTCTCTGGAATCAGAATCGGGGATACCACAATGGACCTCTTTTGTCTTGGGACAGGAGAAGTTCTTGCAAATTTAAATATATCCTGAAAGAGGAAACAAAATCAACTGATTAAAATCTCCCCTGGCAGGGTGTTAGTCCGCCCAGAAAGACAGTTCCTTTGTTGTAAAAGCACACAGCTGTTTGGACATTGTCAATTTTATTCTATCAAATCTCATTAGTGTTACCAAGTACTTTGTTAGACTCATACTAAAGCTGACATCATGATTCACAATGACTATCATTAAACTATTTAATCCCAACTTCTGAATCATTCTATTCACAATGTCACTCCTGATTTATGCATCCTCCCGTGCTGACGTATTACAGTTCTTGATCTGCCGTGGGAGTAGATTATTTATTCACCAGGTCACAAACCCAGAGAACTTACTGGATATCAAGGTGACTCCTGTGATGGCCAGCTGGACAGTCCTCAGACTCACAAGCAAATAGAGACAAAGGTTCAATCAGAGTCCTAAACCACGCCGGCCTTCTGGAGGTGTGTGGTCAATGGTTTTCCAGGGGCAGGCGCTGTCATTACAGGGCGAGTTTTGGAATGCACACCCCAGTATCCCCAAGGAATGTTTTCTAACATTAATCACTGGAGCCACAGTGTCAGGAGTCTTGCCCTAGCTGTAACTCACCTTTTTAATTAAACAAATGTGTTCAACAAATAAAAAATTTATCATTATTTTTTGTAGAGTACCAGTATCACATTATACAAAAAGAAGGAAACGTAGAAAGAAATATAATGGGGATTAAATTACATTATTAAAATTGAGCTAGAAACTGTTGCTTTAGAAAGAAATCTCCTCATTTTGAAAGGGAGGCAGCAAGGGCTGGAGGCGTGATGAGGGGCATTAGCACCAAGAGGAGAACTTTCCTTGACCTGATCAGAAGACTGAAGGGAAACTGAAAACAGAGTTATAATTTTCATATATAAACCATATAATATCACACTCTGCTTAATTATAATAACATATAATAAACCATACAATCTCATACACTATTTGAAACCATCTTCCATATCATCACAAGGACACACCTTGATCCCCAGACGAGAGGGTCCTGCTGAAATCATGGGGTAAATAATAATCCATCACTAGCTCCTAGCCCCATAAAAGTGTGTGTGCAATTATAGTTTGAAAAAAAAGTTACATAAGAAAAGTCAAACAAGAAACAAGACCAGCTAACACTCTGAAAGCATTTCTCCAAAATAGTCGCACTTTGTTTGGGCTGGGAGTACACACTGACAGCACCACTGTAGATATTCATTTACTAAAAATCTTATAAATGTGCACATCCTTGCACCCTGTAAGCTCACTGTATTAGTACATCTAAACAAGAGACTCAGAAAAGTAATAATAACATCTGCAGAAAGATGTTCAGTGAGACTTGATTGTAAGGGCCAAATGACAAAGAGCTTAACTGATCAGAAGCAGGGACAAGGTTGAATGAGGTCCCCTCGGGGAGTTGTCTGGGGTCATTACCAGTCAGGCGACTGGAAGGCCAAGCTCCAACTCCATGGTGTTTACTATCTCCACCACAAACCACTAAGATACAGTGAGCTAATCACGAGCTGACTAATGTGGCAGACACTTTAAATAGATCAACTCTAATGTTTGTAACAAGCCTCCTAAGAAAATTTTAGCCCTCCCTAGCCAAAGAAGAAAATTCAGAGGGATCATGATCATGTAAGAGCTGCCCCAACTTACCTGGGCAGCAGAGGGAATATATAGGATGAAATATATAGGGAAATCCAGGATACGCACTGGATGCTTCCTATCTTACACAAACTATTCTTCTATATTGGATATAGAAGCATATCAAAATCTCAATGAAAGAGCCAAAGTGAAAGACCATTTCGTCTCTAAGAAGATAATAGACTCAACATGCAGACAAAAACAGAAAACTGGGATTGGTATATGTGAAATCAGTGAAAAGAAGAAACAGGAAAGATCAAACAAACCAACCAACAAAAACCCTAACCAACCAAAAGAAAGCAATATACAATGAACCCGGCCCAACCCAAAACACAGCACAGAGAAAGGGCAGAACAGCAACGAGAAGATAATGGAAATGGAGTGAATCATTTTGTACAAAACGGATGTATAACATCTAGGAAGAGTCTGTTGGTTCATTAAGGGCTGGCAAAAGAATAGGAAATATGGGAAATATGTACAATATATGAATCTCATTACCATTAAAAAGTCCTGGGAGCCTCGGATGAGCGCGTGTCTCTGAAAGTGCTCCGAGAAGGTTTACAGTCCCACGCGAACGTCAGAGACTGGGGATTCCGTTCTCTAATGAACCAGCAGAGGCCTCCCTTCAGACAATGTTCGTGCAAACGTGTCCAAAGAAATGAAAAAGCATACTGCATCTCAATAACAAACTTTCCGTTGTTTGCAACAGAGGGCTTGCCTGTGTCTGCAGGACTGTGAGTGGGTGACATTTTTGTTCTGGGGTGCCCCTGTGGGCCCGGCCCTGAGCCCCTTGCCTACCCTGGTGTCCTTCTAGCCGGCAGCACCAGTCCCGGCTCTCCCAGTGGCACATGGGCAGGGCGGGAGGCCCAGCTGTGTCGGCCCGGATCCACAGCGCCCAAGGAGAGAAGTGGGGGGCTCTGAGCCTTGGGGAAGAGCACCTGGAAAGGACTGCTGGGTGGGCTGCGGGTGACTGATGGCAGCTTGCTCCGTGAGCACATGGCTCCCTGGGCATCTTCAAAGAGCTCCTGAGACGGGACGCTTCACTGTGCCTCACATTGGGCAGGATGGCAGCGCGTATCTGTCCACAGCTGTGTGTGTCTAGGTCCCTGGCTCTGCTTCTGTCTGTGATTTACGTGTGTGTCTACAGTGTTAGTGTGCTGCTGTGCCCCTGTCTACCTGTCATCGAGTCTATGCCTGTGTGGCTGTCTACCTGCTCTGAAGTCATGCGCCTCTGTGTGACAGGGGCCACATAGGAGCTATGGGACCAGATTTGACTGACAACCACAGACCACAGGCAGGTCTAGGTGCATGAGTGTCATGCTGATGTGCGACTCTGTGTGTGTGTGTGTGTGTGTGTGTGTGTGTGTGTGTGTGTGTGTCTGTGCTTCC
Source organism: Hystrix cristata (assembly GCA_004026905.1). Lineage (NCBI taxonomy): Eukaryota > Metazoa > Chordata > Mammalia > Rodentia > Hystricidae > Hystrix > Hystrix cristata. The sequence goes on from PVJO010001215.1 coordinate 175,432, forward strand.
ATCTTGTGAAGCACTAAAGGCAGCAAGCTGTAGCTAGCTGTCAGTTCAGGGAAAGACAAGAGCAGAAATCAATGAGAGCAAGTCCAGTGAGGCTTCTCAAAGGTGGAAGTGCAGAGGACAAGGAGGAACAGAGTGTCAGGGTGGTGAGGAGGTCTGTCTCCCAGCACCAGGACAGGAAGCAAGCAGTGTGGGAAGAGATGCACGCAGGAGGGAGAGAGAGGGGAGAGGGGACAAAGTCACCAACCCCGCGAGAGCAGCTGCGGGGAATGGAGACACAGAAACCACGCGGATTCTGGGCAGACAGGCAAGGGAGCAACTCAACCATGCTGCCAGGTTCCATAAGGCCTGCCAGGGCCTGGAAAGGCTGGTGAGGAAAGAAGGGGCCAGGTAGAGAGATGGCATCTCGGAGAGGGAGGGACACAGCCACAGGGCACAGGTGGAGGCACTTTTCTTCCCACAGAGCGGTGCAGGGAGTAACCAGGTCTGGCTGGGATGGTGGCTGAGGACTTTCAGAGAGCTGCTTTACGAGTGCATTGTTGACAAGGGTCAGAGGAGATGAGACATGAGGACTTGGGTAGAGAAGGGAATGGGAGAAAAGGAGTATGGTTTGAGGGTGAAAAGGGAGACGTGGAAAGGGACTGAATTCCTGGGGGAAGGGCTCAGTGAAGGGAGCTGAGGAGGTGCAAGAGGGAAGACTCAGGGGGACCCAGGAGACAGCTGAAGGAGGAAGAGGAGCGGGAGGCAGAGGGAGAATGAAGAGAGGAGCAGAAGGAAGGAGAAGGATGAAGTGGAGGAGGAAGACACAGGAAGAGGAGGAGGAGCAGTAGGAGGAAGGAGAAGGAGGAGGAAGGGAGGAGGAAAATGAAAAGGAGCGGGAGGAAGCAGAAGAGGATGGAAAGGGGCGGGAGCAGGCTGAGGGGGTGCAGCTCAGCCCCAGCACAGAGGGCCTGGGAGGGGTGGCAGAGTCCTCCTGGAGGCGGCACCGAGTGGGGCGGAAGAGACTGCAGTCCTGCAAGGGTGTGATGTGGCCGTCCTCTGGGATGCCAGAATGAAATGGGAAAGTGCACATGGGTGTGGTGTGTGTCCTCTACAAGCCACACACCCATCAGGACGGATGGAGGACGTGCAGAAGTGGGGGTGAGACACTGTGGCCCTTCAGGAGTGAGTCACTAGGCTGTGGGAGGCCTGAAGCCAGATCTTAAACACAAACACTCAGCTGATTCCAGATTTCCAGAGTCGCCAGATGTACACAGGTGTCAGACAGTCCCTGTCATGTCGAACACAAGCTCTCCTGCATGTGTGGGCTTATACATACGTGCTCGCACACATACTCATAAGCCTGCGCACATGCAGAGACATCCATCATGAGCCCAGACCAGAGACTCACACACTGCCTGCATGCGACACTCCTTTCCGGGGGGCCACATGCATGCCCAGAAGAGCAGAGCAGGGCCAGCTCCGGGTCCCCACTGCTGCCAGGTGGGTGTGTCCCATGGGACCCTCCTGAAGCCTGCCAGTCCCTGGACAGTGAACCTTATGCAGAACCGTCTTGGGCAGGCAATAGCCCCATCCCTGCAGGCTACTGCAAGACAACAGTCTCCCTCCCCGAGCCCCCCCATCTCTCAAAGCCCTCATCCTTCTGCCTTTGGCCATTCTGGTTTGCAGCCTTACTTGCCTTCTCCCTGCTTCTCAAAGAAAGAAGCTTGAAGGGAATTAGAAGCAACTACCAGGTGACCTGGTGATGTCACATTACACATCTCAAAAGTGCCAGAAGTACAGGGGGACCCTGACACTGTGAGGGACAGGAATGGACCTGAGAATGGGGAAGGGGAGCAGAAATGCATGAAGAACAAGAGAAAAGGAGAGGTTTATATTCATTCATCCATTAATTAAAAAAAAATCCACCAAGTCTTTCTCTGGGCACCTGAGAGAGTGCAGTGCATGAAAGTACAACTTCCTGCCCTCCCTGAGCTTCCGGTTAGAGAGAGGAGAGGAAAATGCTCAGAGAAAAAGAGCAGCATGTAGTGCAGAAGGGGGTGGGAGCTTTAGGATGGAGGCCAGGGAAAGGGCTGCTGAGAAGGTGGCCTTGGAGATGAAGGAGGCCGCCAGCAGCCGGCAGGCCCACACTGCGGAACAGCAGGGCCTGAGCCCAGGGAGGGTGTGAGCGGGCAGGACGGGGTCAGGCCTGGCGGGGGAACTCAGATCCTGGACAGCTGTGTGGACCGTGGAGAGGACTCTGGCTTCCACAGCGCATGAGGAGTGAGCTGGGGAGGATTTCGAGCTAAGGAGTGATAGGAGCCGTTTTACCATAAAGGAGGCTGCAGCTGCTGTGCAGACAGATTAGAGGATGAAAGGAAAGTAAGGTACCTGTGTCATATTTCTTCTCTTTCCTGACTGCGTCCTCGCAGAGCACAGAGATTCCTCCTAAAACGCTGCTCTAAGCATTTGACTTGTGCAAGAGAGTCAACTGGAGTCAACTTTCCCTGGCTGGAACCCCTCTGCCCTACAATATTTTAAAATATTGAGATATAATTTAAATACTATATAATTCACGTATTTGAGGTATGCAAGGCAATGATTATTGGGAAATTTACAGATCTGTGGGATCATGGGTCCAATTTTAGTCTAAGCCACTTTCTGTCTTTCTGCTTCTACCTTCTCAGCACTTAGGGACCCTACAATACATTCCTAGAGTATTTCATGGACTCTATCACTTCCCTGGGCTGATGTGAGGACTGGGAAGAGGGGAATCTGACGATTCTGAGGGGTGCAGGACCTCCACGTGGGAGCACACTCAGAGTCTCCCTGCCTGGGTCCCTGGCTGAGGTCTCCACCATAACCGGGACGGTTCCTCCTCAGTCAGCCACACCCCTCCACTTGCTGCCTTCTCCACTCCCCAGCAGGTGGCCAGCCAGATGCCGAGACCGCCCCCAGAAATGCCCCTGCACCAAGATCTGGGAGTAACTAAGTCTGTTCCGAGGGAGTCCACGATGACACCCTTGAGGCCTATAGTAGAACTACATGGGCAAGGTGTCCCCGTACTAAAGGAGAAGAGGAAGTTATTTGGTCTGGACTGGCAGCTACAGCTGGGACCTACTCTGGGTTTTGGCTGTCATGTCCCCTCCCAATACACTCCACTGAGGCACATGGCCACTCCAAGAGGACACCTTGGCTCTCTGCTGACCTAAGCATAAAGCCAGAAGGAGCTCAGCCTGGCTGGCCCCTGTCAGAGGTCTTCCTAAGCCACAGGCAAACAGGAAAGCAGCACCACACCCTGGCTCCCTACCCTCTTGCTTCCCTAGCTCCTGTCTTTGCACTGGGTAATAAGTGAGAAATAAAGGAGAGGGAAAAACAAAACCTTGTAACAGAGTCTCAGCTCCTCTCGTCCTGGCCTAACTTCTGGGCCAAGCCTGGTAGAAGCACAGGCAGCCCTCTCTCCATGGGGCATGGAGGTAAGAGAGGGTGGAGGAAGGTGAGACTCAGGAGGCCGGACCAGCCAGCTGTGGATGGCCTCAGAGGTCAAGGTAAGAAGGTCAGGTTTGTTTCCAAGGCACCCGGAGCCACTTCTGGTTCCATGCAGTGTTCAGATGCTTTGAGTTTGACTTGAAGTTGCTGAGGATTTTTCCCTTGGGGCGTTTGAAGCTTAGATTCCAGCTTCAAGACTCATGATGATGTAAGTGGCTCTTTCTGACCTTTCTAACCTCAATTCTTCCCTGGCAGTCTCACCAAGTCTGACAGAGGAAATGATTATTTATTATATGCCAGATACAGGTCTAGGCGTCTGTGTCGTCTAATTTAATCTGCTCAACAACTCACAGGCAGAACCATCATGGTGGTTTTCCTGAGTGTCAGGGATGAAGGAGACTCCTACAAAGTCCCTTAGCTCTTGTAACCTCTATGCCTCCAGAGCTGCTTGCTAGAAATGGAGGCCTCTACTCTTCCCCAGCTTTGGTGCTGGTGACATCCTTGACAAGGTCCCGGTCTGTGCCTGCAGGGAGAGGTTTTTAGCCTGGTTAACTCTTGTGTAAGAGATTCACAACTACAATATTTTGGAGAACAGATAGTGAATCTTAGCTCCTGGTAAAAAGGAGCAGGTACCTAGACTGAGGGAGGGGAGCAGCTTACCTATCTACAAATTTCTGCAAACGAATGAACCTGCAGAGGCCAGTCTGCAGCGTTTTCCATTCTTCCAGCTGATCTCATCTCACGGAGCTTAGAAGTGCTAGGGGAGGGCTCTGGGCCACTCTGTTCACATTTTCTATGCAGTCACATGTGTGGTTCAGCCAGCTTTGCTCTATCTGGGGTGAGATGCAAAGTCTGTGTTATTAGCTCCTGGAGCTGAAGTTTCCTACTCAAGGAAGCAACAGTCAACAAATACCAAACTTTCTGCAGCAAATGTAAGAGGTTGAAGAGCTAAGACACTCAGCTTACTTCATTTCCTACTGACTATTTTCCCAATATTCTGGAGGCCAAATGTCAATCAGGATGAGTCATCACTGTAGGCTTACTGGATAGAGTTATGCTGACAATAAAACCGGGCGCAGTGGGAATTACTGGTTAGTCTTGCCTGGCAGCTCTTGCGGGGAGTTATGGAACTATTTTAAAGTTGAGGGGCAGGGAGGATATGATGGCTGGTGGGTTCATGGGATGGCATGAGGGCAGTCTCCTATCGTAGATTATGCCACTCACACTTTTCGAGGGCTGCTTTTATGAGAACGGGAGAAGTGGGCACAGGCTGCTGTGGTCCAATCTCTAGGCAGGCGTGCTTTCTCGAAGTGTTCACCACCCACACTAGAAACAACACCTCCAGTAACGAAAGTCGTACATCAGAGATTTCAAGGATGTCCGACCCCAAATTAAACAGTAATGTCTCACAGGAGGGCCAATATCGGAGCATCTGAGTGCTGAGCACCCTGGAAGGAACGCATAACCATTTTTCTGTTTTGCATGTTTAAAGCGGAAAAGAAATTGGTTTGGCTTAAGCAGTTAATGTTTAAAAGAAGTTACTGATTTTATCAGGGGATCTGAAGTTTGGGTGGTAATGCCAGAATTTTTTAACCAGCATCCAGTAAGATCTAAAAACACTCTCTGTCTCCTCAGTAATACAGTGTATGCACTCCCTTCACGAAGAATAAAGTTCCCAGTGTTAGTTACTAAGGCCGGGAAGACCCAGCAGGCTTAGGTCTGGGTGATGTCTCTGGCCTTGGTGACCTCCCAGTCCTGGCTCTGCATCGCAGCTACACCAGCCCCGCAGCCTTTCTGCACAATGCCCCTCCCTCCTGGACCCTGCCATGTCTTCCCTGCTCGGCCTCCCCCCACCTTCTGCTCTTAGCTCAGGTGCCCCTTCCAAGGCTCTTCCTTCTCTTTAGCTATTGCCTGCACCTTGCGCCTTCTGCCTAGAAACTTGTCCCAGTTTTGGATCATGCATTTGTTTAGTGCCGTTATTTCACTGATGTCTGCCTTCCACACACGCCTAGCAGCTCCATGGGGAAAGCCGTGCTCCTTGGTGCCTAGCATAAGTCTAGCACGTAGCAGTTGCCTCAAAATATTTTTAAAATATTAAATAGGTAATGGGTTTAGCACAGTGCCTGGTTCACAGTGTTTGGTCCACAGTTGTGTTTGATAAATAAATTAATAGGATGTCTATGTTTCTACTTTGATCTGCTCCTCAACATGGGCATAGTCTTTGTGCCAACAATAAAGCTGCCACATCAGTTTGGATTCTTTCCCCTGGGGAGCTCACGGGTTTATAAAGCAACTGAATTATAGAAACTTTTTGTAGAATTCTTCTTCCTGTTACGCCGAAATCTGCACCCTGGGGCCTGTTTTGTTTTCTGGAGTTACGTGGGCAGAGTCTCCTTCTTTGTGTTAGCTCCTGGAGGTGAACCAGCTGCAATTCCTGATCCAGCTCTTATATCATTGTGTGTGTTCTTTCCTTTAAACTGAACCCCACCTGTTCCCAGAATCATCTGTACCAGGAATGGATTCTACACACGTTTCCCTCTTTATAATTACTGTAATTTATAAGTTACTCTTAAAGTTCCTTTTCAAATATCGCTGAGTCATCTTTGTAGTCTGATCTGCTCGCTACAGAATTGGAAGATATTTAAAAAATCAAACAAATAAACAAACAAAAAAAGCACACAATTCTCGTAAAGGTTGGTATGAGGGGCATTCGTACTTCAAAGAGAAATATTTTTTTTTTCACAAAAAATAATGTAACCCTAGATAACCTGTAAGTATTCATGGTCTATAATCAATTTAACATTTAGAACTCCATCATAAGGAAACAATCAATATAATATATAGCCACATATAATCTACTTTTAAAGGTATTTACTGTAATTTGGGTAAAAGAAAAATAACAGGAAGTGACCACATTACCCATTATGAAGAGATAAAGTGTTAAACAGACCAGATTTTTTATTTTTGCCATTTCTGCTAACTCCTAGCCCCTAAACACCTAAACACACATTCACTCCTCCAAATTATATTAGAAAACCAGATATGTATACACATACTACACAAACCCATGAATTTCTAGCCACCAGGAACTTCCTGTCTCTGCCTCTCTCTGTCTCACTGTCTGTCTCTCAGTCTTGCTGGCCTGCTCTGGGACAGGTGGAGCCACCGAGGGGCTGAGCTGGGGTCCCTGGGAAGGTGCCGTGTAGCTCCCTGCCAGTGGGGCTAGTTGACTCTTAACTGTGCTTTGCTGGAGGGGTTGATCCACCCTAACCAATCTACAGACTAAACTCACAGCAGTTGCATCTGTGAGCAAATGAAAGACACATTTAATGAAGAAGCAAAGGAAGAAAGATCAAGAAGACCCAGAGATAGATGGAATGAATCAGCACAGCAAAGAAGAGATACCAGGAGTCACCATTCACCAAAATGGCACGAAGCCCTAGAATGCTGGAAAACTCTTCTCCAAACTCAGCTGTTCTAAAATTATGTGTGCATTTGTACACAGTGATGTCTAAGGGGTAAGCGTTGTTCATATCCTTCATATAACAGAGCGGCTAAGACCTGTACTTCATATGCATGCAGTAAAGCCTGGGTGCTTAAGGAGACAGAAGTTCATGTAGTTTCTCTTTGCTTCTTTTTCTCTGTAGGTCTTTTGTGAGTTCATAAAATTATGATGCTACGAAGTAGGGAGAAGCGTTTGTTTTTTATGAATGGTGGTTGAAGTCAGGTTTATGAAGGCTTATCGATGTGATCTCAGTTTTCATGATAGCCCACAGCAGCGCCTGCCCGTGTCCTGTGTCAACTCCACTCTCCAGTCCCTTGCCCAGGTGCTCTGACCAGATGTGAACTCAGTCACACAGCCGCCTCGTCTCACAGCGCTAGCTCACCTGGTGTAGCCTCTACGCTGAAATGGTTTCCACGGCCCCGGTCGTGAAGCTCAGAAACTTGTTGTGATGCGAGCTGCACTCCAGCCCGAGGACCCGTGTGCAGTCCCTCACACACACCGTGCTTTTCCTCACAGCCCTGTTTTGCTCCTGCATCTAACACCTCTGCGTCCTGTGTGTTCTCCAGGGAGACTTCTCGACTCGCTCTGCTAAGTTCAGCAACCTTCCTTTCCCTCTAGAGTTCCACAGCACAAGGGACATTCTTCCACTGTGCCATGGTCCTGGCCTCTTGTACGACTATAAGCAGGTCATATTGCTTTTCATTTCTGTACATACTTAGGTATTTGTCCAGCTGACAGCTATTTATTGGTCATATTCTGTGGACCAGGCACCATGGAAGTTGCCAAACGGAGAAGAAAACAGGAGAAGTCCCAGATTCCTGAAGTTTCCATGTGGTGGGACCCAGGGCAGTGACAAGACCTGAAAGGAAGAGTCTTCAAAATGTGTTTGCCTGGTACACAGTGGAGACAAATTAAGTCACTACTTGGGCAGCTCAGCAGGGGGCCACTGCTTT
>PVJO010001216.1:0-183437 GCA_004026905.1 Hystrix cristata
TTGTATGTTGGAAGTGTTTAACCTTCTTTTCATTTGTACAGGAGCTTGCAGCTAAGAGTTTGCCTTAAATCTCAGAGGAGATTTTGGATTTGGACTTTTCAGCAATGCTGAAACTGTTAGGACTTTGGCAACTCTTGGAGATGGACTAAATGCCTTTTGCATAATGGGCTATGCATGAGTCTTTGGGGGTCCAGGGGCGAAATATTATGGTTTGTGTCTAGATGTCCCCCCAAAGCCTCATGTGGTAAGAGACAGCTGGATCTAGAGTGTGTGATTACTAAATTGATCCATTGATCGGTTTGGCATGGTTCTGCTGGGATCAAGGATGTGAGACTGAGATTGGGGATGGGAGTGCAGGCCGCCCTGGGGGCAGATAGCCTAGATAAAAGATACAGGAAGAAGCTAACTAGCTGCTTGTTTGCATTGCTTATTTGCATATATTCCTTGCATTTTCCTCACTTTACTTTGCGGGCCGGTCGGCTGCCGGTCTGACACACCAGCCTGACACGCCAGCCTGCCACGCCGGCCCGCCCTGCCTCGGACCCAGCGGACTATGGACTGAAACCTCTGCAGACTGTGAGCTAATAAACCTTTCTTCCCCTAACTTTGGGTGTCGAATATTCTGTCCCAACAACGAGAGAAAAGTAACTAAAACACATCCAATAACAAGGTAACAAAGATTGTACTTTAGGCAATTACTGTGTGCTAGGTGCTATGCTAAGTGCTTTATCTTTATTAGCTTATTTGCTATTCACAACAATCTCAAAAATATTATTTTCCCCATTAGAGATGGAAAAATGGAGGTGCAGACAGAGGATCTTTTCCAGGAACCACAGAGAGTAAATGGCAAAATCAGGAGTCTAGCTTGTGTGGTAAGAGAAGTCATGTGCTCACTGATGGGCTCTTTACTGTGGGATCGGTAAGGCCCACTCATTATAGCTATTTTGAAAAAAGTATTTCATGCCAGTGTCTCAAGGCTCCTCACTGCCCTTCAGGAGGTCATGACCGAAATCTGGGCATTCCGAATACACCAGTTTCTTCTACTTACAGGCGCAGGGTTCATATCTCTTTCTAATCCTGGAGAAGTGCTGAAGGCTACTGTGTAAATAGTCCCGCAGTGTGAAGCAGAGCAGAGCAAACACATCCACTGGCATACACAGGCTAGAAAGTTTGTTCAACACACAGAGCCCTAAGAGCAAACACAGAATAGCAAATATGACAAAGAGAAGAGGAAAGAGAAATAGACCGGAGAAAGCCTGTTAATCTCACACAGAGGTCTGTCAGCCTGAACATTTGATTCCCTGGAGAGGAGAAGAAGGGAAGGAGGGTGGTTCAGATCTCCCCTCATTATACTTACTGAACTCATTTTGACCTGGTCTATGATTTGGACAGGGAAAGCCATTTGGGGAGGGCCTGGGTGGGCCATGTCACATTTTAGGATTCAGGGTGAAAACATCTTGAATGTTGACATTTGTCCCAGCTGAGTTAAAGGCAAACATCAAACCAAGGTGTTCTAAACTGCTGAGATCTACAGGCAACATTCAGAGAAGCTTGCTCTGGACTAATGAAATTTGGATGACTAAAACTTAGATTAATCTTGGGGACACTTTTTCTAGGGGATCTCCATGGTACCACCTGTTAAAGGAGCTTCTTTAAGTAATGATTGCTTCTAGTGGGGGCTCCATGAGCAAGGAGAAGTTGCTCCCCTACCCCATTCACCCACATTTGCTACCCCTGTGATCTCACTTGTCCAAATTAGTAAGTCTCATAATACATGGGTGGCTTCTTCAGTGATTGTTGATTAATTAGTCCTAAAATTCTGAGTGTAGTTAGTTGGTTGTTAAGAGATAACACTCCCAATCCTCCTGGTTTTCTATTTACTAAAATAGAAAATTACACTGCCCAGGAATTAGTCAAATACATTTGTTGGCAAGACCAGAGATGTTCTTCAGATGAATGGTCCACAGTACACAAAAGCTATTCTGTGGGGTGCAAACAAACAAGGTGATGATCAGTGTACAAAGTACTTTCTACTATCCATTGGTCTGTTCTGAAAAGTAATGAGTCTTCAGGAAGGAGGGAACCATACATTATAGAGGAAGCCAAGCAGATGATATGTGACTGAGCTAGCTGATCTTTGGGTATCCTGCCAATTCTGAGATCCAGTTTTTCTAAATTGTTCTGAAATATTTCTTGAGCTTCTTCTCTATGCTCCAGGCACAGTGCTGGCCGCTGGAGGCAGATGCATACTGGATGGGTGGGGCAAGCATATAGACAAACAATTTCTGTTGGGCATGTAGAGGATATTAGGGGAATGCAATGAAGAGAGGGTAGTTCTTCACCCAAGTGTGGACACTGGCAAGAGATGGGGTTAAAAAAATCTTCCTGGGAATAATGTCTGAGTAGAGTCTTAGAGAGAAGAAGCGGGCCAAGTGGAGACAGAGAGGGCACAACAGCAGTGTGGCTTTGCCAGAGTCCTATGAAGTAACTAAGGAAGAGCTAGAAATGAAGCAGGAGGGGTAGGCAGGCTGCAGGTAATACAAAAGTGTGTGTGAGAGAGACATTATTATCCCTATTCACAAATGATGAAAGTGATGCTGGAAGAGTTGGATCAGCTGCTATCATTTGAAGTCAGATAGTCCTAAATTCAGGTCTCAGGTCTAAAACTTGTTCATTGAATGAATATATAGCAAGTTATTGAACTTCTCTGAGTTCCAATTTCCTCATCTACAAATAGAAATAATGATATTGTTCACTTAATAGGATTATTGTGAGGTTTAAATGAAGCAGTGTATGCAAAACACCTGATATTATCTCAGTACATTGTAAATACTCTGTGATGATAGAAATTAACTTTTAAACCAGGTACAGTGGTACATGCCTATAGTCCCAACACTTGGAAGACTGAAGCAGGATTGCCACGAGTTCAAGGCCAGCCTGGGCTACAGAGTGAGTTCAAAGCCAGCCACAAGGAGTTCACCAAATTACTGAATAAACCTCTCTATGAAAAATGTGTTCATTATAGAACAAGTAATTCAATGGGCTAACTTAAATTTATTTAGTGAAAGTATTTTTTCATTCAGAGTAAGGTGTAGAAAAGTTATTGAAGAACAACTCATAATAGCTAAATCTTGGAAGCAGCCCACATGCCCACCAATAGATGAATGGATAAAGAAAATGTGATATAGATATATATATATATATATATATATATATATATATAGTAATATTGAGTAATAATATATATATTACTCTATAGTAATACTATATGATAATATGTTATTATAATTAATATATAATATATAGTATTGATTAATTAAAAATTAATTATAACATATATTTTATATATAATAATATATAATATATTATCATATATAATATATTATCATATATTATATATGATAATGTAATATATTATTAATATATTATAATTATAATATATTATCATATATAATATATGATAATGTAATATATTATTAATATATTATAATTATAATATATTGTAATTATATATTATAGATGTAGATATAATATAGAGTAATATATAATTACATATAATTATAATATATTAATATATATTAATATATTATATAATTATATTAATTATAATATATTATTAATATATTATATATAAATATATATTACTCTATAGTATTACTCTCTCTCTCTCTCTCTCTCTCTCTCTCTATATATATATATATATATATATGGTATTACTCAGTCACTGAGAAGGATAAATTGGATTCATCTGTAGGAAAATGGATGCATGTTGAGACCATAAGGCTAAGTGAAATAAATCCAACATAGAAGGTTAAATATTGAATGGTTTCTCTTATATGAAAAACCCAAAGCATATGCATTTTAGGAGCAAAATAAAAGATAGATGAGAGGAAACAAGGAGATAGATTTTGTGGAGATTAGACGGGAATAAGGGGAAACTGGAAGGAGGAGAAGGAAAGAGAAAGTAAAAAGGATGAAGATATGGTATGTATATGTATTGCTACTACAACTAATAACAACAAGAACAACAACAACAACAATAAAAAGATCTCTGCTCCAAACCCACCATTGAAAGTCCATCAGTCAGGCTCCAACGCTTGTGAGAATATTCCTCCATTCCAGCTCCTGCACCGTCCCCAATTGTCCCTGTGTCTCCTTCTTTATCCTGGACTCTTGTCTGACACTCTTACCAGTGGAGTCGGTTATTTGGGTTAAACTGTGTCCACCTGAGGCCTCACGGAACTACAGCCTTAACACCCAGAGATGGGCAACACCCTGGTAGCCATGGATAGTTCTGAGGATTGGAACTCTCTGGAGTAGAGAAATGCAAATGAAGCATTGAAATAGGGGACGTGCACAGAAAAGAAAGCTGGGTTCAGAATGAGGGAACTGATCTTCTGGGGGCAACAGTGGAAAGGAGGACTCACTTGAGGAAGGAGGGCTCAGAGAAGAGGTGGCTTTTAGGATGGGGTGCGAGGAAACATCAGGGATTAACTTCTTCCACTTAAATTCTGCTTAAGATAGAGGAGTCTGTCTTAAATTTGTTAAGAGGAGTCTCTGTTAAGTTTGCTTTCTGTGTTCTGTTGGGTTGGAGGAATTCCAAAGAAAAACATCTGCACAGTCGTGAAGCTAATTACAGCAGATGATGGGCACTTTTGAAAAAGCTCTTTTGAAAACAGAATTTGAGTGGAGTACCCAAAACCTGATAAGACTGTGGTATCCAGGCACAGAGACCTTACAGACCTACTGGTTGGAATTGATATGTGTGACCGGTCTTCCAAGTAACTGGATTTTAGGAGTTGATAAAATATCAAATGAGAGATGATAGCGGAGTTCACAGGCCTGGTCTGAGGAAGAACTGTACACTCTTGTGATGGCCAGTGCCACAGGCTGTCTTCACTATGTGATGCCATGAAAATTTAAGGTAATCAGTTAGTCATTTTGTGTTCACTGGGCCTTTACTTTGCTTCAGGTACTTTACTTGACCCTGGGGGACCCAGTTATCAGCATGATCCTTATCCTCACCAGCATTAGACTCTAGCAGTGGTGATAAGTCTCAAATAAATTATTATACACACAGTAGCAAATCAAATTACTTCTAGTGTGAATGGGAAGTACAGGAAACCATGGAAGTATGTGATGGGGTACAGATCAGAGAGGCCTCATCTGACCACCCTATCATTAGATGTAACGGGTTGGAAAGATTTAAGCATGCCAAATCTTAAAGCTAGGAGTATCACGGTGGGATCATATACTCTAACATGAAACCACGGACATTCTCCGAGGCTGGCTGGCTCTGGGAAGTTTTTGTTCTGTTTTCCTTTTTTTTTTTGCACACTCAGACTAAGGTACATTTCTAAGTATTTTATACTCACTTAACTTTATCTTGTGGAATGCAACATTTCTAGTAGAAACATACATCCAAATTGCACACAAGCAATTGATATACAAGGGCAGCAGCCTGTATGGTGTAAAAGCTAGCACTGGCCAAAAACAGTGTGAGGACTAAGATAAAACTGGCACGAGCCTGGGGGCTCTGAGACCAGGCACATGTATTCATAGTTAATAAAGGCACAGCTAAGAAAAAGACTCAGTAAGACCTACAAATTCAGAGAAAGACTCATTATATGGGGTGTTATTCTAGGAAGAAGGGAGAAGATGCCAAACAACCTGGATCAAAAACTCAGCATTCAAAACTCTGACATAACAAACCCAATAAATAATTAGAAAATATGCTAGTGGACAAAATATGCTTATGGAAAGGGATGGGCAAGAGCTTGCCCTGGAGCTCAGGAAGAATTACTGAGTAAAGTCATTCGAAACAGAGGTAGCTAGAGGAAGTTGGCTAAAAATTTTGGCAGCAGAAGTGGAGAGAATAAATTTATGGGAGGCCTGTGGTTTCCTTATTCCAATATTCATCATCCAAGTAAAAATAATACATGCTCAATTTTACAAGTGGTGAGAATATAGGAAGTTTATTAAGTTTGACTGAGCACTGCCTGTAGATAGAATGACACCTAAGGAATGGTAGAGAAGGGTAGTTTTATCTCCGGAAATATTGACCATTATTTCTTACTGCTTGTCATGGTCTGGTATTATTTCACTTATTAGTTTGCTTTTTATTGTAGATGTCTCCCTGTTTTAGTGTTCATAGTTTCTGAGAGCTGGGACCCTGGGTCATAGGTACAGCTCCAGCTTTACATCCAGCTCTTGGAGATGAGGCGGCATTGTGATAAATATTTGAGGGATGAAGGAGTGAAATGACATCGAAACTGAAACATGATGAATAAGCCAGATTTGGCCAGGCAGTGAAGGAAGAACATTCCAGATAAGACTGGCAGACTGGAGACCAATCCATGTTGCTCCATCAGCGGAAATCTCTCATACTGAACAAGACCCACACTCCAATTCTAAGGCTGAATACATCCACTTGCCCAGAATATGAATAAAACAGGTGTTCGTTTTTCCAGAAAATAGGCAGAATCTTATAAAAAACTAAAGAAAAGTAGGAGTGTAGTTTTGGACATGATTAATTTGAGTTCACTTGGTCTCCATCCAGGTGGAGTTACTAACTAGGTAGTTGAATATGCAAGTTGGGAGTTCAGGCAAGAAGTCGAGAACTGAAATTTGAAAAGACAGATATTTAATTTAGCTGAACTGTAAGATGTTGGGGAGGTAGCAGGGGAAATAAGACTGGAAAGGTAGGTCAAGGATATTAGGTTGAAAGTTTTCAAGTAGAAAATACATTCTAAATCTTTCAGATGATGATTATGATAACTAACTTCCCTGCTGGGCGTGAAGGTCGGTGCTCACAGTTAGGAATGTGTCTAACCTCGCAGGACTTCAGATCTAGCAAGCTCAAGTGTAATGACTTTTAGGTGCCAACTCCCTTCCCCTGTACCCCTTTAGAAGGAAAAGGAAGGGAAGCACAACAGGCGAGAAGGATGACACAATCCCCAGGCAGATTCCCTGATGATCTATTCCTGCTGTGAAGGGATGAGACATGAAATTTATCATGTACAAACACACAGCAAGGGATCTTAAGAGTGGCATGTCGACCTGTATTCAGAAGCAGGGATGAGGGGCTAAAGGATGTTGTTACCATTTGATGTGCTTCCTGCTGTAACCAATCACCAGGACATACAAATAAATCAAGCATTGGAATTCAGTGAGTTCTTTGCTCCAGCCATGGATCAGAGTCTGTATTGGCAGCCACGCCACCAAAAACCATGTGCAGTGCTAGGCGCATCTGCACAGCAGCAGTAGAATTTCCTCTGCTTCCTTTGGAGGGCCGCCTGGCATGACTGTTTGGCAAGCCCTTTCCATGTACAGATCCTACACTAAAAGCTTTCTGCAGTGGATCCCATTTAAACCCTGTAACCAACACTCCTGGTGGCAAAACTAGCAGATATACAACAAATTACACTCATGACTTCATGATTGAACACAAGGAGTACATTCTAAAATGGAGACTACATTTAAACTTCATGAAGGCAACATTCTTCCATTAAAAAATTCTACATTTAAATTCAATTAGAAAAAAATCTAATCCTGCTGTTGATTTGTAGTTTAATCCATAACCCTGTAATTTGCTTAAGAGCTCCCTAAGGCTATGGAACAAAGATGTATGCATTTAAAAACTTTAGTGAAATAATTAATTGCAAGCCCACAGATGCTAAATTGTTTTTTCCATGATTTGGGGTAGGAAAACACTACATGTTTTTTCAACTACCTAGGAGTGCTTACAAGTTTCTCTTTGACTCAGAATGCTATACCACAGAAATATTGTTTTTTATTTTACTTGTTACATAACATTTCTTAGTACTGGATGAGCAATATCTTTATCTAAGAGCTTTTTATCTATCTTGGGTATAGTAGCATTATTATAATGAATGAAGAATCACCAGGCATTGACAGCCTATGACTTATGACAGGGCAAAAGCATCCCTTTTGCAGGCTTTTGGTGTTTTACAAAGATGTAGACATTTTGAAGACAGTTTCCAGAAGATCCATGAAGCTATAAAATTTCAAGTGATAGGTATTTATTATGCATGCTTCTAGGATGGGCCCATAGCTTTAGCTTTCAAAGACGCTCTTGACCCAAGCAATGACTAAGATCACTACTATGAAATTTCGGAGAAGCCTAACTGACAGAATGCATGAAACAGAGAGACTATTTATTGTAGCAATTGTCTGTAATTGTAGCAATTGTTCTCAAGAGTATGTAATGAGTTACATGGTCCATGATTGTGAATATGTATTCTTCTCTCTCTGAGGTTCTTTCTCCCTTTAGTATCAATATACTATTTAGACTCTTGATATTATATGAGAATACTATCTTTTGCTTGTTGAGATTTAGTGTAGAGGTGATAATTTGATTTCTCCCCATAGGGAGAATGGACTGGCTCTAACAAATTACTCTCCCTTTTATATCCACTTGAATATCAAGAAGTATTTATTGGATAACTGACCAGGCTAAATACACGTTTGTATAGGAAAGCACATGAATATATAATCGGCTAATGTTAAAAATGCCAGCTATTTAACATTCAGTATGCAAACCATGTAAGTCTCAACTGCCTACTCATTCCCTCTTTGCATAGTTTCATACTGAAAGAATTTTAGTCCTGAATTAAAAACCCATCCAAATGAAATTTAAAGTTTTATTGATATCTTTTAGAAAACATTAGAGAGCTAACGAACTTTTTCTTTTTCTTTGGTGCTGGGAATCGAACTCAGGGCCTTGTGCTTGCAAAGCAAGCATTCTAACCACTGAGCTAAATCCCCAGCTCTAGGGAGGTAATGAAAAATAAAAATTATTTTACATTCACTTTTCCTGTCTCATGCATTTTTGCCACCACTTGTGCATGGTACTTGCTCCAAAGTACATTTCCTCTTTTCCCGTCAAGTTCTCCAAAATTGCTCCCAGTTTAGTCTGTCTAGGATGTAACATCTCCTTTTTCTCTGTCTTAATTCTATATTATGTAGATCAGTTTAATCTCTCTGTATTCTTCTGCCTGTTCCGTCATTACTTCAATTCTTCTTCCACATCCCAGCCTTCTCTAAAAGCTGACCCAGCAAAAAAGAGGTCTTTCTGAGTGGGGTTAGGGACTGGGAGAAAGTTTATATTTGCAACTTACTTCTTTTGTCTCTGAAACCAATGTACAGAAAAACATCACATTCATTAGAGAGTAACATAACTTCAATTTAGATTGTATCTTTCTTTATTAACTTGTCTCATTAAACTGTTCACATCTGATTTAATTTGCTAAAATGAACTGTTGGTACATGTTAATCAATTCATAGTTTGCTTTGGATTATCTTTGGAAAGTTAAGTAAATGTATGTAACACACACACACACACACACACACCACACACACACAGAGTAATTGAACTGATCTTTCCATCCAGGTTTCCTGGTGGAGAGAGCCTGATCCAGAAAGTAAAATCTTGCCCCAGGCAAGTGAAAAGCTTGTTTGCATACAAACATTCTGCATCAGTGAAAGTTCAGCACTTTCTAAATCCTGTACGTACTTAACGTCGCTTTTATTTTACCATGAAATTCTGGAGAATAAACCTCCAGGGAAAATGTCATGATGGGGCACGTGGAGTCAGGCATGCTGGTTGCCGGTGTTAAATCAAAGGAGTCTTTGGTCTTTGTTCCCACAGCAGGGAAGCTCTATGCCACCTGACATGAAGCCATAGACATGCACATACATGGATTTCAGAATGTGCCAAGCCATATTCTTGGAAGCCAGTAATCCCAGAAATGATAGCTGCTGAAACCTGCTAGGTTTTAAAAAATGAAGAAAACTGCACAAATCTACAAATATCCTTTTGAAAAATTCTAAGAGTAGCAGAAACAATTTGAATTCTGTAAGTCAACAAGTGGTCTGGGGAAGGTTCCATTAAAAGTTCCATACTTGGGGCAGTAAATTTACTTGGCTATAAACTAATGTCATTTGCTACACAGAGTCACCATCCTTCAATCATACCCCAGTGACTAAGTGACTGGGTCCCTGAAGTTAGCTTGCGGACCTTCTTGGTTTTTCATTCTTTAGCCTCAGTTTAAAATAGTCAGGTCTAACCAAGTGCACTGGAACAATAGCGTCTGAGCTGTGCTTCTAGGTTTTCACCTGAAATCGACATTCCCTCTCCCCACAGGCCAACTAGACTGTCATTCAAAGTCTGCTTCAGTCTTGGCCATTCGGTGCCACCTGAGACACTGTATTCCAGTGTACAAAACCCAGTTTTCCCCTAAGTTTGTTTGGAGTTTCCTACCCAGACCAAAGACATCAAGGTGCAGTAACACAGCGAGCTGTGCCTTCTTCAGCTACTGGGTGCCATGCAGTTATTGGGGCTCAGAAAATGGTATCCCAATGTAGGACATTTTAGCATGATAGTAATTTGAATTGAGGGACATTAGAAAATATCAGTAGCAAACCCTCTCTGACTTTCTCATGCCCTTCTTTCTGCTGCCAGAATTCATCTTCCCCAAGGCAGGTCATAGAAACTAGGACCTTTATCTTTCAAAGGCAGCCATAAAACCTAGAAGTATTATGCTAAACTTTCCTCCATTTTTCTGTCTAAGAGAAAGTCCATAAAGAAATTCTCTCACCTACCTAGTCTGATAAACCATAACACTTTTATTCCAGAGTGGTCTTTCCCTGTGCCACAGAGGAAGGAAGGTCACACAGAAAGGCCAAAAAAAAATCCAGACAGGCCTTGCTGGGTTTCCCTTCTCAGCCTGTTACCATTAAGTCACATCTTCTTTTGTCTAATCACATTTCTACATGGCTGCCCACTCTTCATTTAATCTACAAATAAATATGGATGATTTTCTCTGGGTCTTTGGTTCTTCATTTCTGAAGCTTGTGTCACATAAAACTTTGACTAAATGAATCTGTTATGCTTTTCTCTTGTCAATCTTTTGTAATAGGCTTGTCAGCCATGACCTTATGATTGACACTGATGAAAGGAATCACTTTTTCCACCCTTACACAGGCAACCAGTCAGGTGATTCTGACTCTAAATTAAGGAGACATTGAACACAATGAAGAGAGGGGTGTTTCCTGTGGACCGAGAGCTTACTCCATTTGAGCGCACTGATCTTCACTATTTTTTTTTTTTTTTGTGGTGCCGGGGATCGAACTCAGGCCCTTGTGCTTACAAGGCAAGCACTCTAATCACTGAGCTAAATCCCCAGCCCCCTGATCTTCACTATTTAAAATACAAATTAATAGCAATATGATAACACTAATAGCAACAACAGTAATCCATTATGTGGCCAAAATTATCTGGAGTGTTGGTCTATATTGGTTAAGTGGTTTAACCACAGAATTGATTTACTCTATCTGAAGATTTCTTGGGCACTAATCACATTTGCAGATATTGGCTTAACTATTTATGGTTTGAACTCTGAGTCAGTCTTTGAAGAAAACTCATCATTGTATAAACAGTGAGTGTGGGTGCTTGCATGGGGAGTTTTTCTTCTGTAGTGAAGGTGTCTGCCAGAAACTGAAGTATATTTTTTTTCACTGATGCTAATAGCTAGAAATGTAATTTATCAATTAAGGACTGCAAACACTGGCCTCTTTCATAACCCCAAAAGCTCAGGATGTTAATCTACCAAAGTTGTCCTATTCTGTGGCAGACCTGGCGTACAGTCAAGGCTTAAGTGGAATAATTCTAAACATGGCCTGTTAGCACTGAAAACTTCCTCTTTTTGTTCCTAAGATTTATTCATTAATAAAGTTCTCTTGCCTGGGATGTACACTAATTAGTCATAAACCAAAGAGATAATCCCGGCACTAAGTGCAGAAACACATAAACTAAAATGTTAATAGCTTAACAAAATTGATGTGTGCTTCTTGCTCGTTTAAATGGGTGTTGCTACTTAGCTGCTGGTTCAACTCCAAGTAGTAATTAAGGAGCCCAGGTTCTCTCCTTCTAAGGGTTCTTCCATTTTAAATATGTGGTTTCCAAGATGGTTGACTTAGAGGGAAGAGTTCAGAACGTGGCACTTGGGTGTTTATAGAGGCCAGGCCCGGAAGTAGCTCAGATAATTTCTGCTCACATTCCACCACCTAGAATCTGAATACAAGGCCACACTAACTTCAAGGGAGCCTGGAAAATGTAATAATACTCTGTGCCCAGGAGGAAGAGGAACAGGTTTTATGGATACACTTCAGTGTTTGCCATTATCCCCAAAGTCACTGCAATTCAGTGATCTAAAAGTAGCTTTGTAGTTCAATGATTTTTATACAATTTTCTTGCTTCTTTAAATTTATATATGACTGGGTGTATAAATTGGTGAAATCCTTTCTTTACCATTAGGATAAATTAATAAGTAGTCATTAGCATGCTTCTCATGTATTTACCAAGAATTAGTAAACTGTTCATAAGGGAAGCAGTCATTTGCCTAGAGAGACAAAATCATATATTGGCCTGGAATACAGTACAGCCTGGAATTCTGCCTCAATTTAATTCTGTCATATGTGAGCTGTAGTACAAGACTCTTTCATTGCAAGTAGTAGAGACAAACTTGAGATCATCTATGCTAAACAGGGAATTTGTTATAAGGATAGAAGGGCTTCTTGTGGAATTCAGATAAAGAAATAGAGTTTAAGAAAGAACAGAAATTTGGAGCTGAAAGGAAGGCTGTCAAGACTGTCTCATCTCTGCAACACTTTTTAAAATGTTTTAAAATTTTTTATCAGTACATGTTTGCAGAACATAGTGATTATATTCATAATGTGAAGTTGGTACGTATGTGCCAACATCTTAATTCTTTTTATGTCCCTTCTCTCCCTTCTCCCTTTTTCCGTCTCTAGATACTTTTCCCCACCTTAAAAGATCTGTCGCCTTATTATTCATCTTTTATTTTGCTCTTTAAATTATTTATACTTTGCATTTCTTATGTAAGACAAACCATGTGATATTAAATCTTCTATGTCTGATTTATTTCACTTAATATTAGGGTCTCACGATGCATCCATTTTCCAAAAAATGACTCAAATTTATCCTTCTTTGTGGTAGAATAGTACTCCACTGTATATAAATACCACACTTTCTTTAACCACTGATCTGTTGCTGGCCATTCAAGCTGCTTACAAGGCTTTGTTATTATGAGTTGGACTGCTATATGTATGGGTATGTATGTATTGTGTATGTTTTAATTTGCATTTCTCTAATGGCCAGAGATGTTGAGTGTTTTTTTTTTCATGCATTTATTGGCCATTGTATTTCTTCTGAGAAGTGCCTGTTTATTTCAATTGCCCATTTTTTGATTGGGTGTTTTATTTTTTGTGTTCTTTATAACATGTTAGATATTAGTCCTTTGTTCAAGGAGTAGCTGACAATTTTTCCCATTCTGTGGTTTGTCTCTTTATTCTATTGGTCATTTATTTTGCTGTGCAGAAGCTTTTTATATTTTTTCAGTTTTTATTTTTATTAGTACATGTTTGCATTACATAATGTTTACATTTATTGTGGGGAGCAGGTACATGTACATAATAGATCTTAATTCTTTTTTTTTTCAATCTCTTTTCCCTCACCTCTATCCCCCTCCTTCCATCCTTAATTTCATTCCCATTTGGAAAAGAATTTCCCACTTCCTACTATCTTTTATTTTGCTCTTTATTTATATTTTGTGTTTCTCATATAAGAGGAAAAAAACCATATTTAAGCTTGTGTATCTGATTTATTTCACTTACTATTATGATCCTAAGGTGCATCTGTTTATCTATTAATAACTCAAGGTTATCCTTATTTATGGCCAAGTAGTATTCCATTGTGTATAAATATCAGATTTTCTTTATCCACTCATCTGTTGATGGGCATATAGGCCATTTCCAAGAGTTAGCGATTATAAATTGTACTGCTGTAAACAAGGGTATGTATATATATCACTGTGAAGTCTTCAACTCTTTCAAGAACTTCTGGGTAAAATGAAATTTCTATTTTGAGGTTTTTTTTTTTTTTTTTTTGTGGTGCCGGGGATCGAACTCAGGGCCTTGTGCTCGCAAGGCAAGCACTCTAATCACTGAGCTAAATCCCCAGCCCCTATTTTGAGTTTTTTGAGGACTCTATATCAATTTGTGTTATATATACATATGAACTCTACATGAGGAATACAATTATTATGTACTGAAAAAATGAACTAATAGAAATAAAAATTTAAAAACAACCCAATACTACAAAAATTACTAAATGAGGTTTACTAGGTGCTAATATTTTAGCTTCTTGGGTATTATATCAGTGTTGTACACCAGGTCACCACAGAGCTCCGCCTTCGAGTCCCTCCTGTCACCAGAGTTCCTATTTATGTAGTTCACCAAATGTGCACATGACATGAAGTTATGAACAAGGGCTAACACATCAGATAACAAAGTCAGTGTTACGAACATTGCAAGGAGCTACAACTCTGAATTGAAAGTAATAATATTACAATTAAAAGGCAAGAAAGAACAGAGAGGTATGCAGTTTCAAAATTTTATGTAATCTCAAAAAAAAATCAATTGTGCATGCACACAGAGGCACCTCTGTAGTGGTTCATCTGACTTTCAACTTTCCATTAATAACAGGTCCATGAAGCTGGTAGCATGACAGACTCTGACAAATCTGAAGTAAGACTGCACTGCTAGAATAACGATGGATTGAGGCAGGTAATAATAGTCCCAGTGTAGCTTTCTTATCAGCCCACATCTGGAGTTGGTGGTCAGGCAGGTGGATGAGAACACCTGCTATTAAAAAGACTTCTTGCTCTCTCCCTTTCCACTTCAGTGACTGACACTTAATACAATCTTGTAGTTTGAATTTTCCACGGGTGTTTGCCACAACTCCCTTCCTAATAAGGTGTTCACTGAGAATATGTATTAGCATCCTTCCCTCTAAATTGTGTTTTTCCGTTAAAAAAGAACAAACCAGAGCTCTTAAATTAGAAAAGCATAAACTGCTAATAGTTATGTAACTAGTTTATTTGATATGCTGAACTCAATGGCATACAAGGGGAAATGCCATCTTATCACATACCATCGCTACCTTCATTATGCTCGGGTAGGTCTCCCCTTCACGACCTTTGAGAAAATCATGGGCAGATCACAAACTAAAGTTACGCTGAGGTACTGAAAGTTCAGTGAAGTACAACCTAAAGTCCCCAATCTCATGTTTATTTCGAAAACTCTTCTCACGAATTTAGGCCTGTTTCATGTAGAATGGGGAATCTCTCGTAGAGGAGTAAGAAGGGGTATACATTTTGTTTCTTCCCTCTGCTCCCCTGATAATTCTGATCCCCACCTGATTGGAGGAGGATAAGAAAAGCAGTAGACTGAATTGTAATCCCCCCATAAACATGTCCTGATCCCTGAACCTGTGATTGTGAACTTATTTGGTAAAAATAGTCTTTGCAGGTACACTTAAATAGAGATCTTTTTTGTTTGTTTGTTTGTTTGTTTGTTTGTTTTTTGAGCCGGGGATCGAACTCACGGCCTTGTGCTTTGCTAGGCAAGCACTCTTAACTACTGAGCTAAATCCCCAGCATAAATAGAGATCTTTAACTGAGTTATTCTGGATTATCTAAGTGGGCTCCAAATCCAATGACATTGGGAGAAGAGACACAGAGAATTAGATGCGGTAACTCAGCATGGAAACCAACAGGAGTGACACAGCCTCAAGCTGAGGATCACACGGAGTCATCGGAAGCTGGAGGAGGAAGGAACAGATTGTCTC
Source organism: Hystrix cristata (assembly GCA_004026905.1). Lineage (NCBI taxonomy): Eukaryota > Metazoa > Chordata > Mammalia > Rodentia > Hystricidae > Hystrix > Hystrix cristata. The sequence goes on from PVJO010001216.1 coordinate 15,731, forward strand.
CTGGAGCTTTTAGAGAGAGAGCAGTCCTGCTGCCACCTTGATGCTGGACTTCTGACCTCCAGAACCGTGAGTTTTAACCTCCCAATTTCATAGCAATTTGTTAAGGGAACCCTAGGAAATTAGTATAAGAGGCCAAAGGCCAAAAACCTTTTTATTTAGATTATACTCTGTAGTTTTCTCACAACTGCTAATGCACCTTGTGTGACAAGGGTTTCAAAGCTGGCTGTGTCATCAGACGCAAGAGCAGGTTTTCTTGGAAGATTTTATGGGGTCCTGACACAGTTGAAAATCTCCTGGGTTGACTTCTTCTGAACTACTCAGCTCCCAGTTAGGGCAATAAAGCCTGCACCTTCATCATTCTATAGTCCTCTCCCCCCAAAAAGGTGAAGACTACCTGGGACCTCATGGGTAGTATACTTTCAAACTGCTCAACTGGTTTCCATGGTATTCCCTTGGTCTTCGAGAATCTCCACTCAACCTCACCATTGTGGAGAGTGGGAGGTTGTCCTACCATCCAATTGGTCCACTGCATCTCCCACCATCAACAACTACTCCAGTCAGCCTTCAGAATTTCCCACCTCCCAGGTTTACTCTTCAGGCTGCCTCATGAGCTTCCTTATCGTGGTCTACCCATGCGGTCACTCCACTGTGGGCATCTGACTCAGCATCTAGCCACAGGTAGAGACACTAGTTGGCTCTCTGACAGAATCTCTCACTCCAGGTGTGGTTGCCTTAGAGGCTTTTTTCTTTGTCAACCAATACTCTTCAGTCATGGATTCTAGTGTTCTGTTAATGGAGTGGTGGGGGTGAGAGGTGGCGGATCCCTTCGGCCACTCCAGAGAGCACTGGAAGCCAGTCTAGTGGCTCCTTGGCTTTTTTTATGTGGGGTATCGCCTATTGGTCTTAGTTGGGCTTTAGCTAAAATGCTGGCTAATAAGAAAAATCCCACTCAATATCATGTCATAGAGTACATAGAACAGTGAGCAAGATTTTTAAAATGCAAATATATTGTTCTAAGTTGATAGCTTTTTTACTGATTCTCATCTATTATCAATCACTCCTCCCTCTTTCCAGGATTTTCATCTTCCTGGCTTGGTTAGAGCTTATTGGAATTCATAATTGACACTTTTTTAGATCTCTAACTCAGAGTCTATCAATTGCCATGAACTTTCTCTCTATGATAGTTCTAATGCTCAGTATCTATTTATCAATCTAGCCTTTTGGCTTTCTTCTTAAAAAGGAGAAAAATGTCCATTTATAATATGAAGCTTATTAATAGAAGAGGAGAAAAATAAGGCTGCTAAGTGTTATGGTCCTGTTTCAATCATAAGGAATGATTTTCTTCCCCCAGACAGAGGGTCTTCTGTGTTTCTTCATTATTTTTCTCACCATACAGGGATGCTGAGTATCTCCAGACATCCAGAAAACTCCTCCCAGGGAGCAAAGTTTCTATTCTTGCCACCATCACTGATTCCTTATAAAACATAGATGTTTTTAAGGTCCTTTTCAACTTTAGAATTATGTAATTTCATGTACTCTGTAATTATCAGGAGTTTTGGAAAGCTTCCAGTTCAACTTCAGTACTTCTGAGTCATAAACTCAAATTCTCCCCTCATCTGTCACATACACCTTATTAAAGCAATGTTTTAAAAGATGTGTAGCAAGGTATCTTGGCTGGATCTGTTGATCACACTGCTCCTTCCACATGCAGAAGTCCTCCATATGCTCTAGACAGATAAAGGTCTTAAATATGATAGGGTGCTCTGGGACATTTATATGGCTGCTTGGGTACACTGCTGATTTACATGGGGACTTAGAGACTCATAAAGAGAAATTTGAACCTAGTTACAATTGGCTGACATTTATGTCTGTTAGATCTGGTGGACTAACTGAAGCTTGAATGCAGAAAGGGAAAATGCCTTCCCTCTAGGAAAATCATAATAAACAAACAAATGTTTGCAAGATAGGCTAGAATTAGAAGCAGGGACTGGAGGAAGCAGAGCTTCAAGTACAGTATAAAGTTGTCCTGGAATCCACTTTGGCCAGAGCCATTTGTGTGCTCTGAGAAGGAGGGGAGATGTTAAAAGTGAATCTGTAGAGCCCCATGCCACTCTGCTGGGAAGCTTCTATTTTTCACGGAGGTGGTAAATCTGAAAGAACCATGTTACGAGTCCTAGACCATCATCCCTGCCTTCCTCTGCCACAGCAGGAGAGAAAAAAGTGGGGAATCCACAGAAATGTAGAGACAGCAAAGAGTTTCAAACAGCACTAAGAAAACAGGTACCTAAAGGCTTCAGAAGTTACAGTGGCCAGTGCCCCAAGTAAGGTCCGAGCAGTTTCAGCAGTGCTGGAACAGGTGACCACACCCCCAGGGAGAGGAAGAGCCATGGTGTAGCTCAGATTGTAAAACTTGCCCCTCTGCTAAGTGCACTCTTAGATACGTACAAAGTTGAGGTGAGCTGAGATCCTGGTACTGTATTTGAAAGGTAGGGGAGGTAGATCTAGCAGACTGAAGTCCACTTGTGTGAGTAAACTTAGCTGCAACATGAGATAAGTGGAGCCCACGGGACAATCTCATGACTGCCATTTTAATGGAACATCACACTGACAGAGAATATAGAAGTGTGTGTGTGTGTGTGTGTGTGTGTGTGTGTTCTATGATCATTTAAATACAGCTAAACTCAATGAACGTTCAGACTCTACCTCTGGGCATTACTTGCCTTACAGATACATCGGTATTTCTCAGTAAGCCTTTGAAAGTTGAGCCTTTAAAAATTCAGTCAAATGCAATTAACCAATGTTTGTTCAGAACTTATTAACATGCTCAGAATTGCTCTGTGAGGATACAGAGGAAGTACTAAATTGGTAATACTTAAAACTTATTGAAGATTTACTGTGTGTCCATCCTTATGAACTAAATACTGCTATTATCATATTCATTTTAAGATAAAACTGAACCTCAGAAAGATTAAGTAAATCTTCTAGAATCACACAGAGGTGTGATCCAAACCAAGGTGTATGTGACTCCAAAGAAAAAGTTTTTAAATACTATACAAAGAACTTGAAATTTATATTGGCAAAATGTGGAATGACAATATGAAACAGCAACCTTGGCTTATGTCCTCAATTTTATTGTGCAAATGAAAGTGTTAAGTAACATGCTGATGGAGCTCAAGTCTCAAAACCTGCTTTGAAATAGTGACATCAAGCCCATTAAAAACACAAAAAGGACAAGTAAATGAGGTCTACAGCTACTTATGATGGCTGCAAAGCAAAAAGCTATCTCTCTAGTCCATATGACTCTGGTGCTGTTTGATCAGTCTCCAGTTTTACCCTTTGTAACCTTGTCTTTTAGATTTGTGACCAAGCCCAAAGCTAAAGCTAAGGAGAACTCAATCCACCTCCTTTTAGAAGGAAACATATTCCTGATAGTAAGGAGCCTTGATAGTAAGGATTCCTGATAGTAAAGAGTGGTGAACAATTGCTATGACCTGGAGGGAGAAACACTGAGCTTGTGGTCAGAGTCCACATTCAGTTTCCCTGCCCACCGCCCAGTGAATGCCTGCTCTGCGGGCTGCCTGTGGCCCAGATAACATCCATTACAATAATAAACTCACAAGTTGAAGCTCAAGACCTGTGAATCCACAAAGGAAACAAATTACATCTCTTTTGAGGACGGCTCAGAGAATCAGGCAAAAGGATTGAAGGCTGGATACCAGCTGAGAGGAGGGGTGGAGTGGCTAAATCTTGTGAGAAGGGAAAACAAAAACCAATTGAAGTGATAAAGAGCTGAAGAGAACCCAACTGCACTAAGAATAGCCTGTTTTAATCTCACCAATTATACAGCAAGAAAACACACTTTAAAAAACACTTAAAAATTAAAATGACTCAAACGTAAGTGACAACCTCAGGATTTCTTTAGACTGCTGATGATTTTTGTCCTACTAAGTAACAAGACTGTCATCAGGGAAAATTTTTCCTCCATATGGAAGTGGGCTGGGATTGTCGCACAGTCAATTAGGAAACTGGAGGTTATGCTCCTTACAGTGTAACAAGCTCGGAGGGCGTGAAGGAGCCGGGGAGCAGCCGGTGGCCTGGGTCCGCTGGGCAAGGGGACGCTGAATGGGCCAGATGGGCAAATCACACCGTGGACAAAGAGCCCTCCCCTTGTCCTGCTGGGCCACTGCCCTGACCTCCAAACAAACGTGGAGGGCACAAATTTGTTCCCCTTATCAGCTTCTTAGCTCAGCAGCTGCTGCCATGAGTTTGTTTCCTCCTCCTGCCTTTTTCCAACAGTTGCCTTTTTGTTAACTTTTGTGTGAGGAAGGAGGAGGTGGAGGGCCCTGGAGCATAACAGAGAAATGATGCAGTGGCTGTCCCACGATGACTGAACACTTGAACAGAGGGACAGAAAATAGATTTTTTAAAACAACCTCTGGGAAATCCGGGGGCCTGGAAAACACAGAGAAAGTACTAGTTATTAGTTCTGTTCTTGTTCACTCTGATCAAGGATACCATTTTCTTTTTGGAAATCCTATTGCTGGCCGGAAGTGGAGGCATGTATGAAATGGATTATAAATTGTTTGTTCCTAAACTAGCCATGAACATAAGGGCTCCCCTGTAGGCCAGACTAGGAACCAAGCCAGGCCTGTTGGGAATTAGCTGAAGGACTAAATGAGAACCAGGCAGGGAGTCTGGTGAGAAATACAACACATCGTATCCTTCTGTCCAGAGGTATTTATGTTTGATGCAACAGCTACTTGAGTAGAAGGCTGAACACATTTATAGGCAAAGATTTCAAAGATTTCAACTCTATTAGAAATGTAGTTATTTAAAATTTATCTTGTTAGCTATTAAAAACTATGACAATGTAACAGAAGAGTAAGGAACACGTTTTCTTCTGCTACCTGACACAAGTACTATTTCATTTCTCTTTGTGGTATTTTCAGAATGTCAGAAAAATGTTTATTCTCACTTAAGAAATAGAAAAGCTGAAGCCAAGAAGCCAAGGGTATAATGGAGCAGGGGAAGGGTGGTAGGGAGGTGGGTAGACGAATAAGAAGAGAGGGAGAATCAGTTACCCTGGAAACAGCTCCAAAGGAAGGAGATTAGAGAGAAAGGAAGAAGAGGCTTTTTTTTTTTTTAATCATGTCTTTTTTTAACTCAGGCCTCTTCTATGCCACTGCATCAACCCCAGGTAGGATGAACTCACTTCCATAGACATTTATTGCATGCAACTCTGAAAGATATCATATAGGATACAAAACTGAAGAGTGATGATAAGGATGATGAAGAAGTGACTGGACATTAGAGGAACACTGTCCATCTGAACCTACCACACAGCAAGCCTGGCAGAGCACTTCTCAAATGTGTCTTGTGTTAGGACCACTATGCCATCTGAAGCCTGGATTTACATCCCAGGCCATTCCAGCTGTGTAATTTCTCTGGGTGCTGTTTTCTCATTGTTAAAATGAGGATGACAATTATACCAACCTGTATCAGGCCAGGTTAATTTGAGAAAACAGAACCACACAAGGTATATTTTAATAAGAGAAATTTAATATACAGACCAGATTTCACAGGTGCCAAAAGGCTGAATAAGGAAGAAGGGAATATGAGGCAAGCGCTGCTAGTAACTATGGGAAGCAGCTCCCATCTTTTAGGCTGTAGAAACAAAAGGAAGAGTCTGAGACTATCAGAAGCTGGACATGTAGAGCAAGAGACCTGCTTCTAAGTCTTTGGGGGCCTAGTGAGCCTGGTTCTAGGGCACTGTGGATGGATGCTGTAGTCAGGGACCAATGGCTAATGTGGGTGAAAGGCTGTTGCTAGGGGGATACTGAAAGGAACCAAGAACAAACAGAAAGAAATCCTTTCCTTCTAGCCTTTGGTCTCTCTCTAGAAACTCCAATTATTGATAGAAATTAACAGGAAACCTGCTGCCATAAAAGAACTGGTTTGAAGGATCCAAGTTTCGACCATAAACCAGAGTGTAAAAAGGTAGATCTGGAGATGAAAGAAATCATTTTAAACCCCGCTCAGTATTTCATAGGAAAATTTTAAGATTAAATGAGTTGGTATAGATGCTCTTCAACTTATAATGGGATTTTGTGTGGATAAACTCATTGTAAGCTAAAAATATTTCAAGCTAAAAATGCATTTAATATGACCAACCTCTGAAACACCATAGCTTAGCAACACAGTTCCTTACAGAGTATGGATTGTTTACTTTTGTGTTCCTTGGCTGACTAAGAAGCGTTGCTTACTGCTGCTCCTCAGCCTGGGAAAAAGTCAAAATTAGGAGGACAATTTCTACTAACCTATGGTAAAGTTGAAAAATATCAAGTCGAGGACCTTCTCTATTTATAAAGTGCCTAGAACACTGTTTGGCACATGGTAAGAGAATCAATGTGCTTTAAATACATAAATAAATAAAGCCACCATAAACCAATGCAGGATATAATATTAGAATGTCAGTTTTATCCATGAGAATGGAGAGCTTTAAAGCAGTCACATAGAATGCTCAAGGTCACATGAACTAGTCACTAGTGGAGTCTGGAACATCTGAATCCAAAGTGCCTTATAGGCTCAGAGAAAAGAGATAACTTCATGAATCACTTTTGAGAGAAACAGGCTATTAAGTAAAATAGTAAAGATACAAATAGCAGAACACAAAGCAGGGAGGGCAAGCAGCTGGCTGGGGGATCTGAAAGACTTACTGGAGGAGATGGGTTTTATTGTTGTCCAAGACAGGGCTTTGACTAGCAGGTGCTGGAAGTGGAAGAAACCATGTGAGCAAAGGCCTGGTTGTGGGGCATGTATTATATGGTGAGTATGCAGATTGGGGGAAATAAAGGTTCCTCACCATTTACTTTGATGCTAAAAAATACAGTTGAGATATTTACAGATATTACTCTAATACAAATTAAAAAGTTCTTTTGAGGCAGTCATGAGCATAAAATGTTGTATAGACTTATAAATAAATTTGTGAAGCAATAGAATTGTTGAATAATAAATTTTTAACTCACGTCCTTTTAAAAACTCTTATGTAAGATCATTAAAATCAGAAGACAAGTGACCTTGTTTTAAACTAGCTGAGTAAAGCAAAAATTTAACTTGAATCTACTTTGATGCCATTTAAACAACGTGCCAAATATGTTTTCAATGAAGTCCACTTGTCAGAAAGTTATGCATGAATTTACCTTATATCCTTTTAATTTAATTCAACAAACTGAGAGCATTCTTAGTACCAGACACTGGCTCAGATAGTAGACATGCAGAGAACTGTAAATGGCGGTTTAGTCTTTAAGGAACTCACAGTCTTGGAAGGCAACTGGCAGATAACCAAATCTCTGTAACCACAATGGAAAGCAAAGGTATTAATTGCACTTAAAATATAGAACTTCCAACAGGGGGTGGGGAGGATTGTAATGAGATTATATCCCTGCCACCCCAGCATGCAGCAACAAAGATTGCAGAAGTCACTAGTTCAGATGTGAAAAAAGAGGAACTAAGATAAATTATGGAGATGTAGTCAGTTTATATAATGCTGAGCCAGATCACAAGGCAGGCTGGCTAAGAACTCAGAGTCGTATGGAGCTGGAAGAAGTTCTGGAATGTTTCCATGGTTCTAGACCTGGTCTGTGAAATCCTATGGTAAGGAATTTTCCACAAAACGAAAGATGGAAAGTGTACATGCCCATAATAATAGCTAAGCATTTCTACATATCCACTACATGCCAAGCACCTTAATATCAGATGGGTATTGTATTTCATCCTTCTTCCTTTTAGTAATAGACTTCCCTACTGAGCTTTAGTAGAGCATTCACATGCTCTTCTGCTAAAGACTAGTTTCCACCCCTTCTTGTGCTTAAGGCAACCACATGACTCAGTTTTGACCAGTAGAATGTAAGTAGAAGCAGTGTACATGGCTTTCATGTCACTTTCCTAAAAGCAAGTTGCTGGTCCTTCATTTCCTCTTTCCACACAAGAAATGGGATGCTGATGCTGTATTAGTCCTTCTTCGTAGAAAAGAGAAGAATGCAGCAGCAGAAGAGGAACAGCCTGGGTCCTAGGAAAACTCTGTGGACCTGAGAAGCCACCTCTTCTTCCTGTTACCCTCTGCCACTGTACCTGGTGAATCTGCCTTTAGCATTTTACCATGGTCAAAGAACAAACACATACAAAGAAAAACAATATTGTCAGAATTATTTCAGGGTTAAAGGAATATAGGCCACAGGTGAGATAGCATAGATGGCTCATCTGCAAACTGCATAAGCTTTACTGAGCTGATTCTATAAAAGTTATATTTACTTCTTTGGAAATCTTGGTTGTTTACATCATAGTTTCTAGTTGAGTTTCAAATAACTGGGTTTCCCTATTAAATGATTCTTAGGTGAGGAACAGGTCATTGCTTTGAGCACGGGCAGACCTATTTGATAAAGTTTCTGAGCATTCATGTGTGCCAGGTACCAAAGACGGAAGCACACACAAACACACGACTTCTGCCCTCAAGGTGTCTGGTGGAAAGATACGCAAATCTAAGAGCACTGTTCAGAGGAATTAGTTAATATTCTTGACTGGAGACAATTAAAAAACCGGACTCGAACTGATTTAAGAATAAAAAAATCATTTGTAGATTTCTGCAAATATAGGACCAAAAGTAAATCTGATTGCAGCCATTTAAACTGTATTGAATGAAACTCCACAGACGGAGCCTGAAAATTTGTATTTTTGCCCTCACTTCTATCCGTCCATCAGGCAATTTTAATACTCTTTTAGAAAGCATAGTTTTAATATAGATCATCGAAGTTGCAATTTGGGGATTTGATTTGAGAGAGGAGAGACTGAAGGAGGAGACAATCATTCCTGAGGAAATCACAATCACTCCTGAGGAACTCAGGAAATCCTGAATCCAAGCCATGGGCTGCCATGACACTGCACATTGTGCACCCCGATGTCTCTCTGTAATTAGAGTATGCCAGTGACGTGAGCGTTGAGGGGCGTCAGGAGAGAACCATGCCATCTGTCTGGCAGTCGGCTTGAGGGTTATGAAAGAGGATGCCACTTCCCTTCATTTAGCAGCTATTTATTGCACAATTATATACCAGGCACTGAGCTAAGTAGTGAGGTTAAACAAGTCTTTAAGCAAAGAGCCTCTCCTCTCATGCAGCTCATATGTTCTCAGAAAAAGACAAACAACATAGAGTAGGAAAACAAGCCAATCACTGACTGTGTTAAGTTCTGTGAGGGTAAAACCCAGTCACTATATACAGGAAGAGGAACTACCTGTCACTATACATGCGAGAAAAACAGAAGACTGCAACATTGAACGGAGTGTGGGAAACGCCTCAAGCTGACAAATTAGTGGAGACCTGAGAGATGAGAATGAGGCAGTTGTTTGGAAGACTGGAGTAGGAACATTCCACATCAAGGCAATACCAAGAGCAAAGGCCCTGAGGTGGAGGGAACTGAGTTGGGTGGAGAAAAAGAGGAGCAGGGGAGGCTACAGCTCAATAAGGGGAACGTGGAGTGGAGCCAGGTTATGAGCTAACCAAGAGGCTTCCATTTTATTCCACACACAATGAAAAGTTTGCTTTAAAAACTCTACTGACTACTATGTGGAGAAAGTGAAAAAATCAAGTTCTGAACTAGATGGACACCGGGGTCCAGGTCTGGCCCCAGCAGTCCATGGCAGGCTACTGTGGGGTCCTCTGGGGCCCTTTTAGTTACTGCCAAGCCCACACAGACGATGTCCAACAGCATGTTCTGCAAAGAGATGTTCTACATCTGGGCGTGTACAGTGGCGCTTGAACACCAGAACTGTGGCTAGTGTGACTGAAGAACTGGATTTTAATTTAATTATATTTAAGTTATTTAAATTTATACAGCTGCATGCAAACTAATGGCTATTATACAGCACCGCACTGAGTACCGGATGCTTGAGGATTTCTACTCGGAACCCTGCTGCCGGGATCGGACGAGGGTACCGGAGTCCTGCCCGCTGACGCCCCTCTGCTATGTAGGGCCAGGATGCAGCCTCGGGCACTGTGGCTTCGTCTCGTTAGGGGTAGACACACGCACGGGGTTGTGAGGAGCGCCACGCGCGGCCTCGGGAGGAGCCTGGAACTGCAAAGAAAGCTTTTGGGACCGCTCTTTTCAGCACGCACCGGCCCCGCAAGCTCGCGGCGCAGCCATTGGCGGGAGAGGAACAGAGCGCCGCAGCTCCTGGCCCCGCCTGCCCGCAGCAGGACCGTGTAGACGCCGGCTTCGCGCGCAGCGCAGGTGGGTTGCACAAGAAGGGAACACAAGCAGCCCCCGAGCCGGACGGAGGGAGGGTTCGCCATCCCGCATCCCCCCCCCCCCACGCTGCGCAGTTGCCTCTTCTTCTCGGGGATGGGGGCGGGGATGGCGCGGGCTGTCACCTGCACCCGATCTGCTTTCTGCTTGCTTCCGCTTTTCCCGGGGCTGGGCGAGGCCTGGCACAAGGAAAGCGGAGAGAATTGAGCAGGTGGACACTGACGAGCGGCGGGAACCGGCGCCTTCGACCCTGGCGGAGCCCCTGTCCTCTCTCAGAGGACGTGTCCTCGACCCCGGCCCGGTGTCCAGCTAGCGCTTGGGTCCCCGCTAGTTAGAAGGTGCCCCTGACCCTGGTCTCTTCCTGGTGTCAGGTCTGCGCAAGGAATATGGGCGCCGCGCTGAGCACAGGCACGCGGCTGGCTCCCCTGGCCGGCAGGGCCTGCGGCTCCCTCCCGCGCTCGGCATCCTCCGCGCCCGCCCGGGGGTGCCATTCCAAGCCCGGCTCGGCGCGCCCTGTGCCCCTGAAGAAGCGCGGATACGATGTCACCAGGAACCCACATCTCAACAAGGTAACGGTCTGTGTCTGGGAGCGGGGGTGGGAGCGATCCTGTGACGTGGGAAGGGCGCCCCGCCCCTGGGCCTTGGAAAGAGGGCACCCTTCCAGTGGCTTTCTCGATTTTGCCTTGCAGGAGTTTGGTGTCCTTTGCTTTAGCTTTTTCCTCCCCGTTCTTCTCCCCATTCTGCATGGAGAGAGGTGACCAGGGACCTTAATCTTCAGCAAAAACAATTTAGACCAGGTTAAGTTCCTCATGGTCAGATCTCTCCTTGATAAGTACTAATCTTGTTGACCTTGGACGGCTCATTTAACCTCTGAGTCACTTTCCCGTATCTGTTAGAGGTATAATTGACTTAAGAATGTTGTAAGATTTAAAGAGAAAATGAAAGACAGTTAGTCCTTGGCACAGTACCTGGCACCTAGTGCAATAGTGTCAGCTAAGGTTACGATTATTATTCTGGGAAGAAGATTAATTTGAGAGTGGGGATAGGAAAGCCTAGAATTATAGAACTTTTAAAGCTTGAAAGAGCATCAGAAATCACAGTTAAACCTCTCCTTTAATAGAAAACAAAGACAAAGGAAACTTGTCCAAGGTCACTGCCCGGTTAGTTCTGGCTCGGCTGAATGCCAGTGGAATTCAGATCTCTAATGTTCTAGTCAAGTTGAGCCTGCGGTTAATGCCTGTCTTGTTAACCTAAAAGCACACGTATTTGTTCTGGGGATATAGTTGAGATCTTTGGTTTTGAGGATTGGGTTGAGAGAGAAGCAACCCACCGATATTTGAGTTCTGTCTCTCCCACCTCTTCACATTAACTTGGACAACTCAATCACCTTCTCTAACACTCAGATTTCTCCATTCTAAAATAAATGTTATGATAGACCCACCATTCTTACCTCATTTGGTTATTGTGACAATCAAATGAATCCCTGAATTCAAAGTCATATTTTAAACTATACGAGTGCTGAATAAATAAGCAAATGCTATAAAATAAAAACGTTCATAATTTATTTGACTCAAGATTGTGAAATTCAAATTAGGTAATCTGTGTGGTAAAGGTGTTTATAAGAAGTAAGAACAAGTGCATAATGCTGAGTATTTTGATTGTTTCCCGCAGAATTAATAGAAGAAGCTAAGGAAAAAAAAAAATCTCTCTTTCAACCTATACCTGTCACATTGACCTACTCTTCCCAAATGAGATCTTAAATTCTTTTTACACTACTACTTTCCAGCATATTTAAGGTGTTTTATCAGTTTGAATCATTTTCTTAGTAAGTGCTTAAAAATGCAAAATGGCATAAGCAAATAAAAGGCTTCTTTAACTTAAAAACCTAGAGGTAGGCCTGACCCAGAAGTTGAGATGGCATTCGTAAAGGCGCAGGTTCTTTTTGGCTCTCTGCTCTGCCTCTGCAATGTCAGCTTCCTCCTCAGGCCACATCCACGGAGTCTTTCTCCTCAAGTGCTGCCACAGTTCCCCATCTCCTGTTCTCACACCATACCCTCCAGAGAAGCTCCAGTGAAAGAACAAAAATGTTTTCTTTGAAGCCTGAGAAAGTAAATCCCTCTGTCTTGTAGCTCTGGGATTGATTCTCTTTCTATTTCCAAGCCAATCACCTGTAACCTAAGCCTGTGGGAACATATTCCTCGAGTTGAAGATAGGGTTTAAGGTAGGACTACTGACTCCAGTGGTTTAGAATAAAAGGGATATGGTTTCTCTAAGAAACCTGGATATTGTCATCTGACAATGGAGGGATGGATACTGGAAAGCAAAACAGTAAGTTCCCATCACAGGCTCCAATCATGACAATAATTGTCTTAGAAGTAGGGGCATATTACCAACTTCTTATTTTGTGATAGTTAAGAAAATAAAGAAAGAAAGGGGCTGGGGATTTAGCTCAGTGATTAGAGTGCTTGCCTTGCAAGCACAAGGGCCTGAGTTTGATTCCCGGCACCACAAAAAAAAATAAAATAAAATAAATAAATAAATAAAAATAAAGAAAGAGTTCAAATGCCTTTTGTTGTAGGTTTTGGTCCCCTAAAAACACTTTTTCCTGGGCCCCTTCTCTCTGATGTAAATTTTTATCCTCCCAAGTAATATAAATGGAATGTTATCCATAAATCTTTTCGTGATGTTAAATAACATTTTTATACATCCCCGAAGTTGATTGGTGCAGGTCTAGGGAGAGGAGGGTATCTAGGGTGCTGCTGAGAACCTGGCACCACCCTTCACTGACCCTTGGGGAGAAAGGGAAACAGCAGAGAGGCAGCTATGCCCAGGAGCTGCTGTGAATGCCTGTCTCTCCCAACAGGACTGCCACTCTCTGCCTGTCCTGGTGACCTCCAGTGCTCAGAGGGTCTCCAGGGAAAGCTTGAGGCTTTGTGCTTTTCCTCAGACAGATGGGAGGACTGTGCTGTGGTTAAACAGAACACCAAGGTTATGACTGAAGAAACAAAGAGAAGGGCAGTTTTGAAAGGGTTTTTGGTGCTGTGGTTAGTGGCGGGTCTGTGGGTGGAATTTTTTTCCCTGCTAGAACATGAGCTCTTCCAGGACAAGGACTGAATTTCACGTATCTGTAACTGGCACACACTGGTACAGAGAAGTTCCTGAAGGTTCTAGCAATTAACGTTAAATTCTTGGAATGTGTTCACTAAGTTAGCATCCCACTTGTAAAAGATCAGGAGAGGCATTTAAGTAGAAGCTTGAGTGCAAAGCGGGGTCAGGAGATGGAATTCCCTGAGAAGATGAGCTGTTGAACTGGATAAGCTGAGCTGATGTTATGCAGTCAGTGGGTTCTGCACCCAACTCGGTTGTGCCCTGACGATGTGATTGGTGATGAATCTCGTAAGCTCCTCTGCCCCTGTTATATCACAGCTGTGAGGATTATAGGAATAGTCCTTGAAAAATCACTTTGAAAACTGTGACATGTTAAGTATTAGGTGGCTGTGTAGGCTAGTCTCAGAACTGGAGTTGGAAGGACCCTGAGAGATGACCTGGTGTGAAATTGTTTGAACTGAGGTCCATGAACCACAAGAGAGAATATTAGCTTAGTGGGTCCACCAACAATCTGCTTTAAAAATAAATGGATTGGGACAGACTAGAACAAGGAAACTACCTTCATGTTAGTAAAAATAGGTATTTTATCAGATCAGCATGTAAAATGACTATTTGTACTGTGAATTTTGGTTTATAAATTTTTTTGAAGACCATTGTTCTTATCTGACATCATCATTTTCAGAAGAGATAAGCCTAGAAAGTCAAGTGACTCCACAGAGATTATTATTGGTTATAATTGTAGGTAGAGACAACCTCCCTCTGAAATTTCAGTCAACTATGGTGACAGTTCACATCTGCTTTGGCTGATCTAGGCATGTTCCTATTGATGGTAGAATTGGTACCAAATAATTCCAAGTTTGCTCCAGGGGTCTAGACCTAAATGATACAAATTCATCAATATATCAACTTCTATTTTCTTTCTTCATTTTTACTTTACTAATATCCTGCCTTGTTTGTCTGTGTCGATGTGGCAACAGAGTTTATATGAGCCACATTTTACTTAAATAAACAACTATCAACACCATTTTATAGGGATCTCTTTAGAGACAGATATTATCCCCATTCTAAAAATGTAGCAATTTACCGTTAAAATGTATTTGACCTCATTCTTACCTATAACATTTTTTTCCAGTGCTGGGAATTGAATCCAGGCCCTCAGATAGGATAATCACGCACTTACACTGAGTACAACTCTAGCCTCACTTACAGCCTCTTTCAGGAAGGGTTTTCTTCTCCCCATTTCCGAAACTAGATTTGAGCCCTCTGGCATTTGCCTTATCACTCTGCTTCTTTTTGGAACTGAGCACATATTATAATAGCTGGCTGATTTGTCTTCTACAGTAGACCTGAACACCTTGAAGACAGAGAGAGACTGACCTGCCACGTGATATTTGGCCTGACTTGAGATATACAATAAATACTTTTTCTTTAAATTATCTGGATCAAGTCACAGCCCCTTTTCTCTCAACTTTATTAATGTTAACATCAGTATCTCACACCCCAGTGATTTCATTGTCTAGTTAAATGTCCAGTTAAAAGGGCCTAGTTTTGAGGAAATAAATCTACCTGACCCTAATTTTTCCAGACTCCCAGTCATTTCACCAAAGGGGCATATTATTTCACCGAGCTCATCTGCATCCCCTTTGACCCAAACTCCAGTAGTGATTCTTGCCATACAATTCCACTGAACCTTCACCTACATGTCTGCAGTTTTTTGATCTCCTGAACTTTGTGTTCAGGGAAATAATGAATGGAAAGAATGATTAGTCGTATCATTGTGATTCCAGACCCGTGCTTCAGGCAGTTGGCTCTCAGACATTGCAAGGGGCAGCAGGGGACAGCCCTAACATGCGGCCATGGTGGCCAATGCTGCAGCTCTGGCCGCTTATCCAAGGCTGCACGGGTTTCAGCCAAATCCCTTCCGCATCCAGAGGTGACTTATCAGACTCCCAAACAGCAAGGATTTGCCTCTGAATGAAGTGTACATTTCTGTTGATAGAGATTCCTTTGGGTAAGAGCAGCTTTCATCATCACAGACTTGGCTCGTGCATCATTCTGGAGATGATGGCTAGGTTTTATGGAAGATTAGAAATTTATTGGTGATGCCATTTTCTGCCCCTAAAGCAGATAACATCATGTACATAATATATCTTCCTAAGACATCTGCTCCAGAAATGATGTAGAATTGGGCCTCCCGGTTGAAAGAGAATCAATGGATTATAAAACATTAATTCTACAAGCAGCAATTTAAACCTCAGCCTCTTGTGCAGTGACTCAGGGCATTAACGCTTGAATATTTTAGGAACAAATGAGCAGAAGTAGGTTGCAATTAAATCCTTTCCTGTTGAATGCAGTCCTGGCTTTATGGGATTGGTAAGCATTTGGTATTGAGGCTTTGTGCTTGGCAGGGCTAGAAGAACATATATTAGTTAAAGATCAGCGAATTCTAACAAAGTGCACCCCAAATACACAGGCTTAAACAAGATAGACTTTTGTTTCTCTCATAGAAACATGGTGGGGTGGGCAGTCATGGGTTTGGCAGCAGTCTGATTTGGTTGCTCTGTCATTCTGTCTCTGTATTTTATGGTCTCAGATGGCTGCTCTCACCTCTTTTTCATCTCCACACAGAACTGGTGGGAAGGGAAAACACCTGTTTAAGGGCATGATTCACAAGTCTTAAATAATCACTTCTGCTCAAATTTGATTGCCAGACTTGGTCATATTCACACTAAGCTACAACAGAACCTGGGAAATGTAATATTTAGCTGGGCGCCTGTGTTTTCAGCTAAAACTTTCACACCATTAAAGCAAAGGAGAACTGATGTTTAGGGAGACTGCCGCAAATTATTGATCTGAAACTTTCATTCTTTTGTTCTCAAAATTTTACCCCAGCCTTTAAAAAGCCATCTATTTCTCCATATCCCCGCTAACACCAGCCTTGTTCACACCTTCATCAGCCTCTATCTAACTTATTGCCAGGGCTTCCCAATTGGTCTCCCATCCTCCAGTCTTTTTCAATCCACTCCTTTGTGTATGTTAACTACACCTGAGAAGCTAAGATCTTGCACATATCTTTGGCCACTCATTTTCTATCATATTCCATATCCAATCCACTAGAAAATTTTCTTGTTCTATCTTGAGGCCAAATCTGGTATTCAGCTTCTGCTACTGCAGGTGCCACCTTGTTTCAAATTTCCATTTCTCTGTTGGATGAGGTCAGCAGCCTCCAAGCTGGTCTCCTTGCCTCCATTTTTTGCTCTTCTCACTTATTCTGAAAACAATAGCAGAGTATGGGAGGCAAACAGAGACAATTCTTGAGGTCTGTAAGAAAACACAGAGATATCCAAGGAGTGAGCCAGCGGTGGGAGGCCCTGGCTTCTATCCATAGCTCCAACATTCTGGAACTTCCACTCGCTGTATTGACTTGTTGGAGCCTCCATTCCTGCTTTGAAATCCTTCAGTTTCCTAATTTTGCTGGAGCCCTGGTGAAGACATGGGAAACCCTACCAGAGAGGGCCTCGTCTCCCAGGGGTCTGAAAAGTATGGGTCGGGATGCCAGGAGTTCAGGAGGAAGATCTGCCACTCCTGGAACCTGAAGTTGATATCCAGAAAATATTTTTTCATAAGCATGTTGCTGTAAATGTTGAATTGTTCTCCAGAGAGAGCATATTATGTGTAAAATAAGTATTTGTGTGATCACTACGAAGACACCAGAAATGATGGCTTATGTTAATGAATGCTTAATTCAAAATGCAAAATACTAAATGGAATCTATACCCATGAGTGTTACTATAATGAGATGTAACTCTGGAAAATGGTTTGGAAGCAGTGGAATTTATTACCTTTGAGAGACTTACTACCTTTTTATATAATTTTATTGGGAGTCAGGTTTCTGGAGCTGAGTAACATTCAGATCAACTTTTGATCTTTTTTTCCCTTTTTTCTTTCTCGGTGCCAGGAATCTAACCCAGGCTCTCATACTTGCCAGGCAGGTGCTCAGCTCAACTCTTCAGAGTTAACCCATCTGTAACATCTGGATAGAAATCCCTCTAAAGTAGTTTCACTTCAAGCTTTTATAATTAGTTAACTTCTAGAGGCACTATATCTAGATTCTTGTAATAAGAAAATGTTAACAGTGGAACCTGCTGTCCATTTAAAAAGCCACCGTAAACAGCAATATCTAGATTATGTGAACAGCAGTGCTGGAGGGCAAATCCCTACAGAAATAAATGTTATTTGTTTCCAACCTGAACTGACTTCTTAAGTCACCCTGAATCTGGGCTCTATACCATTTCTTTGGACACTTTTCCAGGCTCATCTCCAGCTTCCCCATTTCCAGTTTCTCTTGGTTGTCTTTGGCCCTTGTGGGCTCTGTGGTTTATAGCTTTGTTTTCCTTTGCATTTTTGTCATTTCTACTGAAGATTTACTTTCTTTTCTCCTCTCTTCTTTCCAAATGCCAGTCTTATAGTTGCAGAGGGAGTGCCTTTGATTTGTATGGCCATAGCAAAGGGATCACTAATGTGCAGCATTTTTGTTAGCAGAGACACGGATTACAGTCAGTTCAAGAACCTTCATTTTAACATGTAGAAAGTACGGACATTGAGAAATCCTTTGGGGTGGTGTCTGACTGCCTTTCTGATGCAGAGCACAAAAGATGCTCTATGATTGTGTGATGAAAATCTGACGGATACCCTACAACTAGGGGTGCCAAGTTCAGTGGTTAAAAGCATGCATTCATTTTGCACCCAGATGGTTGCCAGGCAGCGTGATACAAATACAGTTCCTACCAAAAGGACACTATCAAGAGTAAAATATAACCAGTCATCAGCTTTTGAAGAACCTGAACAAGAGAAAATCAAAGCTGAATTTGCTTTTAAAAGTGGTTATGAAAGCTAAGGGATATAATTGAGTGGTCAGCAACTTGAGAGTATTTTTTAAGCATTTGTCTCAATCTGCATTGTTGTTTGGTAGTGAGCTACCTGAAGCCTGTAGCATGACTGATCCTGAAACATACTCGCGTCTGATGTGTAATTCTGGAGAAAGCAGGCTCTGTTGTGTCCTTTGTTTTGTTTCGCTTTGTTTTGGTCTTTCAGAAAACAGAAGAAGGGAATCCGAATCTCCACAAATTTCCACCTTTACTGAGTGGAGGGCCACCAAGTGTACAGAAGCACTGTCTTGTCATGGTTTACAGTCCCTATCTCCTCTCTCTCTCATTTTGAAAGGGAATTTCTACCTAGATCCCTGCTATACTTAATTCCTTTGATAATATTATGGAGGGAATCCAAGTATAGAATTTTTTCTGATGTACAATATGCCAGGAATTTTTTTAAGAAGTTGAAATGCATTAACTCATTTAATGTGATATCACAACAATCTGAGGTATATACTGTTATTCTTCTTACATTATAGACAAGAAAGCTGAGGCATGAAGAGTTTATCTCACTTGCCTGGTCATGCAGCTCATAATGACAGAGCTTGGGCTCAGGCCATCTCATTTTAGGACCTGCAACCACTGTGCTGCCTACCACATCCAATGTGCAAGGTCCCTCTTACCTGATACTCCTGCATGAAGTCAGATGTACTGTGGTCTTTCCAGAATAAAAAACTAAGGGATTCATTTACGCCTGCTGAAGGCTTCTAATTAGCTACTATCATTTCCCCTGGCTCTATTAGAACTCAGGAATCTTGGAGTCGGAGAGAACTTTCAAGATCACTGGATGCCTTCTACTCACCCTCTAAATATTTTTCCCAAGAATCATTTAAAAATATTAAATTTATTAATAGACATTTGTTGAGTTTCTATTCTGTTTTAAGCAGTACACACCTCCTGGTGAATATAGTATATCTATTTCTATTTTTGAGAAGCTTGCAGTGTGAGAGAGGTGCAAGTGAGACCAGTGGATAAGGAGGCAGTTTGAATTCAGTGGGTAGCTGTAGTGAGAGGGACATTTGCACAAGTGTTAAAGAAACGTTGAAGAGAAGTGCCAGAATCCTTCCAATGACAGTGTTTTCAGAGCTGACACTGATGGAAGAGTCAGAGTTGACAGATGGAAAGCTACTTAGGTCAGACCATGAGAGAATAAATAGCTACCCATCACTTTCACGGTTGAATGTGTAGAAATTGAGCAGTAGACCAATAGCCTGTAAGAAGCCACATTTTCAGAGATCTAAGTAACATTATGAAATCTCTAATTTGACAAATAGAGTTAATATTGCCAATACTTGGATATGCTCTTTGATGTTGTTCTTTTCCTTGCATGTCATTTTAGGGAGTGTTATTCATATTGGGCCTCTTATCAAAATCTTGAACATACTTCAGGACTTGGCATCTCTAGGAACATCTCTGCCATACTGCCTCCCTCAGTAATGCTGCATGTGCCACATGGAAGTAATTCATTTATCTGCTACTCTCCTTCGGCACTTAGTGTGTGCAGTTGTCATGGCTCTTTACCACATTTGGTTTCAGTGTACATTTGTGTGTGTGTGTGTGTGTGTGTGTGTGTGTGTGTCTGTCCATCACTTATGTCATCCTCACATCCAGAAGACTGTGTTGGGCATTATATAACCAGGACAATACCTTCTGCATAGTATGGCCTCAGTGAGCTCTATGATTACTTGCACATTCGCTGTGCCTCAACGGATCAAAAACCACTATGATGGAGACCAGTACTATACCAACTGCTATCGGCCATCACTTCTGAAAAGATGGTGAAGAGCTTGATCTGACAGTATAAATTATTTTTAGATCTCTCTACGGGACTTGGAAAATTTTGAAATCTAAGAGAAATACTTCATTTCAGGCATATAAATTTTGGAAATACATTATTTAAGAGCGTTCTCTGCTCTAAAGCTGGTCCAGGTGCACTTTATCTGCAGAATAGCATCTTTATGATGAGATTATTTCTTATCCTGAGCCTACTTTAAGACATTAAATTTAGATGTGGTCTAACTAGCAACAGGTTAAAAGATCTGGGGTGTGGCTCCCTCTCAACCCCCAGAGCCACAGCCTGTGACCAAGTGTCAGGCAGCAGAGCACATGTCTGAAGTCTAAGAATTTAGAGTCAGGAAAGCCCACATGCTTCCTGCTATAGTTGGAATCTATCATCCAAGAGTTCATGTGTTGGAATTTATACTCCATTGAGTTTTTAAGAGAGTGGAAACTTAATCTAACTATCAGTGGGTCCTTTACAGGTGGGTCCTTTGGAAAGTGATTAGAATTAGATAAGGTCATCAAGGTGGAGCCCCATGATCGAATATAAGAAGAGGGAGTGACCACACACACACACACTACCTGTCTGTTGCCATGTGGTGTCCTGTACCAGCAAGAAGGCCATTACAAGGTGACCCCTTGACCTTGTACCAGAACCGTGAGCCAAAATAAAACTTTATGAAGTTTCCCAGCCTCAGGTATTTAGAGTAACAAAAAATGAACTAATATAATCACAATCCCACCTCTGTCATTTACTAGATCTGGATCTTAGGAAGGCCACTTCACTTCTTTGAGCATGAATTTCTTCATCTATGAATAAGGATGATAATAAAATATGCACACTATAATGATTAAATGAAATAATGTATGTAAAGCACATTGTAAATATTCAACTAATTTTTAGTTAATCTACATCTCTAAAGCTTCTCTCCATTGCTAATACAATGTGTAAAGCCCTGTGTGGGCTGCAGAAGTTACAAAGTAGGGTTTCGATCTGGTCCATGCCCCATCTGGGGCATCCAGTGTAGCAGTAGAGAGGAAGACCGAAGGGTCAATTTCTTCTCTATGAGCATGGACTACATCTGATTTTAACAGGTTTGATAAAGAGGAATGTATCAGGGAAGAAACAAGGTTGGTGGATAATTGCCCTGTACTTGACATAGCTTAAACCTGGACAGTCTAGACATTTATCTGAAAGAACTGCAAATTAAAATGTCTCTAGCAGCAGAAATTCAAGGGTCATTTAAAGAACTGGCACTTCTGGAAGTTGAGGCTGGTGTTGAAGACAGTGGCTTCCATTAGAAATCTTAGAGCTTTGTTCGAGTATTTTGACACATTCTAAACAGGTTTTTAAAATCTACTCTAAAATTTAAACAATCCAAATTAAGCTGGATTTCTCTCTGTCTCTGCTCCCTGCCATCATCACAATAACACTCTCAATCTCCTGAGATTATAATAGCAACACAACAAGAGGATATCTGCTTTGTATATAAAGAGCCAAAAAAATTAGAGTCCCCCCAAATAAAAGACTCAATCAAAAATTGGGCAACCAAAATGAATAGATACTTCTCAGAAGAAGTACAGACAGCCAGTAAATACAAGAAAAAGGCTCAACATCACTGGCCATTACAGAAATGCAAATTAAGACAACACTGAGATTCCATTTTACTCCAGAAAGAATGGCCATCATCGAGAAATCAAATAATAACAAATGCTGGTGAGGCTACAGTGAAAAAGGAACCTTTCTACATTGTTGATGGGAATGTAAACTAGTACAACCACTATGGAGATCAGTATGGAGAGTCCTCACAAACTAAAAATAGAAATTCCATTTGACCCAGCTATTTCTTCCAGGAATCTTCCTGAAAGAGTTAAGTCATCATATTACAGTGATATACAAATACCTATGTTTATGGTGGCACAATTTATAATAGCTAAGTCTGGAAACAGCCTATGTGTTCATTAACAGATGAATGGATAAAGAAAATGTGGGATTTATATATAATGGAATACTACTCTTCTGTAAAGAAGGATAAACTTGAGGCATTTGTAGGTAAATGGATACACCTCAAGGTCATAATGTTAAGTGAAATAAATCAGACACATGACTATTATAAAGAAGATTTAACTATTGCATGGTTTCTCTTACATGAGAAACCCAAAATATAAATAAAGAGCAAAATAAAGGATAGATAATAGGAAGTAGAGAGATCTTTTTCAAGTGGGAAGGGGAACAAGAGATGGAGGGGAGAGATAAGGAAGGGGAAAAGGATTTAAAGAGGAGAATCAAAGAAAAAATCCAAATGGAGCTTTTTCACATAGAAAGGGGATTAAGAGTTGGAAGGAGCAGGGAGGGATGGAAGGTGAAGGGCATAAAAATGAATTAAGATGTGTTACATATATGTACATACTCCCTATGATAAATGTAACCATTGTGTACTGCAAACATGTACTGATAAAAATACATTAATAAAAAAAAGAGAACATGTGCTCTAGAGTTGAGCATAAAAGTTAAAAGGTTGCTTCTAATTTAGCTACTTAGGGCCCAGCTAGGCCAACTTACCCAGGTAGCAGTTAGATTGGGCAAAGAGCTTTAAAATAGTCCTATAGCTTCCATATACACCACTGGAATAATTAACAAATATTTGCATTATACATTTTAAATAAGCATATTTCCTGTATGTGAATTTAGGAAGAGCATTTCCTCCAAAAGACTGAGAAATTATCTTGCACATCCCTTTGTCTTTGGGCAGATAATATACTTGCGTTTTACCACCACTTTACAGCCATGATCTCAAAGAATCCTGTCCAGGAAGTGAGTAGCGGAGGGGACTTTAACACCCATTGCCTTTGAAAGGTAGTCCTTTGCCTGTCATCCCAATACGGGGGCTTGAATCAGCCTCAGTTAACTTAGGCAGAAGGGCGCTGGGGATTTAGCTCAGGGGTTAGAGTGCTTGCCTTGCAAGCACAAGGCCCTGGGTTTGATCCCCAGCACCAAAAAAACAAAAAAACAACAATAACAAAAAAAAAAAACTTAGGCAGAAGTACTTTTGCGTGTCTTCATAGAATGGCAGAAGAAATACTTGAGTATTAAACATTGTCGCATGCTGCACACCTGAAAACCTGCTGGCCTGGCTCCCACTGCACTCCTGTGCATCTGTTTCTGATGGATGGACATGTTCCATGCTCCCACCTTCTTAAGTTTCTATTTTCTTTTGCAGTAACATAATCTCAAAAACAGTCCATAAACTGACAGAAAGCTTAGCCCTCATGTCATACTCTCCTTTCTTATCTCTTTCATTTTATTTTTGGTCTGTTCTAGTTATTTGTTTTGACTGGTGAAGTCACTTAAGGTGATAAGGACAATGAATAGCAATTCAGTTGCTGTTTGATGAAACAGGAGTAGAGATGGTTGGTGTGGAGAAAAACCTATTAACAGTCATTTTTAGAAACAGACTTTGAATCCACCTCTCAGAGCTGAAATATTTTCCCTGTTCTCACACTCCAAGGGCTGGCAGCAGCTTCTCCTCACGTCCGTGGAGGCTCAGAAACAACCTGCCCATGTCTGTAGGAGATGGTGACATGGGTGCTGGTGGGGCAGCCAGCCAGGGACAGTTCCCCAGTAACCTCAGGTTACCTCCAGTAACCACCTGCCTTGCGTCACTGGCCTCAGCTTCGGGGCAGGAGAGTTCTGAGTCTCCTCGGCTGCTCTCCTGCTGCATCATCTGACAGAATCAGCTGCCCCTCTGAGACTCACAATCACCTGGGTAATAAGATTAGAAATAATAATAGCAAACCCTTATATAATGCCTACCAAGCTGGGTCCTCTTATAGGTACTTCACATGGGTTATTTCCAAGCAGAAGAGCTACAGTGAAGAGGGCAAACTTGGCCTGTAGCCTTTGTTTCCATGGTGTCTTTTCCCTTATACATTGCTATATGATGCACATCCTGAGGGTCTTCATGGTATCACTAAGCTCAGGGGTGACAACTTAAGAAGACCTTTCATCTTACATCCGACCTTTCATCTTACATCCGACCTTTCATCTCTCATCTCTACTTCCCTCCGTTCCCATTCATCATTGTTTATTGAGTACATATGAAATACAAGGCACTGTTATATATTGAGAATGACATGATAAACTTGACAGCTATGAACCTTCGTATTGAGTATACAATTAGTGAGAAAGATTATAAATAAATAAAATTGCAAAGATAGTAGGGAAAAACAAACAGGCTACAATACAGTGGGAAAGAATAATAGAGGATATACTTCAGATGGCCAGGGAAGACATCTTAAGGAGGTGAGATTTTATCAAAGACACAAAGAAAAAGGAGTCAGCCAGTAGAGAAGCTGGAGCAAGAATGTTTTGGACAGAGGGAGCAGTTTGTGTAGAGCCTAGAGGTAACAAATAGCTTCACATGGGGGTTCTGGGAACTGAAAATAGACAGGGCAATAGCAGTTCGATGAGAAAGGAGGAGACTTCATAAAATCAGGGTGGAGAGATCTAGGGATCATATACAGGGCCTGGGAGTGTGTGGGCTATAGAGGAGGTGTCATTCACCATGAAACAGGACACTATTAATTGTTTCTAACAAAGAATGATGTGACGTGATTTACATTGGTGAAAGCTCCTTCTGGCTACTGTGTGGAAAACAGATTGGAGGAAGCAAGGGTAGAGGCAGGAGGACCCTTTAGAGATAGAGCAGCAATAGGAGCAAGAGAGGGGACAGGGATATGGGGGTGTCAGTGGAGAGAAGAGAAGTAGTGAGATTGGAAATAGAGTCTGACGGTTGAGCAGCAGGATGGTCCCCTGTGTCCTTCTAGTTCACAGGAACCCAACCTGTATTTTTCCTTCTCCCACTCCCCACTCCTGATAAATTACTGCTAGTGTTTACTACAACTGCTTCCTGTTTGTCTTTAGCATATTTCAAAGTCATAAGGAAACAGAAGATTTGTGTTTTACCTTTAGATTATGAAGTGCTTCTTAATTGGCCATCTTGCTTGATCTCCACAAAAATGCCTATAAGTGAGGCATTATTACCTTTGTTTTATGAGGGACAGCATTGGGACCCATAGGACTGAGTTGCCCGTGGTATCCCAGAGAGTTAAAGATAGAGCAAGATACAATTCCAGATTCCCTGAGCCTGCTCCCTGATTTATTAAGCAAACACCTACTGAAAGCCTGCTGTGTTCAGGCACCACTGTAGGCTCATGATCCTTGCTCTCAAGGAGCTTGCAGTCCAGGGCAGAGGCAGACTTGGGGGTAAGATTTTCCAAGGTAATATAGCAAAACTGCATGATATGGGGAAACTGTGAGTGATTCTGTGTGGATGACACAGTGTGTGGAGTGATGGGGCTGGAGAGTAAGACGTGGCGGGGGCAAATCGTACCTGCATGAAGAGTTTGACTTTAGTCCTAAAGGTGAGGGGGGACACAGGAAAGTAACAGTAACGGATTTCAGCTGTAGACATATTATTTGGCCCCAGATAGGACACAATATGGTCAAGGAAGCTAGTTAAAAATAAATTCAGGTCCAAAGAGGGAGATGAGCGGGACATGGCATGACCAGTGGGGAAGTGACGTGAGAGACCCAAGGAAGCAGGAAGCTGGGTTCTCTCCAGAACTCCTTGAGCTCCCTGAGAGACTAAGAGTCATTGCCAATATTAAAAGAACCTAACGGAAAGCTTGTATTTATCTGTCATAAATTTACACAGCTTAACCAAGATATCACATTCCTTTCTCTTTGCCTAGAATTAAACAAAATAAAACTATTAATACTACTCATCTTGCGCCAGTATCAAAAGTTCTGGTTGGTCGTTCTATGTCTTAAGTATTGGAAAATAAATTAGTTATTAATAACTGCAATAGTTTTCAAAATATGAAATTCCTCAAGGGGTATTTTGGGATTGGTGTAAAAATGAGGGATTATGGGCTCAGTCTTTTCTATTTTAAGCATTTTATTGTGAATATTGATGTCATTGGCCTTTATCTAACTAAACATCTTGTTCGGGCTCTGTTCTCACAAAGCAACACTGTTCTTGTCATTTTCTCTCTCAAAGTGTAGAGAAGGTGATGACTTGCTGGTACACAGCTGCATTATCTGGTATTTTTTGTCACTGTAAGAATGTTGCCCAGCTTCTCATCAGTAACTGGTATCTCTGCCCCCATTCACAAAGACATTGAGTGAGCCTCTATTTTAACATCTATCATTCAGGAGACTTCCTGCTTTTCATCAGGCCCCTAGAAAAGCTATAATTCCTCGTGCTGAAAATGGAAGTAATGTTCATAATTTGGGAAGTGTGTTTTTTGGATGAGAATTCCTGTCCTCTGTTTTTTGTTTGCTTGTTTGTGCCTTTTCTGGTTCTACTTTTTGATCAGAGAAGGGTGAAATAAAAATAAGGATTTAAAGTTCATGCAATATAAACCTTTCACAGATTTGGCCCTCCACTGGATTGAATTTTAGCAATCTTTTCTCTTTGCCAAGTCCTAGTTTGTCTTTATGAACCATGATTCCTGGAGAACAAAAAATAGAAAATCAGAAGCTTGCAGAAATGATTTTCTTGGCTAGTTTGATTCAGTATTAGCCACTTGTCTACATAAAAATCAGTTTAAAGACTTTTTAAGGTAAAAATGTAATAGAGTCAGCAATAAGAATACCACTACCACTCTGAGCTTGTTCTTGGTTTTTATATACTTTTATGTATCATCTGGGCAGGGTCATCTGTCAGACATGGTATGACCGTAACCCTGATGCCACAGATTTCATATCAAGTCCAATGATGAAAGTTTTTCCAGGATGAAATATTCTTGGGAGGCAAGTAGTTTTATAATTCTTGCACAATTGTGAAAGATCGTTAGTTTTACACCATGGGTTTCTTAAGTTTTTGATCTTGTGTAACTTACTCTTGTGTAATCTAACTGTAGTGGTTGTCTTTAATTTGCCTCCTCTTCAAGAGGGCAAATTTTTATAATGGAGTGCAACACTGTAAACACTTCATGATACAGTAGCTTCAAAGAAGGAAGGCTGGAAACACACTTGTATCCACTTAGCTGATGGTTTATAGATCTGAGGAACTCTTAGGTCCCTACTTTCCATGGGGAAACATTTATTTCATGGGCTTTGCCTCAGAAATGTAGTTCCCATCAGCTTAGTCAGAGAGGAAGTGCTACCTTAGCATCTTTGATCAAATAATCTTTTCTGTGGTAATTTTCTTTGGTTTTGTGTTATAATTCCATTTCTGTCTTCAGATATTTTGTTAGTTTTGCTCTTGCTTTCTTATCAAGTGAGTTAGAAGAAAACTTTTTTCCTGTTTTCTTCTCTTCTGTCTAACAAACATCAGGCCAGATATTTAGCCCAGAGGACTGCACTAGAATTAGTGAAGTTAATACTTAATTTAAATATAACTTATACATTCTTTTCACTCTTGAGATCTGTTCATGTGTGTCTTTTCATTTACACCAGTGAAACAGAGAGTAGGTTGTTTATGTGGGCCTAACTGAACCGTTGGCTGTTGAACATGAGAATGGCCTCTGAGGACCTGGAAATGACTTCTTTCCCATTTTTCCTTCTGCAAATGTGGGGGAAAAAAGCAACATCCTGGAGATGAGATCCTGGGGCCTGAGTAAGAGAGAAGGATTTAACTGGGAATATCAATAGTGGAAGCGCTAGAAAGGAGAAAAAATAACCTAAACAGAAAAGTGTGTGAGTAGTAGAGGCCAAGAAATATTGGCTTGTGTATCACGCTGGAGAGCATACCTGAAGGTCTAATGTGGCAGACAGGAGAGTAGTGAGAGAGATAAGAATGAGGATCAAGATCTGTAATAGCTCAGGATCAGAATGAGTGACTGCTGAGTACCAATGGGACGTTCTTGTTTTAGGGTATCTTGATACCTCTTGAAGTGGTAAGACAGCCCTTAAGAAAATCCGTCAGTTCGAGAACCTGTGATCCCAGGTGGCACTTTGCATCCATTATTTATGTGCGAACGCTGTTGCCCAAACACTGGGGTCACATCCCTTCACCTCCACAGACCGTGACAGTTGCCCTACACAGGTGCAACTCGAAGGATGTCAGGGCCACTGAAGTTCAAGAAGATAAGAGTCAGAGCCCATCTATCTTTGGGAAACTCAGTGTTCTCTTTCTTCCTGTACTGTGGTGGCCTTCTTTCTGAGGTGCCTGGATGTCACCAAGCTTGAGCTGTCTTGCTACAGGATCCTTTGTGGCCTTGCCCTTGCAAGCACTTGGCCTATGCACCAAAAGACTGTCAGGCAGTATTGTTTTTGTTGTCTCTTCTTCATATTATCAAGGAACTCTCACATTGTAATCATTTACAAGTTCCCACTTCTTACTAGAGGGGGAATGGTGAAAACTGGGACAGGAACCTGTAAGTGGCTAAAGTTTGGCTTGAGGCTAATGGGCAATTCTGGCCTCACATCTCCACTCCTTCTGTCCAGTAGTAGATGCTGAGATCACTCTAAAAGAGATTTCTGATTCCTATCAATTCTGCTCAATTTTCTCCACCTCCATCTAACCACACCCTGATCCCCCAGTTACCCGCTGATGCCAAACCTAGTCAGAAGACTATGTGCCAATTGTCTACCCATTTTAGAGACATTGCATCATATAACCTCTAGGGAAAAACTGTGTTTATACCTTAATTTGAAAGGATATTCATGTTTCTTTCACCTTGAAGTTTTTGGCTTTAGGTGAAGCTTCATTTTTATTTCCATTTAATCATCTCCATTTGAAGAACATACAAGGGATTTATGTTCAGGATATCACTGTGATCTACATAAGTAAGTTTATGGATTTTTTTTTCCCTCTGAGAGTAAATTAGTTTTGAATCCAGATCCAGTAGGAAGCTCAGGTCTAGGATTCTAGGACAGGCTCTACCACAAGGGAGTGTCCTCTGAACTTTCATTATGAAAGGCATTACTTACATCCTGACTACACATATGTAGCTGTATGCTCTTATGCCAGCAGGAACTGGTTATGGCAACATGGGGAGGCATGTTTATCCCTGGGATAAATATTTGGGTGGATGGTTTGTCTTTCACAGTACCGAGCGCTAACTATAAATTAAACCATTTTGCTTCTTAATCACTTCTTATTCATTTAATCATTTCTTATTCATTCTCTTGTAGGATGTTGTGGATGCAGATTATGTACATTAGCAAGACCCAGCTCATGCATTTCCATTGAATAAATCTGCTAAAGGAAAAGGTATTAATTCTCCAGCTCCTTTTCAGACTGAGGCAAGACTCGAAATTGCACCATTAAGAAAACAACAAACCTCTGTAGGAAACTGTTAACTCCTGAGACAGGAGACTGCAGAAGCAGTAAAAACACTGGCAGAAGGGAGGGAAGAAGACATTAATTGTAGCATAAGGGGACTGGCTCCTCTGCAGTGTGGCCAGGGGCTTCTCTTCTGTTTCTGGGAGATTGGCATCAATTTCTTCTCAGGCTCCTTCCAATCTAACATTCTCTAGCGATATGGAACAGGCACTCTGACAGTGACTTCCTGAGTGGCTGTCCGGCCAAGTTGGGGAGTAGTCACTCACACTGTGATAAGGCAGTAAACACAGGAGTGCCACAGAAGGGACACAGACTTTGGAATTCAAGGGACTTGGGCTTGCATACTGACCATGCCACATACTAACCGTGTGATCTTGGGAAGACTGCTTGCTCTTTCTTTCCGTAAGTTTCATGTGTGTGGAAAAAAGGACAATTCCAACCTCCTGAGGTTGTTTGGAAGATTAAAAGAGATAATATATCTGTTTGGAGTGCTCACTTAACACAGCATCTGACACATAGTGGGTTCCAGTAAATGTTAATTAGCTCCTTTGCCCTTTTATTAACATTGAAATCACATTTGTAAGAGTTCCAAAACTCGAAGAGATATATATGTGTCTTCATAATGTGTCATCCACCTTCACCCAACATGCTACAGAAATTTCTATCTTTTTTGAGTAGGAGCTTTTGAGTAGGAGTATACTAACAAAGGCACATTTACTACTACTTCTTTCAGTGTGTGCTGTGGCTTGTCATTTTCTTTTGCATTTGTTTATAAAAATTCATAGTAAATGCTGATTTCCCTTTCCTTGGGTAGCTGTAATTGCTGCACTAATTTAAAGGTCTGGTTGCAGGAACAAATGTAGCTGTGCTACTTTCAGTCAGTGTGGCCCTGGTGAGCTGTGTGTGTCCAGACGTGCTGCACGGCCTGTGCTTACATTGTTTGGAAGGAAGTTTCCAGTACCACAGTCTTACAGGCAGTACTTAACCACCTCAAACTCTGAATTTGAGGTTAGTCTGGAAATGAAAAGCCATGTGAGTTTACACCACAGAGAAGTAAGAAAATAAGGCACATCTAAAGCAACCCACTTGAAGCTAGAGCCAGACCTGAGGGGCCCCTGTGGGGAACAGGGAGCCAGGTGGGATTTAGGTCAATGTGTCATATGAAGACAGATCAACCAGCTGGTTTGTGTGTGCACATGAGCATACATGTGTGTTCATGTATTTGCACACACAAATTCATGTACATGTTATTTCTATATCTTGAGCCCAACTCTGTCAATATCAGTGTATCTCATCTTTTCTCATCTGGACATTTCCATAGTCTCTATTAATTTCCTTACTTTCAATTTCTTCTATTGCCAGTTCAACTTCTACTTTAACCTGAATCAGATACAATTTTTTTTTTTTTTGGGAGGGTGCTGGGTATCGAACTCAGGGCCTTGTGCTTGTGAGGCAAGCACTCTTAACACTGAGCTATATCACCAGCCCCCAGATACAACTTTTAAAACGTGAACATCTCTTCTTAAAAAGGTTTCTACGGCTCCCTCCCACCTGTCATATGAAATTCACACTCTTTAGCCTATACACAGGGTCATTCTTGAAGGAGTTTTAATCCAGCCTCTTCCTTTCTACTCTTCAGCATGTGCTCATCTAACACCAAACTCACAGTTCTCAAATGCACCCCAGGCTACTTATTCCCTGTCTTGTGCTCTACTACCCTACTTCTCTCAGCTCAGACAGCTCTAAAGTCACTTCCCTGACAGCTCCACACCAAATATGGACTTATTCTACTGTGTCTCCATGTTCGTTCCACTGCTGTAACCCTTATCACACTCCTCTGATATGTCTGTTTCTTTTATTTTTATCTTATGTATTGCAATAGGATCCTCCAAGGACAGTGACTGTTCTACCAGTTTTTGCAGCCCCAAGAGCCTGACTCGGTGCTTGATACAAATGGCAGCTGCTTCATGATATTTGTTGATTGAATGAGTTAGGAAAGCCTCACTAAATGTCCATATTTAGATACTGGTTATATATAAGACCCATCCACTGTTAGTCTTGAAAGCTTTCGGGGATTCTAGATGCACACACCATGAGTGATTTTCATTCTTTTATTCCATTTTGAACTTCTTTTCTCCTTATATAGATTCACCAATGATGGCAGACCAACAGCAAATCTTTGACACATCCTGGTCCAGATCTTTAGCTTCTCAACTTCTCTGTAAATTCACTCCTTCGTTTCACAGTGCTTGAAAGTCTAAATTTTAGATCTCACTCTGCTTTTCACCAGCTACTTGGTAACTACAAGAAAATCACTTGAAGAAAAACAGAAACTAACATTTTTAGAGATGCCTTCACATATCTTTCTCATTTAATTCCTATAACACTCATTGAGGTATAGTCATTTATCAATTCTTCTTTTTTTTTAGGATGAAGAAACTGAGGATCTGAGAAGTTAAATAACTTGCCCAAGATCACACACAGAGCAAACAGAAAAGCCAGAGTCAAATGCAGCTCTGATTCCAAAGCTTGTGCATACTCTGCTTGACTGTGTCCTCTACAAACTTCAGTTTCTCCATCTGAAACCTCACAAGAAGTAGGGAATGGTGGCCATGCAAGTGCTATACTGGTTGTTATGCGTCCCCTGGCTGGGGGGAATATTGTCACTCTGGACTTTCACAGAGATGATGCTTCTTCAGAACTAGCATTGGCTGCAGTAGCTCTAGCAAAGCTCAGCCACGACTCTCCACTCCAGACCATGACCTTGATCCTTCTCTTTGTGAATGGTTACTTATGCCAGGCAATGCCCTAAAAGTTCTTCACAGACATTATCTCATCTAACACTTTATAATAAGCCCGTGGAGTGAATACTGTTTATTCCTTTTACAGGTAAAAACACCCTTGAGGAATAGAATCTGTAACAGGTATTCCTAGGTCTTATAGGAAATTTAATCCAGAAAGTAACCAGCCAGATATCCTTCACTCTGCCCCTAACCACTACACTGAACCCTTCAGAAGCTTGAGGATTCTGCAAGGGCCCATGTCTCCTTTCTCTGACCCCATAGGCTGGTATGCGGTCTCTGCATCTCTGCCCAACACTGTGTGCACTTTAGCTCTCAGCCTTCCTACGTCATGGGCAGCAGGTTAAACAAAGGCCCAGAAGAACAAGAAGGGAAATAAACACCAGCATTCATTCCTCAGTTTGCCATTTAACCAGAGTGTGATTGCCCCTCAGCCTCCATAAGTGTTTCCTCATCTGTAAGATGGGCATAATATCACTTAGTTGTGGGAACTACTAATATCGCTAGTTGGGAAATGACACAGGTTCTCTATAAACCTTCACCTTAGTTCCAGTGCAGTAACAAAATAGCATACCACAGTCTGAGTGGCTAAAAAATATTTACTTCTCACTGTTCTGGAGGCTGGAATCTGAAATCGGGAACCAGAACGGTCGTTTTCTGGTGAGGGCCCCTTCCTGTCTGCAGACAGTGCCGGGTCACTGTGCCCTCACATGGCCTTTCCATGGTATGTACAAGTGGAAAAAGAGAGAGAGATGGCACCTCCCTACAAAACTGAGCCTATCAAGAGAGCCCTTCCTTCAAGACCTCCTTCTAGCCTCATTATTTCTCAAAGACTCTGCTTTCAAACACATTAGGGTTTATAGCTCAATATGTGAATTTGGGTGAGGGAACAAACTTTCAGCCCATAATAGCTTTTAGAATGATAATATTATCTCATGAGCAGTTCCTATGCTGCCCATAAGCAGTTCCTAATTTTTAAATAGGGCTTCATGACATCCAGAGAAGAACAAAAATACAATCTCAGGCCTCAAGAATTGCCACTTGAGGGTTGAGGAGGTTGGTATTTTTTGTCTTACAATAGCCAATCAATAAAGTTGGAGAATTCTGTCTAAATTAACTTTTATTACTCCTTATCAACAATCATAATTTCAGTTTGTCCTAGAAGAGCAAGCTAAGGATAGCATTCAAAGGAACTTCCTGAAAGGGTTCCCAGAATGAAGAAAAGAGACAAACCAGCTGCTATTTGTGTCCCTTTTGTTTTTCAGAGAGAGAGAGAGAGAGAGAGAGAGAGAGAGAGAGAGAGAGAGAGAGAGGCAAACAAAAAACCCGGGACCATTTTCCAGCATGGGAGATGATTCTCTCTAACTTGAACCTTTATGTACCGAAGACAACGCCCGGGTATGGGACTAAAACGCTACTGGTTGTTCTTTGTTTTATGGATAGTTTTCTTTTGGAGGCATGATAATTTATTTAAAAGAAAAGCCCACAGTTTTGCTGTAAGATAGGTAAGATGATCACCAAGCAGAAAAGACAATCCTGCGATCTGATTGTAAACTAAGACAGGGAGCTCTTGGAGTTAAGATGCTGTCCCAAGGGGCACACGCCCAGTAGCTGCCATGATCTTTGCTGCCAGGATGGCAGGATGCAGGTCAGGAGTCCCAGCAGGGATAACAGCGGAGGGGGCATGTGCCCTGGGATCTGGGCCTCGCACAACTTGGGTCATTTGTGAGGAGGATTTAAATCAAGATCTCTATTCTGACTGACAGGAGACTTCCCCAAATGCCTATCTTGGTTTTTGCCCTCTTTCCTACCTCCTGTCTACCTACTCTTCTTCTTTCTCCTTCCCCTTTTCATGCCCACTGACTATTTGTTGGAATAAAGGAGACAGTACATTTTGGGAGGGATTTGGAGACTGAATTAATGGAATATACAGGGAAAATAGTGCAAGAAGGAAATTCTGGTTTCTTTTCTTTCCTTCTCCCTGGACTCCATAAGCAGTGAGGTGCCAGATCTACCCGGTCCTGCAAGCCAGTGGCCCTCCCCTCAGCTCTGCCACTGAAAGTAGGCCAGTCGCTTAACTCTCTGGAGCCCAGGTTCCCAGCCCTGGATGGTGGACATGGAACCTCACAGTATTATCATTATAACCCAATCAATGGAAAATGTGACTATGGCTTGAAAGTCATAAAGAGCTATTTATGTTAATATTAATTATAACATCAACTAATGCTCATAGAACTATGTGTACCAAGTACTGTTCCAACTGGGTATGGGACTAAAATGCTACTTTTAGTACATGTATTAACTTTTTATGTTTCACAATAGTTTTTGGAGACAAGTACTGTTATTATCCCTATTTTTAGAATTTGAAATCAAGGCATAGACTAAGTAATGGATCCGGTGGATCCGAGATTCAAATCAGAGCACTCTAGCTCCAGAATTTGTGCACTGAACCTCTATTCTATACATGTTACTCACAAACACTAGAGGAGTAAGATGTATGGGTCCCAGAAGTGTAGACAGTGGTTCAGTAGTGTCCTTGCTATTTCTTGGCTTTCTTTTGTATGTGGCCTCAGTCCACTCCACTGGGAGCCAGCAGCCTCCATGCAGCCCACCTTATTTGCCACATTGCTAGGATCTGCTCCACCTCCAAGATTCTACACTCTCAGCATGAAATTCAGCTCCTTCCTGCCTATTTCCCCAGATACCCAGGGTAGGCACCTCTGCACTGGTGAAAACTGTCCCTGCCCACCTACATGTTCTCCATCCCCAAGTCCCACTGATTCTTCCATCTCATTGTGTCACACACCCCTGTAGCCCATGTGTCCCTGTGTGCTATCTGTTAGTCCCACACCCTCCTAACTGGTCTCCCTGCTTGCTGTACTGCAAGGCTTTGCCCTGCCATGCACTGTCCTATTTGGAAAGATTCATGGCAAACCTACTGCCTGACAAATAAAGCCTAGTCCCCTTAGGCTGCTGTCTGTCTCTTATGATCAGACCTCACCAGCCTGGATCTCCCATTACTTTCATAACCCCTGGGACTCAAGGAAGCACGACTCCTCGCTCTTGGCCTCCTAAAAAGACCTCTTGGGCCCTTTCCCTGCCATCTTCATTTGTGCCTAGAAAGTCTTAAGGTGCTCGGTAGACACTTCCATCTTATGAAGCCCTTATATTCATATTTGATGGACGCATTCTTTTCCTCCTCTGGGCCCCTCCAGCACTGTCCTCTGTTGCTCTCTGGCCTAGAAAAGCATGCATTTGGGTTTGAGGGCAACCTGGATTTGCAGCCCAGACACCTTTGCAGGTACCTGCTTCTTCCTCACTACCCCAACAGTTCTCAACACTCTTCAACAGTCTGGCTTCATTTGTTCATTTCTTTCATGACATTCCTCCTCCATGCCCTTACTTTCTAGTTACTTTAACATAGACTGGGGATGGTGGCATTTAATAGCAGGGGCCGTAGAACAATGATTATCTGAGTTTGAATTCTGGCTTTGCCTACCTAAACTATAGGGCTTTGAGAAAAGTATATAAACACATTGTGCTCAGTTTCCTAACTTATAAAATAGGGTTAATAATAGTACCCCTCATGTGGCTGTTATGAGGATTAAATTAGCTAAGGTACTCAAAGCTCTCTAAACAATACATGGCATATGGGAGGTGATTAAATGTCAATATGTCACTGTACTGTGTCCTGGGTCACATCTCTCCTGTGCAACATTAAGTTGACTAGAGATTATAAAGTGGCCTTAGAATGCAGAGAGGAGTTTCTGTGGCCAAAGTCTAAGAAACCAAATCCTCTGCCAGCCCGCATAATGCTGGATGGTGACTCAGTGAAATGCATATCAGAGACCCAGAGTATTTTCCTGTGGGAACCCTCGACATCCTGACGCTGTGTCCCTGGGCACTAGGTCCATGTAGTGCTCTGGAGGAGGGTGACTAAGTGCTGCTGCTCAGCTGTGGTGACTGACTCAGGAGACTGGGCTGAGGGATGTGAACTCTGAATGCCCTAACCAGCCCAGTCCCCTGCCATCCATTTTCAGTCACACTCCCTGCCCTGGGCCTGGGCTTCCATGGAGGAGTGAGGCCCATAAGGAACTCATATGGCTGCACAGTACCCCAGCTCAGCCTCGAGGAAACTGCCTGCCTTCACCACCACTCGTCGCCTGCGCCCAGCCACAGCCTGTGAGGGAAGCTCTGCTCCTGGAAGCATCTCAGGGCTGCCCTTCGCAGGGAGTGAGGGGATGCCAAGGGGCAGGCCAGCTCTCCAGCATGTGGCTTGAGATTCAGTGCGTGTGGTGCTGAGCCTCAGAGGTGCAGTGCAGGGCAGCCCTTTGCTCTGCGGATGTGGAGAGTGTTTTAAGAAGCAAGATAGTTAGAAGTGAGGTCAGGACCAGAGCCCTAGGGATTGGTTCCCAAGGCCCTGTGCTTTTCAGGAAATACTGGTAAAGTGAAAAAATGAATCTGAGTGTCCGTGGTATGAGGAACAGCAGAAACAGGCACAGGGAAGCAAGTCCCAGGCACACAGGTTAGCAGAGCCTGCTCTCTCCAGCTTCACACAGAGGCTCAGTCTTACTTCTTAGTCTATTTCCTTTCTGGGGTCAGCCAGTTCCCTACTGCTTCCCCAGAAAACTTTGAGGCCCAACTGAAACTGTTCTCCCAGGAAAGGCTGGCATGCTTGCTCCCAGCATCTCTTAATTTTCAAGGTATCTAATCCCTATCACCAGGGCCCTGGAATCAGGCGGGTCTGAGCTGGATGGCAGACACTGTGTGGCTGTGAACAAGGTACTTAGCCCGTTTGAGCCTCAGCTGCTTCATCTCCAGTGTTCCACAGTAAAGATTAGAATGAAATGAGGTGCAGCCATCGCTAAGAATGCTGTCTGGTACAGAGCAGGCGGTGCAGGCTCTGTTATTAGCTGTCGTACCAGTTGTCTTTAAGACTTTCAGACTGTGTGTATTGTGTCCATAGTTTCAGATGCATCAGAATTTTCTGGGGAGTTCTGTAAACAAGACACTGATTTGGTGGGTCTGGGAAGGGGCCGAGGATATCTCTAAAGTTTGCTAGGCAATTTTGATGTGTGCTTCAATTTGTCCATAGTTTTCCTATCATCGTCCATAGTTTTCCTATCATGAATGTGGCTCCAGTTCTTTCACACTGTTTCATTGCCTGCTTAAAGGCAGTTTTGTAGATGGGTTGACCTGAGCTATGGGAAATCCTATTTCTTTAAGTTATTTATCCCTCTTAATGAGCTACATGCCACCAAGACCTTATGTGAAAGAAGGGTTAGGCAGGAGAGCACAGGGATTGAGAACAGAATTAGAAATTAGAAATCCCTGTGTTCAAAATCTAAACTCTGTCATTTATAGGATATGTGACCTTTGGCAAGTTGGTCAATTTCCCCAAACCAAGCTCCTGGACCACTGTTTTAAAACTGCTTGTTAAAAATTTTGTTCAACTCCAAACTTGCAATTCGGTACATAGCATCCTTCCCCAAACCCACTTTTCCTCCATCCTGTTGCCCAGGGCCCCATGCCCTAGGTCTGGTCTCCTCTGTCACTTGGTTAATTCTTCACCCCAGCAACTCCAGATCTCTGCTCTTCTTGTCATCCCTGTCACTTCCATTGGAAATGAGAGACTTCCTTTTAACTTCCTGCAGACTCTCACCCAACTCCTTTCCAGATCCTGGGTGGTGCCAGATCAGTCTCCCTTTGGGCAGCCCTGATTAACATCTCCAGCTGTCTTTCAAACCTGCAGCACCTCCATTGCCCACAGCCCTCCGCAGCACATACTGCACCAAGCTCAGCCTTTGAACATCCTGACTCAGGTCTTTAGCCTATGACTCACACTTATTAACGTGACTATTCAAGAAACAACACCAGTTTCCGAGGAGAAATGCTGGAGGGTACCATTCTAAGAAGATGTTTGATACAATCAAATCTGATTCATCTTGTTGATTTCCCTTGGCTTTTTGGACTTGTTTGAAGTAAACACTGCAGGGGGTTTGGTTTTTACCTAAAATTATGTTGCTTTTGGGTTCAGAAGTTCGGATATGGCACCAAGTCTCTGTTTAAACTCTGTCTTTGGAGTAAAGAAAGGTACACATTCCCAGTGATTTGTTTCATGGAAACCTAGAAAAGGTACAACTAGTATTATGAGGGATACAGGGATTATGGAAGACAAAACCTACTTGGGTGTCCAGTGCAAGCCACTGGAGATTCACTAGGGTCAGAGGCTTGGCAAAATGTTTCAAGCAAGGATTGTCAGGAACTCCTGAAAGAAATTCATACTTCTGCTGCTTGCTCTTTTTTCCTTTATTGATAACATAGGTATCTCAAGGCTTTTGTTGAGATGCTACTGGCATGGCCCTGGACTCTCTTATCAAATAGATCAAGGCAACAGAAGTTTGACCAGGGAATTTAGATCTTTGTCATTAGTGGCAAGTTTGCAGAAGGTATTGTTAGTGGCATGGTTTGCAGAACACCTGCAGGTCTCCTGGTTTTTCTTAAGTTCTCTAACTCAGTTTCCTCTTCTGTGTGCTTCATACTACCTCATTGTCATGGTACTCATTTAGCAGAATTAAAACTCCACAGTACGAATTCAAACTGTTAGTCATATCCAACTTCAATCATAATTTTTCACCCATCCAAACTGGGTAGGAGGCACCTGGCAACAGCAAGTGGGTGTTAAGACCACTCAGCAGGACAAGTTCTGTAAGCTCACTGGGGAAGAATGATTGCTTTGCTCAAAACCTCAGACACTCCCGCCTTGTCTGAAAGGCCAGTTCTGAACTCTTAAAAACAAACATTTGAACACCAACGCTTAGAAGATGCACAAGACAAAACTTCAATACTGGAAGATAGTTCAGGCTGGCTGATACTTTCTTTTGGTTGGAGAAGAAAACTTTAAGTGGTTTTATCTTCATGAGGCTCCAGCTGATGAAGGGAGTTATAACAAGGTAGAGAAATACGGTGTCTCTACTGATGAGCTGGGGAAAGATCTTGTCTAAAGCTTGACATTTAGTCAACCTCCTTTCTTTAGCTGAAAAGATTATTCCTGTTTTTAAATTTTTTTTTTCAGAGTTAAGGGCTTCTGTAGGAAAACAAATAAATGATTATAAACCCTGCCTCTTTTACTTGAAACATGTTTTAAAGCCCTACAGAAAAAGCTATGCCTCTGGGAATAAATAGCCCAGCTGCTCTAAATGTTATGACAAAAGAATACAAGTTCTGGGACATGAACTCGAGATTCTGGACATTCTCATGACCCCCAGAGTGAAAGATAGTGGGGCTCCAGTTTCTAAGCCTGAGTTTTCTTTCCCCAAAGATAAATCATCAGTCAGTCCCACTGAATTCTCTGTATCCCCAGTTAGCTTTTCGCAGAAACGAGGTACATGCATATGGCTCCCAGGTCTCTCTTTGCACAGCCTGGTTAATTGGAAGCGTTAATGTAGGGTAGTGAGGAAGAAGACTGAACTGGCTTTGGACCCTGGGATGATCACAGTTGTCTCCTTCCTGTTTATTTTTTCATCCCTTTTTTCATTCCATTGGCAAATAACAGGTTTATTTGCCAATGGAAAATACCAGATCTAGGGGGCTGGGGATTTAGCTCAGTGATTAGAGTGCTTGCCTTGTAAGCACAAGGGCCTGAGTTCGATCTCCGGCACCACAGAAAAAAAAAAAGAAAATACCAGATCTAAATGCTTCTCTCCATTGGAAGTTAGGCTTTTCTGCAAGTAGGAGTGTAAAACTGAGGCCCAGGGGCTCTATAATCTAGTCATTTCTCACACAGTGGAGGGGTTGGAACTCTAGTCTTCTTAAATCCAAAGTATGTATTTCCATTTCCGGACTTGGCTAATTAACCCATTTCCTAAAAAGGAGCAGGGTTCCTAGACAGATGACTGGAACATTATCAAGAGCTTTCAAGTAAGACTGATGTCTACATCAAGGTCCTATTATTAAATAGTCTACAGGTCAGGGGCAGACGCACTGTAAAACACTGATTCTCAACTTTACCTGCAACTTATAATCATTTGAAATATTTTTTAAAAAATACTAATGACAAATTCTACTGCCAGAGGAATGGATTATGGCCTGGGCGTCGGAATTTGTAAAAGCTCTCTAAGTAATGTAAATATGTATCCAAAATTGAGGATTATGGCTTAGCTAAGACAGAAACAGTGTCTTAAAAAGTTGGCCTTGAGCTTCTTAAATATCTGCTTCTCCAAGAGGAAAACGCAGAAGAGGCTCCAGTGGCCTAATAGGAAGTTGGGGATGGGGTCAGGCAACAGAGCTCAGCAGAGATGGGAAATCATGGTGAGCACTGTGGAGCCGAAAGCTACACTCTTTCTTACATCCTGGCTTGTAATTATTTTGTGCACTTCTTTGACCTTTCCAATTGGATTATAAACTCCCTCTGAGTTCAAGATGTCAGCACCCTAAAGATGTCCACCACCTTCTTCATTAAACTGTATTCCCTAGAGGGCAGGACCAAAGTTATTTTTCTTCACCATCTCCAGGCTGTGTAGCACAAAGTTTAGGACATGCTGACTAGGCATGCAGAGGTGCTGGGGAAACATTAGTCAGAGGCATAGACATCCCTGGAAAGGTATCTTTTCATGTTAGTTTATTACAAATGCCATTCAGTGACCTGGTGAGAGTCTGTTTCAAAATAAAAAAAAATAAAAATAAAAAAGGCTGGCTGGGATGTAGCTCACTGTGAAGGCCTTGGGTTCAATCCCTAGCATCAAAAACATAGTGTGTGAAATTGGGAAACTGCTTATGCATGTGTAACTGGAGCTGCCATTTCCTTGTGAGTCCACAGACTCAAGGTTTTTCTTTGGTCCAGGTACACAGACTTGTGCTGCACATTAAATCTGCTAGTGAGAATGGCTTTGGCAGAGAAACGTGAGCGTATGCCCTGTGTCCTGAGAATTGGGATTTTGAGGTTGATACTAAATCCTTTAGAGTTAGGAGAGAAAGTCAGACTTCACAAGTCAGCAGAAAAGCTGCCAAGAATGTGCTTGCCAAATGGCTGTGTACATGATTCTCAGAACCTTGGTAATTTTACTGTGTGCCTGATTGAAAAATTGTATTTGTGGTCTTAGTCAAGGCAAGAATAAAGGAATTACACTTAATATTTATATACATACAGGCAGAGAGACCTTCACTGTTTGAAAGTCATCCTTCCAAAGTTGAACACCACAAAAGGCAAGCAGACTTGGCTGCAATTTGGTTAGATATCCAGTCTTATAGATGAGGTACAAAATGGTGATACAAGTGGGAAATTGAGATTTGCTGAATACCTATTAGGTTTATATAAGTCATTTTATAAATGTTAGATCATTTAATCCTTGCTACGCTCTATTTTATCTATGAAGATATTTTCAGAATACAAAGATAAGCCAGTATTCCGTGTGCTTAAAGCCCTTCCGTTGCTTCCTAGAGCTTTTAGAATAAAAGGCTGAATATTTGACGTGGCCTCCAAGGTCTCATGTGGGCTGGCCCCATACGGCCCATGGTTCTGTCTACTCTGACTGAGCACAGTAGTTCTGGAGTAAGGCTCCTCCCAGTGCGAGCATTTACACACTCTTCTCCCATCCCATTCCCAAACCCCAGT
Organism: Hystrix cristata; assembly: GCA_004026905.1. NCBI lineage: Eukaryota > Metazoa > Chordata > Mammalia > Rodentia > Hystricidae > Hystrix > Hystrix cristata. The sequence continues at coordinate 57,555 of PVJO010001216.1, forward strand.
CACCCTCTACCTACTTAGTTCCAACTCGCCCTTCAGATGGTGAGTGCAGGTCAAGATGTAAGCAGGACCTAGAAACCACACCAGTTATGAGAACAGAGGGTATATAATATGAAGAATTGTGAAATAAAAGCAAAGTTGTTAACTAGGTAACAGAAAGAGAAGAAAACTCTAGCCAGGACCTGGCAAAGTACAGTCTGTAGGCCAAGCCCAGCTCATAGCCTGTTTTTGAATGACTAGTGAGCTAACAATGCTTTTTACAATTATAAGGGTTGCTAGAAAAAAAATACAACAAAAATGATAGCATGTGGCCTATATAGTTTGACATATTTACTGTCTGATCCTCTATAGAAAAGCTTGCTGAGCTCTGCTATAAGGTATCATGGGGGCGGGTGATACAGGAAACAGCTTTCACTTCTAGGGCTTCAGGAACAATAGTTGGAATTTTTTAAATGTAGAAACTTAGAGAAAAAGCCCAGGATCCTAGGCCATGGACCTTTGAGGAGAGTGCACCAGCAGGTGTTGGATGAAGTTGGTCTTATAAGTAATACAGAAACCAGACACTATCCTGAGCTGCTGCCACAGGAGGGACCTGCTGCTGCCCAGTGAAAAGCACTGGTGCCATTCACAGGTGCAAGAAGCCCACAGACATCACTCAGGAAGTAAGCAGGAAGGAGCAAATTCTTACACTACACCCAACCCCAGCACCCAGCCCCAAGCTTTCAGTCTTCCTTCAGTTAGCAAAGAAAAGTGTGGTGACAGGGTCCCAGCCCTGACAGCAAAACACAGATAACAGTGATAGTTTGACAGCAGAGAGACAATAATGTAATAACTAACACAGCCTTTCCTGAACATCCTGATGTGATCGATGCCCTCTATGAAGCCTTTATTGTACTATCTTTTCTCAATTTCACTTATTGTAATGAAGGAAAATAAAAATAAGGACTACGTGATACCACGGCCCCAAGCACTTTTCAATACCCAATCTTCATAAAAGTCTTGTGAAAAACACTCATATTATGTGGATTTTACAGCTAATGAAACAGAGGCACAGAGAAGTGAAATAAATTACTCAAGAAATAGACCTTGAGCGGAGACAGTCGTGTTTCAGGGTCTGGGGTCACCACCTTATACTGCCTTCAGTTTGGGTTTTACATTTCCTTGTGAATCCTGACCCAGGGACCATCTCCCTCATCAGACTGACTCTGTAAGGACGGGGATCGGGTCTTGTGCTACTGACACTTGGAGCCATGTGCCTGCATCAAGGTCTGCCACGTAGGAGGCACTTGATAAATACATGTTGAATAGCTGAATATATGGAGAAGGAATCTGAGCCACAGAAAGGTTCAACCAACAGCTGCCAGTCAGAGCCAAGGTTCAGACTCAAGTCATGAGCCTGCGGACTGGCGCTTTGGCAGGTGCTTATATGTCACGTTCCTGATGCACTTGAGGTGTGTAAATCATCACCCTTCTCTATATTTTGAGAATGATGATGTTTCTTATGGTCTTCAAGTTGCCCAGAATGTATAATTAGCTGTACTTTTCTATTTCCTGATAATGGTACATGGAAAAAAAATCACTGTACTCTTTAAGTCCTGTCACCAATCCTGGGGGGGGGGGGGTGCTGTGTCGGCTAGTTAATGACAGACATACTGTGTTAAATAATTAATGTCTGGTGAAGAGTTTGCCAAAGGGGTTAGGGAATACTGTATTTTTGCATTCCATATACTGTTCAAGTATTTATATTTCTCACAATGAATTTACTAAAGAAAACATTTTATTTAAAATGGGGCTGGGGATTTAGCTCAGTGATTAGAGTGCTTGCCTTGTAAGCACAAGGGCCTGAGTTCGATCCCCGGCACCACAAAAAAAAAAAAAAAATAAAATAAAATAAAATAAAATACTGAAAAATAGCCCTGAAGGCCACCCCCATGGCCCGAGCCGTTCCACTGTGGGAATAACACCTGCCCAGCTGCCTCCCAGCAGGACCGCCAGTGGCAAGGGTGGGCCTAGGCCCTGCCTGGTGACCCAGGAAGAGCGTGGCCAGCTGCCTGATAGCGAGAATTCAGCGCCACAGGTGAGGGACTGCTCCATGGCCCCCAAAGGCCATGCCTGAGGCCCAAGCTGTTCCGCTGTGGGCATAACACCTGCCCAAGCACTGGCAGGGTCTAGATACATCAACATGCATGCATAAAAGCTAAGACTCAAAATGGCCAACACTATCTTCTGCTAGTCCCCCCCTTTTTTTTCTTTCCCCATTTCTCAGATTTCCTTTGTTACTTTCTCCATCCTTCCCCTTTTCCAAGCCACCAATACCAAGTAGAGCCAACCATGACCTTGTCACTGAAGACAATCTGGAAGACATAAAGGTCATAGGAGCCAAGAACTCCATATACCCAAAAGAAACCATAAATACAGACATTCCCTAGGAGAACACTATTACCTATCTTAATATAACCTCCCACAAAGAAAATATCAAACCAACATGGAGAACAAACTAAGGGGTAAAGTATGTATGTATACAAAGAAAATGACAAGATATAGAAGCAAAACACAACCCCAGACCCCCAACTTACCCAGAACAAATACAATGGACAATGACATAGAGGAAATCAGAAGTCACCCAATCAAACTCTCAGATATGATAGCAGCAGAAGTTGAAAAGCAGATAGGCGTGGCTATAGAGAACATCAAACGAGAAATAATTATCCAAGTCAAAAAAGAGATGACAAGCATAATGAAAGATTTGCTTAATGAGTTCAGGGTAGACACAGATAAAAAAAACAGAGGAGCTTAGAAAAACAATGGAAAACTTGAACATTCAACTTAGCAAAGAAATGGAACCCATGAAACAGATCCAAACAGCTATGCAAGATATAAAACACTCGCTGGAAAGTATACGCAGCCAACTGAATGAGAGCGAAGATAGAATCTCAGACCTAGAAGACAAATCAGCAATTAGTGACAATGAAAAGAAAGACCTCTTAAAAATAGCTAGAGAAAGTGAAAAATCAGTACAACGGCTACAAGATGCTGCAAAGAACAATATAAGAGTGAAAGAAGTGAATGAAAAAGCAGGAGACAATGCGAAAGATCTAAAAAGACTATTTACAGAAGTAATGATGGAAAACTTCCCAAGCATGAGAAAAGAGCTTGATACACAGATAAGTGAAGCACATAGAACCCCAATTACCCATAACCAAAATAAATCCACACCAAGATATATATTAATCAAGATTCCAGAAATTCAGCAAAAAAACATAATACTGAAAATTATTAGAGAAACAAAACAAAACAAAACAAATCACCTATAAAGGTAAACCCATCAGAATCACAGCAGATTTCTCTACACAAACCCTTAAATCAAGGAGAGCCTGGAGCAAAGTATTTCAAGCCTTAAAAGAAAACAATCTCCAACCCAGATTGATGTACCCGGCCAAACTATCTATCAAATTCAACAATGAAATAAGACACTTCCATGACAAAGAACAACTGAAGAAATTCATGACCTCCAAACCACCTCTACAAAACATCTTGAAGGAGATCCTGGAGAAGGAAAGAGTTAACTATAATTACAAGGACACTAATAAAAACCCACCAGGTAAGACAAGCAGTTGAACTGAGGTGAAACACAGAACCAACAACAGAAAAGATATATGGCAAAGATGAATCAACTCATAACAGCTGTAACCATCAATGTAAATGGGCTCAGCTCACCTATCAAAAGAAACAGGCTAGCAGAATGGGTCAAGAAAGAAGATCCAGCAATATGCTACATACAAGAGACACATTTAACCCAAAAGGAAATACACAGATTGAAAATCAAAGGATGGAAAACAGTATTTCATGCAACAGGAACCCAGAAAAAAGCAAGGGTAGCTATTCTAATCTCAGACAAAGTAAGCTTCAATCCAAGACTAATCAAGAAGTACAAAGATAGCCATTACATACTTCCAAAGGGAAAACTCCAAGAGGAAGAAATAACAATCATTAATATTTATGCACCAAATATTGGGGCACCTAAATTCATAAAACTAATATTAAGGGACATGAAAGATCAGATAAACACTAACACAGTTATAATGGGAGACTTCAACACTCCACTGTCACAAACAGACGGATCAACTAGACAGAAAATTAACAAAGAAATATCAGACCTGAATCAACTCTGTGAACAAATGGGCTTAGCAGATGTCTACAGAGTGTTCCACCCTACAACAGCAGAGTACACATTCTTCTCAGCGGCACAGGGGTCATTTTCCAAAATAGACCACATACTAGCTCATAAAGGACACTTAAGTAAATGTAAGGGAATTGAAATTATCCCATGCATACTATCGGATCATAGTGCAATGTAACTAGAATTCAATGGCAACAGAAACAAAAAAAAACACATAAACACATGGAAACTAAGTAATATCCTTCTGAATAACAGCTGGGTCACCGAAGAAATTAATGAAGAAATTAAGTAATTTATACAGTTAAATGAAAATGACAATACAACATACTGAAACCTATGGGATACAATGAAAGCAGTGCTACGGAGGAAGTTTATCACATTGAATTGCCACATCAAGAAGACAGAAAGAGCTCAAATAAACAATTTAATGTTGAACCTCAAACAACTAGAAAAAGAAGAACAAATCAAACCCAAAGCTCATACAAGAGAGGAAATTATTAAGATCAGAGCTGAAATCAACGCAATTGAGACCAAGAAAACAATACAAAGAATCAATGAATCAAAGAGTTGGTTTTATGAAAGACTAAACAAAATAGACAAACCCCTAGCCAACCTGATCGAAAAAAGGAAAGAAAAGACCCAAATTCACGCAATAAAAAATGAAAAGGGTGAAGTCAAAACTGACCCATCACAAATTCAAAGGATCATCAACACCTACTTCAAGAACCTATACTCAAACAAGATGGAAAACATGGAAGAAATGGACAGATTCTTAGAAACATATGAATTAACAAAACTAAACCAAGAAGAGATTAAAACACTTAATAAACCAATATCAACCATCGAAATTGAAGAGGTAATTAAAAATCTACCTACAAAGAAAAGCCCAGGTCCTGATGCCTTCACAGCCGAATTCTACAAGAAATTCAAAGATGATCTAATACCACTATTCCTCAAACTCTTCAACGAAATTGAAAAGGAAGCAGTACTTCCAAAATCATTTCTAAAAGTAAGCATCACCCTGATACTAAAACCAGAAAAGGATTCAACTGAAAAAGAGAACTACAGGCCAATCTCCCTAATGAACATAGATGCAAAAATTCTCAACAAGATACTGGCCAACAGAATACAATGAATTATCAAGACTGTACACTACGACCAAGTAGGATTCATCCCAGGGATGCAGGGATGGTTCAACATATGTAAATCAATATATGTAAACACACCATATCAACAAAGTCAAAAACAAAAATCACATGATCATCTCAATAGATGCAGAAAAAGCATTTGACAAAATCCAACACCCATTCATGATAAAAACACTACAGAAAATAGGAATAGATGGTGTATATCTAAATCTGATAAAAGCCATATATGACAAACCAACGGCCAGCATCACAATAAATGGACAGAAACTGGCAGCTTTCACACTAAAATCTGGAACAAGACAAGGTTGCCCATTATCACCACTATTATTAAACATAATTCTGGAAACATTAGCCAGAGCAATTAGATAAGAGAAAGAAATAAAAGGAATAAAGATAGGAAAGGAAGAAGTTAACCTATCGTTATTTGCAGATGACATGATACTCTACATAGAAGACCCAAAACACTCTACCAAAAAACTTCTAGGTTTAATAACTAAATTCAGTTCTGTTGCTGGATACAAAGTCAACACCCAAAAGTCAATAGCATTCCTATACACAAACAATAAACCCACTGAAAAAGAAATAACAAATGATATACCTTTTGCAATTGCACACAAAAAAATGAAATACTTAGGAATCTATCTAACAAAGGAAGTAAAAGATCTTTACATTTAAAACTACAGCACTCTAAAAAAGGAAATTGAAAGGGATATCAGAAAATGGAAAGATATCCCATGTTCCTGGATAGGAAGAACCAACATAGTGAAAATGGCTATACTTCCTAAATTACTATACAGATTTAATGCAATTCCAATCAAGATACCACTAACATACTTCAAAGAACTAGAAAGAACAATCATGAATTTCAACTGGAACCAGAAGAGACCAGGAAGAGCAAAAACAATCCTAAGCAACAGGGGCAAGGCAGGGGGCATCACAGTTCCCGACCTAAAACTATACTATAAAGCTACAGTGATAAAAACAGCATGGTACTGGCAAAAAGACAGACCTGAGGATCAATGGAATAGATTGGAGGATGCAGAAACCACACCAAACACCCTCAAATACCTCATCTTCAACAAAGGAGCCAAACACCCTCACTGGAAGAGATAGCCTCTTTAACAAATGGTGCTGGAAAAATTGGCTTGCCACATGCCAAAAACTAAAACTAGATACAAGTCTCTCACCATGTACTAAACTAAGATCAAAGTGGGTCAAAGATCTAAACATTAAAACAGAAACACTAAATTTACTGGGGAATAGAATAGGGAGAACCCTCGAAGACACAGGGGTAGGAAAGTAATTAATGAAGAGAACCCAGACTGCACAGGAAACAATACAAAGTATCAGTGCTTGGGACCACATGCTATTAAAAAGCTTTTGCACAGCAAAAGAAATCACCAACACAGCAGGGCTAAAACCCACAGACTGGGAAAAAATTTTTGCTAGCTATCCATCAGACAAAGGTCTAACATCTAGAATATACAAAGAACTCAAAAAAATTAAACCTCTCAAATTTAAAGACCCAATCCAAAAATGGGCATCTGAAATGAATAAACATTTCTCAGATGAAGAAATACAAATGGCAAACAAATATATTAAAAAGTGTTCAACAGGGCTGGGGATTTAGCTCAGTGATTAGAGTGCTTGCCTTGCAAGCACAAGGGCCTGAGTTCAATCCCCAAAAGTGTTCAACATCACTAGTCATTCGAGAGATGCAAATCAAAACAATGTTAAGATTCCATCTCACTCCAGAAAGAACCGCATTTATGAAAAAAATCAACCAATAACAAATGCTGGCAAGGCTGCGGGGAAAAAGGAACCATCCTCCACTGTTGGTGGGAATGTAGATTGGTCCAGCCACTGTGGAAATCAATATGGAGATTCCTCAAAAAACTACAGCTAGAGGTTCCATTTGATCCAGCTATTCCCCTACTGAGGATCTTCCCAGAAGAATTGGAATCATCATACTATAGGGATATAGGCACAACCATGTTTATAGCAACACAATTTGTAATAGCTAAGTCTTGGAAACAACCTAAATGCCCAACAACCAACGAATGGCTAAAGAAGATGTGGTTTTTCTACACAATGGAGTACCATACCACCATAAAAAGGATAAACTAGAGTCATCTGTAGGTAAATGGATGTTTCTTGAGAACATACTATTAAGTGAAATAAATCAGACACTCATGAGTACACATTGAATTATTTCTCTGATATGAGAAACCATAAATGTAAATAGGACAAAGAGGTGTAATAGATATAATAGGAAGATAATATACAAAGGAGAAGAGCACTAGAAATAGAAAAGGGGGGGAAAGCAGGAAGGGAAAAATGGAAAGAAAGGGGAAAGGGAAATCATGGAGAAAATGTGAATAAACCTGCTGTAATTAGGGATGGAGGGAACAGAGGGGAGGGGTGGGGAAGAGGGGGGAAAACAAAGATGCATCATGTACAGGTAAAATAAATGTGATGAATGTGATCATTATATGTACATTGTACCAATACATGTTCTTGGTTTAAAATAATTAAAAATAAATAAATAAAATACTGAAAAATAAGTGTTCTTTAAAAGTAAATTTGAACACAATTAATTGTTACTCCACCTCAGGACAACATTCTTGCTCCTGAGATGTCATCTCCTTAGTTTTGCCTACCTCTCTGGTCTCATCTTCTCTATAAACATAGTCTAAATACTTGAAGTCTTTCACATACTAAATTTTCTCTTTTTTCTGTGTCCTTTGCAGTACTGTTTCTCTCAGAGTAAAACCAACATCTCACAACAGTGAATGTGGGGATGTACTAGGTGATCTGGTCTCCTTGGAGCAGCCCGTTTTCCCTTTCTCTTCCACTGTCTGCTGCCAGAGTAGAAGTTCAAAAGCATCAGAGGGAAATAGAGAAAGGCAAAATAATGATAGTTTTCACCAGCATGCATTCATTCATTAAGTTTACCTTCTAACTAATAGAATCTAACCACTCAATATAACCAGCTAAATTTTCCACATGGACTATTTTACAACCAATAAAATGAATTGTAGGCAGTTTCTTCTGACTAGATATCTCAGATGCTGCTTTGAACATAACAGCTCCAGAAATTCTATATTAGATGTGCCCTAGAGCAATAATCTAGTTGGATGGATCATGGGGAGGGGGAAGAAGACTGGTCTCAAAGTTATTTACATCGTAAATACATTTTTTCTACTTGATACTGTTTGTCTACTCAGAAGGATTTGTCAGAGAATACACAAATTTCATAGCCATAGCTAGTGAAAGTGAATGCTAACTCTCTGCTGGTTCAAAGAAAAACAAACTTGGTCTAGATCAAGACAAATAGAAAACAGAAGCTCATAGGGTATCTGGCAGAACCAGTTAGTGAGGTAGGCCTAAGGGAACGCTGGAAGTAGGAGCTGAGAAGCTGAGAAGCCCTCAGAATCCTTTAGCTTCTCTCTCACAGCCAGTAATGCTGCCTTCTACTTCTAGAATGTCTCCGTGACTGCCTCACAACTCCCAAGCTTATATGAAAATTCTGGCCTTAAAAAGATACACACTCGTCATCTGTTGGTCCCAAAGCTCAACTATGAGAGAAAGAATGGCCAGGGGGGCGGGGGTCAGGTGGCTACTCCTAGTCCAGTCAGCAGCTGGGTGGAGGGGTCATATTATACATCATGGTTGTTGGAGGGTGAGAAGCATGGAGGGAGGTGATTTTGGAGGGGCAGACACTCCAAAAGATGTCTACTATGTTAGGAAAATGTATTTATGCTCCATAATACCTGTACACACATGGAGCACTTGGTTACTGCTTGTTATTGAACTGAGAGTGCCCTCAGAGAACACAGGAAATGATAGATTGATTGAGCTGTGCATTAAGTTGTTATTTCTATAACAATGCTATATTCTAGAATGGTGCACTGGTTATTTGCTCATGGCTATCTGCTAGCCTTGAGGAGTATGAAACAAAATAAAAACATAAGCAATTTTTACAGACCACCTTAGTATACTCTGTCCTAAGCACTTTACTTTTATTAATTTGTTTAAATCAATTCTTGGAATTCCATAAAGTAGTATAATAATCAAGGTTCTCCAGAGAAACAGAACCAATAGGCTGTATTAGATCAATATGAGGAGATTTATTATGACAACTGACTTGTGACTATTTTAGATCTGAACCTTGACACACTCTTTTAAATGAAACAAAATAATTTTATCTTCTGTCTTAAAGGGTTTGTTTCCAACTGTATAAAAATTTATTCAGCAAATAATCAGGGTTTTTATTGTTTCTGTTTTTGTTTCTTGAGACAGAGTCTCACCATGTAGCCTACGCTGGTCTCAAAATTGCAGCAATTATCCTGCCTCAGCCTCCCAGGTATTGGGATTACAGTATGCATCACCATTCCCTGCTTGCTAAATATTTTTATATTCCAATTTATTTCAATTCTCATGTAAACCATCCATTCCCCCTTATTCCAACTAGATTAAAATCATGATTTGAATATTTTGTGTCCAGAAAAACTCTCTAAATCTTTTCTATTAAATTATGCTAAGGGGTTGAAGTAACTTTACATAAAACTTAAATTTTATATCAGCTTAAATTTGGATATGGCCTTATTTGCAAAAGCAGATTTAAAGTTTGGGAATTTGTTATGTAAAAAAAGGAAAGAAGAAAAGGAAAGGAACTAGAAAGGAAAGGGAAAAATGGAAAAACAAGAAGAGGAGGAGAGGAGAGAAGAGAAGAGGAGAGGGAAAGGGGGAGGCTTGAATTTAAAAGTACCCCAGGAAAAAAATACACATAAATACATAAAAACTTTCTAAAGTGATGAAACAACTCCTGGCCTGTTGATTGCTCAAGAAAAATTCTCAGGCCAATTGTAAATAATTCAAAGTTCTACATTTTTGTTTAAGAATTCTGAGAATCATGCTTACAAATTAGCTAGGACTAAGCGGAAAATGTTGAACTTTATTGTTTTTAAATTCCATGAATTCTGTGCCAATATAAACAATGTTTTCTTTCCACTGGCCTTAGATCTGGATTGAAATGGCTGAAAATGGTGGTTTTCTTCTTTCATTAACCTCAAAGAACATTGTTTCAGGATGAGAAATGAATATTTTGAGTAGGCAAACAATTTTCCCAAAGTAATTATAGAGAAATTCAGAGATGGCATGAATAGGTGGGTTTTGATTTTCTGATCTGGACTCAATACAGCAACATTTTGGTCTGGACTCTTTATTGTGAGGCCTAGAAGAGTTCTTCCAACATCAACTGACCCTGGATCCAAACCCAGGCCTTGTTCCGGAGGAGGCCTGGTCAGGATCTTGGACCATGCTGTATTATTTACCCAATCACAGGGATGAGAAACCTCATAATCTGATGCACAAATGCACTGAAGCAAGCGGCCACAGGTCAGATGGAGCCCATCTGGTAAAACCTCAGGAAATTGGACTGAGGCCCTAGAGGGCAGAGAGATTGACTGAATTAGCAAAATGTCTGAATTTTAAAATGTTTAAATAGAAAAATATGTATTATCTTAAGGTATATAACTAGTTGAAAGTAACTCCTCAAAGTGGGTCACGTGGTGGGAGTACTTATCTCTTGTTGAATAAAGGTACCCATTTGTCAGCAGTAGAAGCAATGTACAAATGAATTGTGTGATAAACTTCCTCAAGGAACTATTTTCCCTTGCCTGTGGTCAGTATTCTATCTGTATGGTGTGGCACAATCCAAAGATGGGAGCTCAGACTCTATTTCTGAAATCCCTTTCAGAAAGCCTATTTACTCTTATTTTTAGACATTATTCCAACCAACTAGCTCTGTGGCTTCTCAGTGTGCAACATATTAGAAAAGAGTAACCACAAAAGGAGGAAAGATGACAATAGCTAAAAGGGATGGCTGAACCTCTTCAACAGGAGGAGGTAGAAAACTTAAATGTCAAGCTGGAAAAATTAAATGATCACATGTTTGAGACCATTTTATGAAGGCAAATTGTCTCAGGGGGCTTCTTCTGCATAAAATGATATAGTACACTTCATTCTTGTGTATGATACATGTCTACATTCATGAAGTACACTTCATTCTAAAAGAACATTTATTTATTTAATAGAACATCTAGTAAATGCCAAGCACTGTGCTAAGTACTATTAATTTAAGGAGCATGCAACAAATTACATAAACAATTTTATTTTAATTTTTGTCCAAAAATATTGATGTTTTAGCACTAAGAGGTTGCTTATTACATTGGAAACTTATATAAGAAAATTTGTTTATATAGAAAAGCTCATTCTGGGGCAAATGGATTGCTGCTCTGAATTATTTTGAATCCCATAGCTGGAAGAACATTAATCAGCTAATCAGACTCACACTCAAAATGAATTTGATGCCCTAATTAATGTATGATTTAATCCAAATCCTTTCTCCATTTCCAAAAAGGACTGTGTTGACAAGTAAGGTCAAATTTGGCAGTCAAAAGGAAACTGAAGTTAATAGGTACCATATTTTTAACTGATTTTAATCGATTCTAAAAGTATCAATTTAATACTTTAGTAGTCTATAATCTTCACATGAATAGTTTTTTCACCAACAAAATTGCAGATACTTTAATGTTAGGAACAAAGTCATATATGTGACCCACCCAGTCCTGTGTATATTCAGACTTAGATTTAGCTAGTATTTCTTCATGAGCTTATCTGTGTGAGCTATGTGAAGGCACTTTTCACATATATTATCATATTTGATCTTTGTATTAATTCTACAAGAGTCTTGAATGTAGATATCACAATTTTTGGAAACTGAAGCTAGGTGATTTATATTACCTAGTCTATGACTGTACATCTTGTATGAGGATTTGAACGCAGGCCCTAAACGCCAGTGGTATTTAATAACGGGTATACTGTACAGGTTTCCCATTGCCAGGAAAAATACTAGACGCCCACAATTTAAAGAAGAAGGCAAAAGCAGATCACAATGTGTTCAGACATACAGATTCACAGTCTTCCACTGTAGGTTAATAGCATCTCAGAATATTTTTTACTTTTTGGATTATTTATTTTCCCTTTGTCATTTGGACTCTAACTGTAGATCAGGTTTCACATCTGTGCTGCAGTGTAGCACCCAAAAAAAGAAATTTTATATATGAAAGAGCCAGAGTGTATTTTTCTTTATCCTTTGGTTATTTTTCCTTTCCTAGTCACATAGCTTGTGGTTAAATTATTTTCCTTAGACTTGTATACTAAAATAATTTGCCTTTGGGCAGAAGCCAAGCACAGACCATTTTCAATTCTCTACAAAACTGTTCTTAGAACCAGCTCAAATTGAATTCCTTGTCTTACAATGGGCATTTATGAGTTGTTTATTTGGAGTAATGCATGCTAGAATGTAGTCTCTTCAAAATCTTGCATCTTCTCACTATTCTTAGGACACAATTCAGTAACTACATAGAAAACAAGAGCACTGACCCAAAAGCCCACATCAGTTACCATTTCCAGACTTATGTAACAGTTTGTCTCCTTTATGTTGAGTTTAAAATTTTAATGAAGCTATTTAATTTTCCACTTTTCCATTCATTTCTGTTTTATAAAATTCTTAGTTTCTTTAGAGGAATTAAGAAAGAAAGAACCCTCAAACTAAATAAAATGAGTGCTCACTTTGTTCCAAGAATAATGGTAAGTGCTTTATTGTGTTATTGTAGTTAAGACCTACAACCCCCTATTTCTTCCCATATAATAGATTAATTGAAGCTTAAAGAAATAATTTGTCAAAGGTCACTCAGCTGTAATAAATGACAGATACAGGACTCCAAACAAAATCAGACTGGCTCCAGAACCCTTGTTCTTTGTTTTTTCTTTTAGTATATGTGCTGCCGAAGCAAGCATTGTCTTTTCTTTTAATAGACTTTTATTTTGGGATATTTTAAATTTATAGAAAAGTTGTCTAAATAGTACAGAGACTTCATAAATATTATATATATGAATAGCACATTTCCTCACATTGTTAACATTCCCATGGTGAATTTATCAAAGCTGAGAAACTCATATTGTTATATTACTACTAACTAAGCTCCCGACTTCATTTGGATTTCACCATTTTTCCACTAGTGCTCTTTTTCTGGTCCAGGATCCAATCCAGGGCACCACAGTTGCATTTTGTTATCATGTTTCCCTAACTTCACTTGTCTGGGACAGTCCGGGTCGTTTCTTATTTTTCATGACCTTGACAGTCTTGAGGAGTACTGGCCAGGTATCCTATAGAATGCCCTCCAGCTGGGTTTGTCTGATGCTTTTTCTCATGATTAAATGGGGTTATGAGTTCCATGTAAGAATATCAGAGAGGCAGAACTTTTGTCCCTAACAACTTTCCGGTGCTATGTTGTTTTCAGGCATGTTTATATCACAAGTGAGCAAGATTTTTCTATTTATCATTCTACCAAAGAATGGATGACATCTCTGGTTTGATTTAGGGGAAAAATGTTTAAGAATATAATTTAAAATCCCATGACGATTTTCATATTTCCATAATGACACTTAACAGCTTGAGACTTAATGTCATCACTGAGAAGTTCCTAATGAACTAATGTTCAGGTGAAGAGAATTTCCAGTATTTTCATTTTGAAAAATCTTTCCAAGAAAAATATGCCTAAATATCACAAAAAATTCAATTATGGAAAAATTTCTTTACCCTTATTTTCATAATGAAATGTTTTAAAAATAACTTAAATGCCTAACAACAGAGGAATGGCCACATAAATTATAGCATCTGTGCATAATGGTATATTATCAAAACTTTTAAAAGATATTTACAAAAGATAAGTCATAAAATAGACAATATTTAGTGGGAAAAGCAAGGTATAACATTGTATCCTTTTCAGCCACAGCTAACAATACATACATTGTCCGAAAGTGACTAGAGGAAAATACACAAAATCATCAACAGTGGTTACCCTTGGGTGGCCAGATTATAAATTTTACTTTCTTTTACTTTTTCATGCATTCCATGCAATTATGATGTTTATGTTTTCTTTGTTGTTGTTGTCAAAAATCGGTTCAAATTAGTATGCTCTTAAACCACTACAAGAATATTTTGTAACTTTAGGAGGAGGTTACACCAGACAATCCTTGAGAGTAAGACCCATGAATTCAACTTCATTCTGCCCCAGCCCCCAAGCCATGGCACCATCAAGGTCAGGGTGCTAATGTTCTCTGAGTATGAGGAGTGAAGAAGAGGAAGGAGGTGCTCCACTGTTCACCTCAGCCCACCAGAAACACTCCGGTATATGTACACACACTCCCTTGCTGCGACAACCCTGCAAACCCAACTGCAGATGCAGGCAGAAGTAGATCTTTACCAGCTCTGTGATCTTGAATGAATTATGCCACCAGAAGGCCTCTATTTCTACTTCACAAGAGGCTGTATAAAGAAGTAAATGGAGTGCTTCTAACAGGATTTGATACTTGAACAAGTTATTTAACTTCTGTGACTCTGTTTCTCCATCTATAAAAATGGAATAATAACACTACTTACCTCATGCAATTTGGGGTAAGACAAATAAATTAACATATGTAAAGTGCTTGTAACAGTTCTTGGCATGTAGTAGATTTTCAATGAATGGAATGGAATGTGGCACCTTGGTTTTGAACAGTTAGTCTCTACCTACCAGGAATTCGAGAGTCCTGTACTAAATAATTTTTCAGGTAAATTCGAGCTTTAAAATCCCATATTCCAATTATTCAGAGGCCACAGCTTCTCAAAGTGTGGTCTTAAAAATATGTTTAGGCTTCAAATGTGGCCAGACGCTCATTAACATTATTCACGTGGAAGAGCAGTTCATAAATTCTTATTTCAATTTCTGAAAGTCAGAAAACCATGTCCCAAAAGGACCCCCAACCAAAGGCTCTTGGCTTTTCATGATGGATCCAGACATATATTCTGGATCATTTTCAGAACCAAATATATGTATTTGAAAAAAATTTGATTCTGCCACAATGAGTATATTCTTCAATCAAAAACACTAGGAATTTTCTCATGGGCATATGTGACATAATTTAACATTTTAAACATTTTGTAAAGAAGTAGCTCAATTCATTTAAAGTAGTAAATCATATGTAACCGGAAATACTAAAACCTTAATACTTAATACTGTGTGAAGGATAATAACAGTATGAGAGAAGTGACTAGACCTGTTTGTAGGCTAAGGGAACACAGAGAAGCTATCAAAAGCTGAATTTCAAGAGCATTTAGCTCAGGAAAGTGGCAAGTAATGTAAATATTTGGGGTTTTGAGGACTTAGCTTTGAGAGACAACAAAAGCAGCCCTTATGTACCTTGTTGGTGGTCATTACCAAGAAGCAAAGAAGACAAGGTCCAAGGTAAGAGCAGCGCCCTGGGAATCAGGAGTCCTGGGTCCCCTGAGAAGGTTGTTCTTGCTTCAGTGAGCCCTTGATGCCTGCCTGGCCCACTGAGGACCCAGTCAGAAAGGAATACAGGTCTCCAGTCTTCTCACATGGAGCAAAAAGTGTTTCTGGACTCACAGCAAGAATGTGATCTAGCCTGTGTATTTGGCATTTTAAATCAGTCCCAAATCAGGGTCAATTCAAGACTAGTTGAGATGAGTTTGTAACTTCTACTTGAGTAGTGAAAATGGCATTTGTAAGCACTTTGCAGCTTCTGACTTAGGCAGACTTATTATTGACTTAGGCAGACCTGGATTTAAATCCCTGTTCATGCAATATTAGTTGTATGACTGGGGCAACTGCTTAAGCCTTTCCTGCTCTTTCCCTGCTCCTTCTTAGGGCACTGGAAAATTGCCTGAGATTCTGTTTCAAAGTGCTGAGCACAGGGCAGTCATGTAATAAACACTCAATGAATGGTAGATGCGGCTTTATTTTCCCTGCTCCTCACAGCAACTCTTTGAGGTGGCTGCCATTATTACTCCAGTTTTATCGATGAAGAAATTGAAATTTAGAGAGTCTTAAGTGAGTTGCTCAAGACCCAATATGTAGAACCAGGGAAAAAGCCAGCAAACAGGCCTTGTCCTCAGTCTTAACTTCTCAATGGCTGTGTTCCCAGACAAAACAAAACCTTCCTCTGAACACAGCACTAACCAGATACTCAGTGCTTTGCCAATCATACTGCAGCTTCATTGAGGTATGATTGGCAAATAGAAATGATACATATTGAAGGTCTATGGTGTGTGATTTGATAATGTATACAGCGTGAAATGATGATCATGATCAAGCTAATGAACATGTCCATCACCTCTCATAGTTATCCACACCCATTTGTGCTTGTGCATGTGTATATGTGTGGGCACATGTGTGTGCGGAGAATACTTAAGAACTAATCTCTTAGCTTGGACTGGGGATTTAGCTCAGTGGTTAGAGTGCTTGCCTCACAAAGCACAAGGCCCTGAGTTGGATCTCCAGCAACCCCCCCAAAAAAGAACTAATCTCTTAGCAAATTTTCAAGTAGACAATACTTGAAATAATACTCTAGTCATAGTAACTACATTAATACCTTAGATATGTAGAGCTTACTCATTTTTTTTTTTAATTTAACAACAACATGTATTGGTACTGAGAACATTGTATACATAGTGATCACATTCATCATAATTAATTTGTTCCTGTACATGATACATCTTGATTTCCCCCACTTCCCCATCCCTTCCTTCCATTCCCCCTCCCTTCCCTATTTACAGTAGCTATATTTACATTTTTCCCCTTTTCCTCTTTCTTTTTGCTTTCTTTTCCCCCTCTTCCCTTTCTAATTCTCCTCCCTATTGAATATTATCTTTCTTTTACTTAGTATCTATTATATTTTTTTGTCCTTATTTACACTTATGGTTTCTCACATCAGAGAAACAATTCAATATATACTCATGTGTGTCTGACTTATTTCACTTAAGAGTATGTTCTCAAGGTGCATCCATTTACCTATAAATATCTCAAGTTTATCCTTTTTTATGACACAGTAATACTTCATTGTATAGAAAAACCACATCTCCTTTAGCCATTCATTAGTTGTTGGGCATTTGCGTCGTTTCTAAGACTTAGATATTATAAACTGTGTTGCTATAAACATGGTTGTACACATATCACTGTGGTACGATGTTTTTATTTCTTCTGGGAAGATATCAAGCAGAGGAATAGCTGGGACCTCTAGCAAATGGAACCTTTAGTTGTAGTTTTTTGAGGAATCTCCACACTGATTTCCACAATGGTTGGACCAGCCTACATTCCCACCAACAGTGAAGGAGGGTTCCTTTTTCCCCACAGCCCCACCAGGATTTGCTATTGGTTGACTTTTTGATGATAGTCGTTCTTTCTGGAGTGAGATGAAATCTTAGTGTTGTTTTAATTTGCATCTCTCGAATGACTAGTGATGTTGAACACTTTTTCA
This sequence comes from Hystrix cristata, assembly GCA_004026905.1. NCBI lineage: Eukaryota > Metazoa > Chordata > Mammalia > Rodentia > Hystricidae > Hystrix > Hystrix cristata. Next base: position 75,267 of record PVJO010001216.1, read on the forward strand.
TACATTTGTTTGCCATTTGTATTTCTTCATCTGAGAGGTGACTACTCATTTCAGATGCCCATTTTTGGATTGGGTCTGTAAATTTGGACTAAAAGTTTGTACTCTTTGCCCAGTATCTCCCTAATAACCCCCAGTCCCCAATCCCTGGAACTCACTATTCTACTCTGTTTATATGAATTTGACTTTTTTACATTCCACTTAAAAGTGAGAACATGAAGTATTCATCTTTCTGTGTCTGTTTCACTCAGCATAATGTCCTCGAGTTTCATCCATGTTGTCACAAAAGGTAAGATTTCCTTCTTTTCTAGAGCTCAGTATTCATATAGTCACATACATATATACGCATGTATGTGTATATATATATATATACACACACATATATTCACACATTTTCTTTATCCATTCATCTGTAAATAGTCATATAGCTTTTTCACATATCTGATGCTCATTTCTATCAAAGGAATGTTTTGTTTTGTTTTTGGTTTTGTTTTCAAGCAGCTACTTTCTTAAGTGTGCAATGGAGAAATCAAAGAGTAATAGCTAATACCCCTAGAGGCTCTGGTCAAGTGGTCCAGACTCTGAATGATGCCACCCCCAGATTCTCTGATGGAGACCACAGGCAGGCAGACAGCCAGTGAGAACAGTCCAGTGAGAATAGTTCAGTGATGTGGCCAAGTATAAGGAGTGCTGACAGGAGCAGGTAGTAGATGAGGAACCGGGCTTGACCTTGTGCACTAAGGCCTAAGTTCAGGACAGTATCTGGGAAATCAGCTTGACTCGAAGACGTATCTAGGGTTTTGGCTGTCCAGATCCAGTGCTGCAGCTGGCTGAAAATTGAGCAGTCCGATTTCCCACTGCTCTTGGTCTTTCTAGCCAATAGTTCCTTCTGTTTTGTTCAACACAATATGTATTATCTATTTATTTTTAGCCAGTCAGTGTCTGGGTTTTAAGTTGCAGCAAGTCCTCCCATTTCTCCCAAAACTCAGAAGCAGACATTCAGTCAGTCATTTTTCATGCTTGTACATTGTACACAGATTCTCCTATAGCAGCCAATCTGTCTTTGAGCAGCAATGTCTCCACCCACACTCCACCCGCCCACAGCTGGAAACAGAACTGCAGGATACCAGCTGATTCATGCATTCACAGGGACCCCCAGCTGTGGACATGGAGAGGAGGCCAAGTAGATATTGTTGCCACAAGTCCAGGATCTGAGTTCATCTCCCCAGGGGTCTTGGAGTAGAAAGAAGGTTAACAACCTAAGTCCTGTTGCATCTTTCATCTTTGTGTGTGCCGCGTCACATGTGGGGTATAGGTACTGATTTCCACATTTGTAAAATTTACACATTATCTTACCCATAATGTTTAGGCTCCATTTATTTATTTATTTGGTGTTGGGGATCGAACTCAGGGCCTTGTGCTTGTGAAGCAAGCACTCTAACCACGGAGCTAAATCCCCAGCTCCCTAGGCTCAATTTAAATGCCCCTTTCTCCATGAAACATGAATAATGTTTCTTTCCTTTGAGTTCTCAAGTTATTTAGTTTCTGCTTGTAGATATTTTTATTATGAAATATTTCTGACATAGAAAAACTATAAAGATGATATAAAAATACCTACAGCCCGATCATGTAATGTATGAAATGAAACACTATAAATGCTTTTGTTGCCCCTTTTATTCACCTCTCTGGTCATATGCTCTTCCCTTTCATCACCCCTAATGGAATCACTGTCTTAAATTTTGTGTTTAACAATTTCCATGCATGTTTTTATACTTCCACTACACACAGAGAAATTCTTAAACTACAGTCTTTTTGCATAGGTTTAAACATTCTAGCAACTATTTCAAGTGCAAGTATCCCTCTTCAGTGGCATTGTTTCTAGTAATAGTTCCTATGCTCAAAGGGTTATTGTGAAGACAAATTAAGTTAATACATGCAAACCACATAAAGCAATGCCTGGCACACAATAAATATTAAATAAGTGTTAGCTATTATTTTTTGCTTATGATGTTTTGAGAGTCATACATGCTACAGATTTAGTTTTAGGCCCTTTATTTTAAACACTGCATAGCATTCTGTTGTACTATAAACTAGAATGTACTTTCCCCTGCTTGTGTTGACAGATATTGAAGTTGTTCCTAATTTTTGCTATTACAATTTTACAATCAATATTCTTGCACATGTTTCCCTTGTACATGTGAAAGTCTTTCTGGCTTACATAAAGAATGCAAAAGTGCACATATTTGTGTGCACAAATCTTATACTTCCTAGTCAGTCATGAACTCCTTGAAAACAAGCCTAATGGAATTCAATCATTCAATGATTCATTTAGCAAGTATTCATTCACCACCCAATATAGGTAGTATACAGGTCTAGGTGACAGGATTCAATGAATATATGTCATGGAATCCCCAGAGTCTTTATGCTCCTGAACATATGTAGTCAGAACTGTGGTCATTTCACAGGGGAAGGAAGCTGGCTTTCATTGAATATTCATGATGGATCAGGTGCTTTGTGAATACATTCATCGAAACCAAGCATTAAGTTGCCATTTGCTAATTGTGTGCCTGGGAATGCTCACTAATCTCGCCAAGTCTAGTTTTCACTAATGAGAAAGCGCTGTTTGATTGTGTTTAAAAACATAAACCTGACTGACTTCAAATTCTGGCATTACCATATGCTAACTGCATGACCCTGTGCAAAGAATTTAACTTCTCTAAATCCTTGTTTTGTGATCTACAAAATTAAGCTAATTATAGTGTCTATATGAAAGGGGGTTTATGAAGATTACGAGAAAATGCAAGTAAAGTGTTTACTCAGTGGCTGACATATACTAAGTGCTCAACAATTAGTGGCTATAGTGATGATCATGTTAATTATTGCATCCACTGACCAAAATATTTGTACCTCTTTAGACATCAGCACATCCAAGAAGTCGTGTGTGATTTCTACTTTCTTCACTGCACCATACATCATCACTTACAGTCAAATTTCTAATTTGAAATTTTACAGTATTACCAATTACTACTTTTTGTATATGTATGTATATTCACAATGTATTTTATCTCAGCCTTGTTTTGTTTAGACCATGGAGTTTTATTTTATCTTTAATTTTTTTCAGCCAATAGATTTTCTCTAATTAATGGAATGACCATTAAGAGGACACTGGGGCAGGTTTCCCCACCCAGAAGCTTCAATGGCAACTGCATACTTCAACCTATAGATGGAGCTTAGAGGGTTTTTGAGTCTATTGCTTTGACCCTAGGCAAAACTACATTCAAATCCTACATGAAAACATTGCTTTTATGAGTGGATCTTTAGAGAAAAATTCCAGAACTGTTTCCAAAACTCAATTCAGACACCTCCCAGACTACTTCCATGTCATGCATACTTAGTTTTGTTAGAATTTGGTTTCATTACAGAGAGATCTCCAGCTCCCCATAGTGGCCCCTCTTAAGAATACTTTCTAAGTTAAGCATGTGTGTATGGACTTGGAGAACTGTACAGAGGCCTAATTTCTTGGCTGCCTCTTTGTCCCTCTTCAAGAAACAGGCATAACAATTAATGAATAATGAGCTGCAGCTAAACTGTAATCTACTAGATCCATTGCAGGATGTTTGGTTCCTTCCCTAAGAAATATCTTCTGGTGTTTTTAGGTGTTTTGCTTTGTTCAGTTTTTCAGTCTTATATTTAAGAATGATACAGCTTACTCTTATACTCGGAATCAATTCTGTGATACCTCCAAACAATGGCCTGCTGCCAAGTACATGGGAAATACCTGAGAGGTACATTTGGCATATGGGAAGAGTCATAGCATGAACCCTTTCCTGGTGTGAGACCAAAAAAATGATTCTGGGACCTGTTCTCTTTCTGAAGGATAGAAAAGAAATGAATGCCTTTCTAAAACATCTGCAGGGTCATCAAGTACAAATGGGGAGTTGCTCTATCTGCATGGTTCTAGAAGGCAGACCAAAAACATATTGGAAACTGGAAAACATCTGTCAAAGATATTGAAGAAAGAAATGGGAAGTACCCCCCTAACTCTTAAGATTCTGTAACTCTCTTGTAAGAAGCACTTACTTTCCTAGTTTCCCCTTTTTTCTGATGATACTGACTTGGCTCTTTTTGGATGTATTTTTCCTCTGGCAAAAAAACTATGTCTCTTAATTCGTTGACTTGTATATAGTACTAAGGAATCAGAGAGGAGGAGATAGCTAACAACGTGTATGGTAGGAAAAAGGGGAGAAGATGAGGTTAGGGAAGGATTCATAGACTTGAAAGCATAGAATTATGAGAAGAGTTAGAGAAAGTTAGGGGTTCTTAAAGTAAAGGTATGAAAAGACTAAAGAGCTGGGTTCATTCAACACATAATATATTTCCTGGAATTACTTGACCTAGTGCCATAGGGTAAAGGCAAAAGTAGAGGTTAAGGGTGATATTCAACTATTTAATGACTCGTGTGGAATGAATATAAACCAATCAAAATGAAGGCCAGCCAAATTGGAGTGCTGTGGAACACCAAGTAAATATCAGCCCAGTTGATGAGTCTGAAAAGTAACTTATGGCAAAAATATCCCAGATAGGAGTAGCAAATCACATTTACAATTTAGAAGGCGCACATTTAGGGGTGGACAGATTGCTAGATTTCTAAATGGCTGGAATGTATTACACTGATGAAATTTATTTAGGAGGTTATTTGGAGAAGCAATGCTGAGTTTAATTGTAAGCACTGCCATGAAAATAAGCCTGTCCTTCAGTTCACAGCAACAACAGTAAGAGCGACAACAAAACCTACAGCATGCCAAAATGAAGATAAAACTGTTGGTTTACAAGAAATATAACCCTATCTCCTTTTCTTCTTGTTGACACCAGGAATGGTTTTCAGAGAAAGCCTGATTTGGCATTGATTGCTGGGTGACCTTGTGGAAAACACCAATGCCACATATTTATATTTCCTTCTTCTGGTGATACATGGATTAGAAAAAGAAGTGGGCATGATTAAGACAGGAAGGGTAAGCATCAGTTATTCCAAAGCCAGACTTTTCCAGACAAATGACCTCCACAGGAAAACCAGTCAGCCAACTGGAGGCACAATGCGTTCCACTGAAATTCCTCCGTTTTTATGTACTGGGAGAGTTGTCAGTACTGTAGACTATGGGTCACTTCCCAGTATGTAACGGAGGATATTTTCCCCGTTTTATGCTTAGGGTAACATGAGCCCTAGGGAGCTTCTGGTGGACATCCGTCACTGAGTTTGTCAGGCATGTTTAGGAGACTGTCAAGCTTATGAAGCAGAGCAGGATGCCTGTGTGGTAGAATGTGAGAGCACCCAAAGTGCCCTGAAATATCTTCACTAGAAGCAGCCCACTGGCTAATTCTTTAGGGTCAAAGCCATTGTTCTGAGTGGCATTTGTGTGTGTGGCTAGACTCTCATCCGTTGCCGTCCACAAAGAGAAATTTAGTAAGGCATATTCCTGGGCTATTTCTCCAAACTCCAGCTCAGCACAGCATGTCAAGGCCCAGGTGGGAAATGGTGTACTTAGAGATAGTCATTTAACCACGAGTAAGTGACATCTCAATTGCCTTACCTGTAAAATTAGCCCTTATCCAATTTATGGAATTGCTGTCCCAGTCCCATAAGATAATAGAGAGGAATGGGTAGGTAAGTGGATCATTACTACATAAGAATCACATGTTATGGTTATTCTCAAAGTAACTCAGGTAACTTTGGTGAGGGAGGAGAGGTAGAGTCTTCTCTTAGCAACATGGAGTAAACGCCCAGATTCTTTAACAAGAGTGACACACAGACTTCAGAAGTTCTTAAAAAATAGGTGAAGTGAAGAAATATTTAAAATTTTCTGGGCAGTTATGGAGACCCATGGGTCTGGGTTAGGGGGATGTAAAATCGGAGTTTTAAAAATTACTGAAGAAATACTAACAGAAGGCAGTTGAAATGAAAAAACTGTGGCCTTTGGAGTCAAACTGTCTGGATTTGAGCCCTAGCTCTTTCTCCTCTGGCTGCATGACTCAGAGAAGTCACTTGTCCATTCCATCTGTAAAATAGGCATAGTTTTTAATAAATCTGTCTTAAAAGATCATTACAAAGGTTTAAAATAACATATCTAGAGCCAAACTAGAAAACATCTATAATTAGGAACAATTATTAAAGGCCACTGACTTCAACATAACCCAGCAAAAAATACTTCTCATAGAGGAAATGTAAATCATTGATTGTCATGTCTGAAAAGGACTTAGAATTCCCCTGATGGATCTTTTGCAAACTCGAAGAGGACCAAGAGATGGGGCAGGGGGAAGGACAGGAGGGTAAGGGGATGAAAAAAGAATTCAGATGTATTATGTACATGTACCAACTTCCCACGACAAATGTAATTATTATGCACCACAGACATGTACTAATAAAAGTTAAAATTTAAAAAAATTTTTCCTAAACTAAGAGATAAGGTAGCTGAGACCCAAAGACATTGTCCCAGGGTCACACAGCTATTGGGGTCAAACCTGAGCTCCCAGCAAAAGTCTAATGCTAAAGTAATTTCCTCTAACACATTCCTGAAATGCTTCCCAGGACCAATACCTGGTCGTAGATTCTCAGTTCAAAGGCCACTTGACTCCCAAAGCAGATTCAGTATCGTAGCTTTTGCAGAACAGCATGTACAGTTGCTCAAATGGGGCAACAGACAGTGCAGACAGAAAACATTTTGGTTCACTGGCTCTGAGATCCTCTCCACCAACAGATGGACAGATAAACAACAAAAGGTCCATCAACAGATGAACTATAAATTAAGTGCAATATATACTGCATGCAATGAAATAGTAATCCTCCATAAAACAGGGATGAACCTCAAAACCATTGTGCCGAGTGAAAGAAGCCAGAAACCAAACCTACAATAGTGTACAATTCCTTTTACATGTAGATCAGAGACTGCTTAAAGCTGGGGATTGCTTAGGGCTCAGGGATTAGAGAACTGGGGAACAATTGCTTCATGGTAGAGGCTTTTGGGGGTAAAGAAATTGTGTTGGACTACATAGAGATGTTATATAATATTGTAAGTGTACTAAATGTTTCTGAATTATTCACTTTAAATGGTTAATTTTAAATTAAAACATAAAATGCAATGGATTGATTCAGATTAAAGTATTGTAACCGGTATATAAATATTTAGTAATAATTTTCTTCACTATTTATCAAGATATAATTGCCTAACCTATAGGTTTGTCTACTCAAACTACTCACGTCACCTATCTCCTAAACTACTCATGGCTTTTGTGCCACATTTTCCACTCCATAAAGTAGAAATAATAATATGTGTCTTCTCATTAATGAGAGGATTAAGTCAATTACGGATGCAAATCAATGCATATCTATTTACACCTGCATACATTTATTTACTTTTATATCATGTTTTAACATGTTCATATATGTTTACTGCATATTGTTTATAAATTTCCTGTATTTATCAGGTTTTCAACTGTTTTTCAACAAAACAAACAGTTACAAAAGCATTGGCTTTATGAGAACGTTCTTTGTTCTTGTTTCCATGTAGGAATCAGCCCCTATGCAGCAAGGCACAATTTTTTTAATTAGTGCATTTTGGCAATAAAGAATAAAGAGATTCATTTTGGTATATTGCTATTGCATATAAATATTTTTATTATTTTCTTCCCTCTTGCTCTTTTGTCTCTTTCCTCCTCCCCTGATTCCTTTCCTCGTCTCTAAAATTCCACCTTCTAGTTTCCTGTCATCTCTCCTTTATTTTATTGATTGATTGGTTGATTGATTGCTCATATGTATAAGAGAAAATATTTAATTTTTCAATATTTAACTTTCTGAGACTGGCTTATATCAGTTAAAATGATGATCTCCAGTTCTATCCATCTTCCTGCAAATGACATGATTTCATTCTTCTTTATGGCGGAGATATAGATAATAGATAGACAGATACATAGATAAATAGATGTTACAGTTTCTACATCTTAGCTATTGTGACTTGAACCTCAAGCACAAGTAAGGCACATTCATGTAATACTTGCTCAAAGGCAGGTCTCATGTACCCATTAAGACCTTAGGTAAAACATTTATGCACAGTTTCGAGAGAGTATATGTCACAGAGTTAGAGTAGGGTACACAAGGGGCTGACTCCAAAGCTTCTAGTATCTTCTCTCCCTCCCCAGCAACTAGATATGTGACTGTCACAGTTTGTACCTCTCCTCATAGACTTTTAACCAGAAATAGTCTTGTGGCCTCAATCCAGCTACAAAAGAAGCTGAGAGATGTATGGAAGTTATGAACTACTTACATAGCTACAAACTATCTCTTCCACATTATTCTGGGATGGTTTAAGGAATTCTAGGCAAGAAGTTCCCTACTGATTTTGCCCTGACTTTGTGAACCTGTTTGGAAGTGAGTTCCAGAGTTTTATTTGCGTTCCTTTGTGTGTGTGACCACACCCTTGCCTTGGGTATACACCTTAGGTCTTATGATGAGGTGTTCTACTCTGAAGTGCAGTTTCAGTAGGTCCCTGTTACTCCCCGCTTACCTTCTGTGAGTACTGCATTTCTACAACCTGATGTCACATTCCTTGTTCTAATACGCCACTTGTATAATTTGGGCCTTCACCTTTTCCCAACTTGTCAGCTACACATTTTCTGGCTGTCTGATTCCAGAATTTTCCCTCTATTATCTATTTTCCCTTCGGCTGTTCATAACCTGGCCAACTCCACTTTGGCCCCACCTCATCACCATCCAAGACCTGTCTGACAGAGCAAAATGGAAAAAGTAAAGAAAAAGAAGGTAAAAGTAAAGCTGAAGAGAGGCAAGGTGATGTTTTGAGTGGACATTACATGGAGAATGAAGCTCAAATCTAAATTTGGCCATGTCTTTCCTTACGATTTTAGTCAAATTCAGAAACTTTCTGAATTTTCAGTTTCTTCTTCTTAGAACATGAAAGCAGTAAAGAGATTATCATTAAGATCCTTTCCAACCATGGCACCTCATGATTCTACATGGGGTAAGTTTTCTTAGTTTCTTGGACTCTTTTGAAAGTAGGGGAGAAAAAGACCAGGGTGTGAGCACTGACAAGGAGTTATTTTCGTCAGAATTTTGAGTGTGAATCATTTAGGAAGAGCTGGTCCTAATGGTTAAACATTTTCCTGGGCTTTCCTCCATAAAGCCTGAAACCTGTACTTTCAAAATAGGGGAAGGGGAGAGTTTGCTTTAAATATATTTCATCTGACCATAATGAAAGTGTAAAAACTGCACAAGTAGGACATTTACAGAATACTTTTCAATTCTGTCCACTTTTGCACTAGTCAAGAGACTGAAATTCAGTATGGTCTCAAATTATCTAAAGAAACCCTTTGTCAAAGCCCCCTCAATCCATCTGGTTAGTATTACTGAAGCATTACAGGGTGTATGTGATTTCCATTGGAAAAAAAATTAATAATCCCTTCAAGTATGTCATTTCATAGGTTTTGAAATATGAAGGCAACTGTTAAGGGAGCTATCAAAGCAGTCTAAAGTACAGGGTAAGTTATCAAGGGAAATGTGTGAAAGAATTTTCAATAACTGAAGGTTCAACGGATTCAAATGCCAAAGAGCACTTCTTGGAATTCTTAAAGACTTGTCTATTGCATGGAAGTATCTGAACCCAAGAGGTAAATTCTGAGCCACCTGCACTGTATTAGAGGGTCTGGGCCCTGGAAGGTGCAGTGATGGGCACTCCAGAGTGCCCTACTACACAGCTGCCCTCTCACCCCGGAGCTTCTCTTCTAGCTACAGCATTTTGTTCCAAGAGTACTGTGCCCATTGCCAACCTTGACTCCTACACATCAGCCCAAATGAGAATACGCTTTCCCTTAAGCAGGGTGCAGTAGAATGAGAGAGGCCTGGAGTCAGGCAGCTCTTGAGCCAGATCCAGGCTCCCAGCACTGCCACTTGTGAGTTTGATGACCTTGGGCTAGCATAGTGCCTAGTTCACAGAAGACACTCAGTAAATCGCTATTGACCAGAGCAGATACTTACTCTGATTGTCAATTTCCTTCTTTCAGCAGAGTGTTTAAGGGTAGTAAAGGCAGACTAATTGGGATCAGATCTGCTTCACAACTACTTAATTCTCTAAATTCAGTTTGTTCATCTGTCAAATGGATTTAATGATAGTATCTACTTATGAGTCAAAAGTGCCAAAAACAGGAGTTGGGGATTTAGCTCAGTGGTAGAGCACTTGCCTAGCAAGCACAAGGCCCTGAGTTTAACCCCCAGCACCCTCCCAAAAAAGTGCCTAAAACAGTGCCTGATACATAGATAGATAGGTAGGTAGATAGATAGATAGATAGATGGATGGATAGATAGAAGACAGATAAAAGAGTATTCTGAAGTTTCTAACATTTCAAAAATATACACAAAACATTTTCACTTATTTATTAATATTTTTATATATTTCCATATGTTCTACATTTTTAAATTTTAAAAATATTTTAAAACTGTTTTTATACATTTATCCCCTTCTACTCCAAGTATCCTATGGCCTCTGTTGAAAAGAGCAAAACTCCTTTCTACTGCTCAGTACTGTATAGCACCAAGGACTATTTTGGAGGAGTCCCATTTGACCCTGGCTCCCCACAAAGACCCAGCCTGGCTCCATCTGGCCTGTCCCCTAAAAAAGTCTGGCATTTTGCTGGAGGACCTGACCTTTGACTTGTCTCCCAGACGTGTCAGTCTCTGACAGGGCACAGTTTTGTCATCATCAATTGCTGCTAACTTTGAGGACCACCTCGCGAGGCGAAAGTAACTCCACTATTGCGTTCTCTGCTTTGGGGCTGGGATTACTTTCTCGCTGGAGGGGAGGCATTTTCTGAAAGCTGACATTTAGAGTGAATTTTGGATGAGAGCCCAAATGTCTCTGCAGTTTACTTCTGTGAGTGAGTGAATACATGGGAGTGGAGAGGGAAGAGGAAAACCCTTAAGGAATGAAACGCTGCCATTAAATGTTATAAAAACTAGCAAAAGATTTTAAATTATAATATTTAGCATTAGTGAAAATGCAGTCAAGACAGCTACTTATGTAACTGAGAGTGATGTTGTAAACTATTCCAGTTTTTCTAAATAGACTTACAATTGTTCTGTCTTTCTGGACTGTAAGCTTCATGAAAGCAGAAATATTTTGGCTTTTTTTTCACTTTTTTGCTTATTACCGTATTTCAGATTTAGAATGGTGCCCAGCACCCATATGTTCATAGTATTTGTTAAATGAATGAATGAGTCATAAGTTTCTTAAGTCTAATTTCAGTAGTTCAGTCTAAAAAATGAAAAATCAGAAATGCAAAATTTCAAGTATCACAGCATAATTTATAACAAGAGAACTACTGATAATCAGTTGGAATGTTTTCAGTATTTAATGATACTTAAACTGAATTTTTATTATATGGAAAAATGCTAATCCTATAACTTTAAGTGGAAAAAAGAGTATAAAATTTTACATATAGGAGGATGTCAACTGTGTTTACTGGAAAAAATAAGTCAGCATGATACTGTCTTTATCTCTGGATGATGAGAATAAGGTAAGACTTGTTTTCTTTACAATTTTTCTGTGTAATAAGCATATTTTATGTTTAAATTTAGGAAAAAATATGCTACAAAATTCTTATTGAACTTAAAGAGATGGAGACCAGGTTTGTGACTCAGTTTTGCAGCTTGCTGGTTGTGTGCTGAGATTCCAAAGCCTTTATAGCTCTCATGTGTTATATGTTTAAGTGTTGTTCTGCAAAATACTAAATATTAGACCACAGTAGGAAATGGTGGCAGTTACTATTGGTCTTACTAATATTACAACATGTTGCACTTTTTGAGAAAGTGTTCAAAGCATCATGAGATCCTTCTGAGCCAGGGCTCACCCTGACAAATGAGTGTAACCCTGACCTAGAACAGTGGTGAGCATAAGTGAGTAATTTTCCTGGCAGTGAGCCAAGCCTACCATCATCATCTTCACACAGCTTCTCTGTTCTCTTTCACTGTATCCTCACAATCACCCTGTAGAGAGGGCTGTAGATTATGCTAGGTTTATAGACAAGGAAGCTGAGGGCATTGAAGGTTAAGTAACTGTCCCAAGCCAAGTAGTAACGAAAGGAGCCAGGATTCAAATACAAGTCTGGCTCCAAAGTTCTATGTTCTTCCCATCTTGTATTCTTTCCAGAAGAATAAGCCATATTTTCTCTAAATCTTGCTGAACTGAGGGGCTTCCTGGAATATTCCAGATTGCACAGTTTTACCATTTTCTATTGTTGCTAGCCAGAAATGCAGAAAACTTGGCATCTCCAAAGTTGGAGAGGAACTGGATAAAATGCTCCTTTGTGGCTGCTTTAAGTAGCAACCCTTAGATGACTGGCTTATCTCAGATCTGGAGACTGTCCTAGTCATATCCAGCAATTGTCTATGGAAATCCTGTCTTCCCATTGGTTACAATGAGACTCCTAAACAGCGTCTCCATGTTTGCCTAATTAGGGTCACAGGTTCACACTTCTCTCTCTTTGGTTGTAGTAATGAGGTCATCACAGTTAGGGAAGTGGGTTTTGTAATGTGGTCCTTGACCTCTCTGATGGCCTTTGCCTCCTCCAAGATAGGTTCCATTTATGTATATTATTCTCCCCAGTGGTATTTTATCAACAAACTTCAATAACTGTTCCAGTTTAAACTGGAACATTCACACTCCTTGCAGTCTGGGAGCTGAGTCACCGTAAGCTTTTGAACTAATTGATTGGCTCTTTAGAAAAAAGTAATGGCCTGAATGTAATAACCCAGTGACACTCTTTTCAAGTGATTGAATGCCCCTAACTCACCTGCCCCTCGCTGTCACGGTGCCTGTAACTGCAGGGATAGAGCAGGCCAGTGCAGAAGCTGGACTGGCTAGAAAATAAAACTGGGAATATTGTCCCAATTCCTGAGTGGTTCCTTCTGTGCCTTTGACCAGAAAGGCTTGGATCCTGTGTGAGAATTTGTTTATGGGGAGTGTATTGGTTTGCTTGGGCTACCAAAATAAATGCCACAGACCAGAAGGCTTATACAATGGAAATTCATTTTCTCGTAAATCCAGAGACTAGAAGTACAAGATCAAGATGCCACAGATTTTGTTTTGTTTTGTTTTTCCCTGAGATCGCTCTTTTTGGCTTGCAAACAGCCACCTTATCATTGTGTCCTCACATGGTTATCTTTCTGTCTGTAATGTCTGTATACCAGTCTTTTCTCATAAAGGCAATAGTCAGATTAGGGCCACCCTACCAATCCCATTTTAACTGAATTACCTCTTTTAACACCATATTTGCAAATACAGTCACAGTCTGAGATTTGACATTAGCGGTTAGGCTGGGGTTCCTAACCTGACTCTCAGGAAGGGGACAGCATCTTAGCCTCAGGACTACACCAGCACCAATGTAAAGCAGTGCTGACAAACAAAACAAGGACCAGCCCATGTCTCCCGGGCTTGAAACACCCGAGGCCCGCACATCATTTCCTTTCCTCTGTTGCTCAACACACAGAAGGAATCATGACCCAGAATTTGAATCTATCTCTCCTTCTCCAGTTTCTCTCCCATAAGGCCATGGTGTAGAACATCATCTTCCTTTACACCGATCATGGCAATAACCTGAGCATTGCCTCACAACACCCAGCCTTTGCCCCTTCCTCCCAAGGACTTTGTGCAGCTTCCAGGGGCTTGTTCCATAACAATTAAACCACCTTTGCCTCCTGTACTGCCTTCCTCATTTCCTTTAGGATCATCAGCCATTCTTTAGCATGCAAATGAGGATATGCTTTAACTGCTTCAGTGGTTCTCCACTAGCCTCTGGAGTAACACAGTTAGCAAAGCCTACAAGTTCGTTTCCATCTGGTCCAACCTACCTCAGCCTTCCTGCCTGACACACCCCTGCCCTGTTAGCCCCATCTCCCAAATGGTCCTGCACCCTAAACCTCCAGTTTCAGGAAATGTCCCACAGTAGTGCCTCCACTCTTGTTCTGCTTTCCTTCTGCCTCCAGACTTGAAGAACTGCCAAAGATAAAATTTACACAAACCTCACTTATCTGCTAAACTTTCCCATGTTCCTTTTTCTTCATGGACAGTATTGTCTTGGTAGTCTGCAATCCCACAGCATTTGTACATTTCTGTGTCTGTGCTGCTCATCATCTTGAATTTTATCATCTTCTTTACCTTGCTTTATCATGATGTTGTATCAGCTTTCCATTGCTGGGACAAAATACCTGACAGATATAGCACAAAGGATGAAAGATTGATTTTGGTTCATGGTTTCAGAGATTTCAATCCGTGGTCAGCTGGCTCCAAGGCAGAAACACCAAGGTAAAGGGGCATGGAGGAGGATCACTGTTCAGCTTAATTCAGCCAGGAAGCAGAAAGAAATGGAAAGAGCCCAAGAAAAGATACGTTCTTAAAACATGCCCTCTGTGACCCACTTTTTCCAACTATACCCCATCCCCTATCATATCCCACTCAACTATGAACCTATGAGCAAATCTAGTAGTGAGGTTAGCACTTACAGTCTAGTCACTTCTCTAGACAGCTCCTAATCCAATCAAGTGCTAAGTAAGATTTGCTGTCACAGATGTGCGCCTTTGAACAAAAGCACTTTCTCTTATTCACCTCTACATTGCCAGTGCCCCACGTTGCCCCTCATACAGCAGGCACTCAGGAAGTAGACAGTAAATAAACAGGCAGATAGTCATGATGTCACTGGACGAGGTCTGAGGAGGACCCCCCAAAAGGGAAATGAATACCTCAACCCACTCCCTCCCATGAAATAGACTCTTGACTTGTCACAGAAAAGCATTTCAGGATTCATTAGTGAGAGGAATAAGCAGATGTATTAGGTAGCGTCAAAGAAGGAACATCCGGATGGAAGTGGGGGCACTATGGCATTATGGTCTGAGTCTGGAAGTATTTATGTGTTCTTGGAGGTTGTTTTAATTACTTTTCTCTCGTTGTTGGGACAGAATACTTGACACCCAAAGTTAGGGGAAGAAAGGTTTATTAGCTCACAGTCTGCAGAGGTTTCAGTCTATAGTCCGCTGGGTCCGAGGCAGGGCGGCATGGCAGAGGCAGGGCGGACAGGCATGTCAGACCGACAGCCAACCGGCAGCGAAGTAAAGTGAGGAATGCAAGGAATGTATGCAAATAAGCAATGCAAACAAGTAGCTAATTAGCTTCTTCCTGTATCTTTTATCTAGGCTACCTGCCCTTAGAGCAGGTAGCACTCCCACCCTTAATTTTAGTTTCACATCCTTGATCCCAGCAGAACCATGCCAAACCGATCAATGGATCAATTTAGTAATCACACACTCTAGATCCAGCTATCTCTTACCACATGAGGCTTTGGGGGGACATCTAGACACAAACCATAACAGAGGTGGAAATCTATGGCATGTGTGACTCTGCAGAACAGGGCCTCAATTTGCAGTTCAAAGTCAAGGACCCATTATAAGTGAAAGGCAAGGAAGGACCCATTTTATAAGCTTATTGTATCTTTAAGACTCTCAGGAAATTTTTTTTAAATGAGTTTCCTGGAAAGAAAAAAGGTATTGTAATCCTGGGTAACTTTGATTGTGTACTGAAGCTGCAGTTTTCTTAAATGTACAATTTTTAAGTTATTACTTTCCTTATCTCTTTTCTGCCTATTTTTATTTCTTCTATCCTACCTCAAGGGAAATCTCTCTGTGGCCTCATTTATAATCCACACTGTGGGACTGTTGAGTTATCTGATAATGATGTCCTTTTCAAACTTGAGTAAGGAGCTCCTCTTGGATAGCATCCATGACTCACCTATCTGTACAGCACTGCAGTCTTCCACAGCTGTCACCTCCCCACTTTGGAACAGTCAGAAGAAATGCTATAAAGTGCAACTGGTTATGTTAATATTATATGTGAGAAAACTGAATCAGAGGGGTTGGGAATTTAGCTCAATGGTAGAGCACTTGCCTAGCAAGCAAAAGACCCTGAGTTTGATCCCCAGCAACACCTCCCCACCTTGCCACCAAAAAAACCCCCCGGAACTGGAGATAAAAGCTGAAAACACCACTAATCTCAAAAGTCCTCACACCCATCACTATGATGTGAGACCTGCACACTTCAGCACAATCAGGATATACGGGTGCCCAAGCAGCAGCAGTTAGCTGGTGGAGCTCTGGCCAGTGGAATGTACTGTGGACATTTGACAAGCAAAATCCCTTATTCATGTCATTCCTCGTGCAAATTTCCAAGAAAAAGATGCAGAAAAAGTTTTCAATAGTAGACAAAAGCTGAAGTAATACAAGTACTTGCCCATCGCAGAATATATCAAAACTAGAAGAAGAGTAAGTATAAAAAGAAAACAAAAAACGAAAAACCAAATCCAGTCCAGTATTTTTCAAATAATTTTCCTAGATGCAGAACAAAACAAGCAGACAAAAAGTTTATTCAAATAGGGAGGCCCAGTGTATAAGGAGAATGAACATTATAACAGGTTATGCCACAGTGGTGGAAGCAAATCAGACTTCTATGCCCTAACATGCCTTTAGCATCCCTACCTGACACCTCTGTGGAACTTATGAGGACTCACTATGGCATCTCCTAACCAATTTGTGCAACTTTAGAGACTGATTTTTCATTCATTCATTCATTCATTCATATTCATTCTCAACCCTCCTCCCCCACTCTTTCCCGCTCTCACTCTTGCTCTTTAGCTCCTACTACAAGTCAGACACTATGATAAAAGTAAATGAGACAGTGCCTATCAAAAAGAACCCCAGAGTCTAAATGGGGAGGCAGATTTGTAACCAAGCTCTTGCAATAAATTTGATAAATATTTTTAGAGTTCCAGAGTTGTGTAGGTGACAACAAAGCTGCCAAGAAAGGAGAGAGCAATTGATTCTCCAGTCGGCACAGAAAATAAAGTGGCCTGTATTCGAAGCATGAGCTTTAGTTGCTGCCCACTGCTGCTAAACACATAATGGAGGAAGCTTTTCTGTTAGGAGCCCCTGTTACTGCCTGGGCCCCTAGCTCAGCTGCTGTCTCCAGCAGTGCTGAGCACTCTAAGCAGACCCTGAGAGGCGAAGGAGGCAGGCCTGGGGGAGGAAATGTCTCTCCAGCCTTGGGGACTCACAGCTGCTGCCATACAATGACCAGAGACAGAGTCTTGCCAGATTCTTTTGTCGAGGGCCACCAGGGAGTTAGGGAAGGCACTGTGCCATAAGGTCTTTAAATAACACTTGTCACTCATGAGTAAACCTTAGGGAAACCCAGGCTTTCTTTCACTAGAAATGAATTGAGCCCATTAATAGAGGCAAAGGCTCTCCTCTGCCCTTCATAGTTTAGTGAGTGGATGGGCTATGGAGAGAGTCAGACCTCCGCACATTCCCAGGCTGCACTGGAGGCTGCCATTTTTGCCTCCACCCTGCCCCGGTCCTATGACAATGACTCGCCCTGCAGCTTGATGTGTTTGCACTTTCTACCCCAGGGAGCCAACAGTTTTGAGGCTTATATATGTGACTTGATGCTATCATTTTCTACAGGGTTTCTTTGACTTAGGAGCTCTGAAAGGTTAAGAATTTAGTCACTTGGCTATAGTTTCCTCCTTGCTCCATCTATATTTGTGTGGGCCTGAGATGGTCTCTCCTTACAACGTGAGAGCCTCTGAAAATTTCTGAAGTAACTAATATGTGTTAGCAAACAGCACTTGTTATATCACTTAGACTGAGACCTTTAGAAAGCAAAGCAGAGCGGAGCAGAGGGGAGAACAGGGAAGGGAGGAGAGGGGAGGAGGAAGGGAGGGAAAGGGACAAATGTATAGACACGATGCATATTCTGAACCACACGCTGTGCTTGGTGCCTGGTTTCCTATTAACATACTGGCAATTAATTGTGGTATTTTTTGTCTCTCTTACCCTCTAGTCTGTAAGCTTCAGAAGTATAAGACTATGACTGTCTTGTGTGCTATCACATTCCAGCTCCTGACACATGATAAAAGTAAATGAGACAGCATCTATCCTAAGGAAGCCACACAGGAAGGCACATAATAAATATGTTGGATGGATCTATGTTTGATGTCAGATGATCTTTGGTGGCCTCGTAGAATTAGTGTTATTAGTTAATTTTATAAAAGAATGAATTGAAGTTCTAAGAAGCTGAGAAACTTGTTTACAACCAGTCATTAAGACAGACAGCATTAACTCGGATTTCAAACAGAACCCTTGTTTCTGTTTGAACATAACTTTTTTTTTTTGACAGTAAAAAAGGGAAGGAAATGAATTCTTTTTCCAGTGCTCTAGGATCGATTCAAGTCATGTTTTGTCTTCTTCTAAAGCAAAGAGACCTCTGTGTACGGCTAGGCTCCCCTGATAGCTCCCTGAGAAGAATGCTTGCTGCCACAAACAATGGGAAATGATGACTCATTCCACCTCCTTCATAATCCAAGATATTAGCTCTCCTCTTCACATTGCTCACTCTTTGTACCTATTTCTCTATAAGACTTTGATATCTATATGTTCTTGCCCCCGATCTAGCCTTCTATCCTGTACCCTATTTCCCTGTTTTTAGGAACAACGGCCTCCTATATCTCCAAGCCCCAGAATACTCTAACTCCATCTACCAACTAAAACATAACCTCTACTCTGAGTTGACTGCTTCATCCAAATCCCTCACATACTCCTCAGCACTCCCAGTCAGCACAAAGGCAGACTTTCTTTCATTCCATAAGGCCATTTTTTTTAACTGTACTTCCCATCCTCTTATTTAGGCAAACAGCCACCACACAACAAAATTTGTACTTCTGTTCCTTTCCAAAGAGTTGTGCCATTTAGAGATACTGACATTTTGTCCTTTTCATCATTATCACTTATCACTTTTCATTCACCAAGGACTCAGGCACCAAGATATAGACTTTCTCCACCCCATCATCCTGTGTAACTTGGCAATGTGAACAGCTTTCCCATCTGGGTCCTCACTGCTGAGCACACCTTACCATGTAAAGGGTTCTCCACAAATTTTTGTGGAATGATTAGTGTCACTTTGGTAACTTTGAATGAATGACAGATCCCTTCATCTTGTACTTTCTGTATCAATTTCATGTACAGAAGAGTGAAATTTGGGATTTTTCATCCCTTTCTTACTGGGGCTAGCATTGTGTAAATCGCACACTATGTGGTCACTGAACGAAGGAAGGAAGAAATGATGAATAGATTGCGTAAACAGGGATACAGAGAGAGCAATGTGGGACCCTTTTTAAGAGCCTTATCAACAGTCTTTGCTTGTCTGGTTTGTATCAACTCTCAGCCATACAAATACTTCAGGACTGGGGATGTGGCTCAGTGAGAGAGCTCCTGTCTAACCTGGGTGAAGTGCCAAGTTTAATTCTTAGTGCCAAAATAAATAAATAAATAAATAAATAAAGAAGAAAGAAAGAATGAAAGAAAGAATAAAAAGCACATCAGACATTTGTTCACTATCCTTGGCTTCTCACCAAGGTTTAATTGCCCTTAACACCCAGATACTTAACTTGAAACTTCCACTCCACTTTCTGCTTTCCTTCTTCCTCTCCTTCTTCCTCTTCTTCTTCCTCTTCACCCTCTTCCTCTTCTTCTCATCATCATCCTTATCATTATCGAAAATGACAGAGAAAGTGCTTTATTTGGACTCAGTGTAAATCACTCAGTTTCTGTCTTCTCCATCAGTGAAGCAAATGATTGTCTCTCTGTTACAAATTTACCTGGTGCAGGAATTTCGTCAGGATTTGCAACTAGGGATGAAGGGATCTTGCTACAGTCATTTCAGATCAGCCACATCATAATGCTTTTTCGGTATACAGTTGCCATATTTGATGGTGGTAACATAAATTGATAGTTACATTAAGTAGCAGTATTTTTCTTCCTTGACTTTTCGGCTCATAAAAAAAGATACATCTTACCAAGAATTCAAAACCTCCCCTTTTGTCTTCAAGAGAGTCTTCTACTTTAATCTTTATTGAAATACTTTCCAAGGACATGTAATCTTACTGCTGAATTAGTGTTTAGAGGATTAGCATTTCTACAAAACCCATCTTCCTTTCTGGTGCAGTTTCTCACAATCATCAGGGATGTGGGTGACAAGCCCTGGCCCTGCTTAAATCAATATTTACAAATGCGGAGGACTTGAAATATAAACCAGCAGCTAATGTGCTTCTGATACCCACTGAATTTTGAAATCAGTGTTAAATGTAAGTTGGAATCAATATCCTCTTCAACTTTTGATGCATAAAGTGAATAGCAGACAGGCACACCAGGGCATTCCCCGCGGAGGAACTACCACAGGCGCACACAGAGACATGGGCAGACCTGGTCCTCTGACACAGAGACATAGGCAGACATGGTTGTCTATGTTGAGGCTGCCCATGGAGGAGATGGCAGGAGAGGTCATCTAAAGAGACTTTAAATATGAACTTTACTTATCACACAATGTGTATTTTATAAAAACCTGGAACCAAAAGCACCAAGTACAGTGGTAGCTCACTTCTCGAACTTGATTGTTTCCATGATTCTGGTCACAAACCAAATCAATTGAGAACCAAATCAAATTCAAGGGTTACATCCAATGTTGACCTTATGGGGAAATTTGATTCGGTTCTCATCCAGTTCAGTTTGGGACCAGAATTGTGGAGAAAATTGAGTTCGTGAACATAGGTACCACTGTATAACCTCAAGCATAAAGTTTTTATTTTGAAGCATTTGGAGGAGTTGCCATCCTATAGGTCTCTGTGAAAGTCAGCATAGCTTCCTTCAGAGGAGACACTGTCTAGAATAGCAAAGCCACACTTTGAATTCTAGTGACCATCTTGGAAATCAAGAACAGAAAAGAATAATTTCACTGGGTGCAAATAGTCCCTAAGCATATAGATTGCAGAGCTAGCCATGTTTATGAAATGAGAAATTTAAAAAGTAAATGAAGACACTCAAATTCGTTAAATGTGAGAATTATATTCCATCTCAGAGGAAATTAAAAGAAAAATTCAATGAGGAGTATATAAACTAAGCACGGATAAGAAGAAAAACTCATATGGTTTGAAGTTTCACAATATCTTTAACTCTTCTTTTAATATTAATCTAATAAAAATGCAAATATTCATAAAGCATTCTTGAACTTTCAGTTCAGTCCCCTTTGAATTTCTCTCATTAATTTTAGGTCTGCATTAGGTCACCATCACCTATCTATCTTTGAATATCTATCTATCTTTGAGCATCTATCTTTGAATTCCAAATATATGGTATCCCAGCTCTGAGAACCACAGAAGAGGAGTAGAATGGGTTGAGGATAGAAATGGGATAGAGAAGACTCAACAGGACAAGAAATCTTAAAGATGCCTAGAAGCTGCTGTGGCTCTCAGGAACAGGAGGCCCACAGATCCATGTGTCCCTCACGGGTGTGCATCATTTGGTAAGGGCTCAGTCACAGCTGTCTGCTAAGTGCCTGCAGTGTGCCAGCAAGGATCCAGGCCCATCACACACAGAAATATTCAGCCAGCTCTCATGACAATCTTTTAAAATGGATACTACTATCTTCATTCTTAGGTGAAGAAATTGAAGATTAGAAAACTTAAGAAAGTTGTTGATGATCACATAGGGCTTGAGTCACAGTTTGAATGCAGGAACCAGCTTCAAGGCATGACCTCCCTCCTTTGTGATCCACTGCCTCTTGTGGGCAAGTGTGTCCCTGCACACTTAAACTCTAGCAAAAAATGCCACTTACACTGTTCTGCTGAGCACCCCAACTGGCCAAGCACTAAACGGCCATAATTCCAAATTAATTTTAAAATATGAAGGGTATAAAGAATTAAAAGATAATTAGACTGAAATCATATGGAAGCAGAGGCCATATATATTTGGCCCCACATATTCCAGTGCCTAGGACATGGCAGCTACTCAAAACACAGTCATTAAGTGAATGATTATGTAAACGAGTTAATGAACCAATACAATGAAGTAGAACTCAAGATTCAAGGCTCATTTCTGCACCCTACATATTCCAGTGCCTAGGACATGGCAGCTACTCAAAACACAGTCATTAAGTGAATGATTATGTAAACGAGTTAATGAACCAATACAATGAAGTAGAACTCAAGATTCAAGGCTCATTTCTGCACCCTACTAGGGCCATGAGTTTAGGCAAATCATTGATTTTTTCTTAGCCGTACCTTTCCCATGTGTAAAATGGGAAAGACACTTTCACAGCCTACCTCAGAGGGGACAGGTTCCAGTGGGTAGCAAAATTTAGGACCCATATCATAAAAAGTAAAGCTTCTTTGTGGACAGTAGCAAGGTAGTTAAATATACACCATTGTCAAAAACCTAGTCCCAGATGGACTCTGGATCCTAGAATTCCTTTCTCCTGGTATCAAGACAGAGAAAAAGACTGGTTACCCTTATTTCCAATGCACCACAATGGTCATCTGTCTCCAGGCAAAATGACTTTTTTCCTGGTTCATCTGGTCAAGTGACAGAGTTGAGGTCAAGGCCCAGGAGAATGAGGATTTGGTCATTGCTAGACGAGCATAACAGCCATCTGCTGGACAACTGTCCTGTCAGATGAACTCATCCTTGGTCACCCTACCTCCATTCTGGCACCCCACCCATCCATTTGCATGTCCCAGATATGCATGTACAACACCTAGTCTGAGACCCTTCCACCAAGCATCTGTTTGCTTTATTCCTTCTGGTCATAGTTCACTTTTTGACCTACTCCTGAATCAGCCCATCAAAGTGCAGTTGTATTGTTAAAGGAAGGAAGCTGCCTCCCTTGTTCTCAGCTGCTCCCCTGCCCATAACCTTCCTCTGCTGTTACTCTGTTGAGGTTCAGCTGGGTTAGAGAGACATCAGGGTGCCAAGAATAATATTATTTAAATTTTAAATAATAGGTTCTTGGGAATGAAGGGTCATGAAACATTAGGCTGCCGCGGGGAATTCTGCCAAGAGAGTGATTTATAATCTTTCTAACTATCCACCTCTGATCCTTGTTTGATAAAGATAAAACCCAAGAGTTGCCAAATATTTTGGGAGGAGAATCTTTCCAATTTTGCATAATTCTTTCCAATTTTGCATAGACTAGTATTCAAATGGCAAAACAACTGAACTAGCCATTATTCACACATGCTTTTGAATGCCATTTGTTAGCCACGTTTTCTTAGTATATCATGGACCCACCTGGGCCTCAATTTCTTCTTCTAAAAATGGGGATACTAACACCTACCCTGTCTAAGATCAAATGACATTAGCCATATGAGAGCATTTTAGAAACAATAAAGCTGTAAAATATAGAAGTATTTTTATCACTGACAAAGACATTGGGCAAGGCATGTAGCCACTTGTGTAATGAATTTCATTTTTACAAAATACTTGAGTAAATAATGTACAATAGAAAACTTAGCTAACTTTTTAAAAATTCAGATCCCTTTTACTTTTCCAGCAATGGGAAACTGATTTTGATTAATATGCTGCAGAAGGCTCAACCTTGTTAATGCCAATACTATGCTGAATGAAGTTTTAGGAGCTGTCTATAGAAAATAGCGGCAGCACTGGCATCTAGCACAGTACTCAACACAAAGGAGGTGCCTGATATTTACTGAATGAACAAGTCAAAGAATAAACAGACTGCAGGTTTTTTAATCTTGTAGGAGTGGAAGACATTAATCAGGAAAGTAGCCTGAACCTCTAGAAATTTGCAATCAGTGTTAGCAAGCTTCTCATTCTGATTCACCAGAATGCTGAGGACTCAAGCAGGTGGCCCTGGGTCCTCCTCATCACTGCTTTTCTGATTGCCTTGCTGTGCGATGTCTTCAGATCAAAATGAACCCCAGGGGACTATCCTGCTCTTTCTGCTTCCCAGCTGCTGAAGGTATAGAGCTTTCCTCCACCATGCTCTCTGCCGTGATGTTTCGGCCTTAGATCCAGCTGACCATGGACTAAAACCTCTGAAATTATGAGCCAAAAATAAACCTTTTCTCCTTTAAATTATATATAACAGGTGTTTTATCCCAGTAGCAGAAAAGGTAACTAATATACTCAAATGACTATTGAGTCTTTTGTGTGTGTCCCAAAGCACAGATGCGTCCACTGAAGGTTAAAATAGGTATTAGAGTGGGAGCAAGGAATGGGGCAATCTTGCCCAGAAAGTGCTGAGATAAGATTCCCATCTTGGGTTCTACATGACAAGGTTCCAGGGGGTATGGCTGCCAATTTGAAGGGATGGATGGCATAACTGGATTTTGAACATAATACATTTAAAATTTGGATTAAAAAAAAGATCCCAACCAGCAGTTCCTAAATCTGGACAGTATTAGAATTACCTAAGGGAGTTTAAAAAGTATAAGGTTCTCTGATTCCCAGACCGACAACCAGTCTTTGGGAAGAGATCTTGTACAATCCTGAAGCAACTGTGAGTTAATAATCCCTGAATTAAGAGGTTCAAAGTAAGAAGAGCCACTGTGGGGGCTTCAGGCTGGGAGCACATCAAGTGGCACCTGTCAGTGGTGCAGCAAGCCAGACAGACGGATGGAGCCTCTTGCCACCGTCTCTGGGAAGGGCACAGAAGGAGAGATGCTGCAGCCACACAAATAAGTCAAACCTGCAGGGGACATTGCAAGCTCTGCACTGACCCAATCAAGTAGCAACATGGAAGAGGCAATTGCTCAGAGACCCTGTCTGAGAGTCCAGCTGAAGAGGCTCTAGGAGAGGAAGTCAAGTGGGAAGAGAACAGATGGGAGAGGCTCAGTGTTCAGTCAAGGTCTCTACTCCTCTCCACCTCGGCCTCCTCTTGCCCCCAAGGTTCAGGAATACACTGAGGAAGAAAGGAGTCTACAATGCAGTTGGTATCATTAAGATTTGTGTGGCAAATTCTCTCCTACCACCTGTCCCTATTCTCCTGCTGGAACTTTGTCCAGATTTGTCTTATCCAGAAATCCTTGGTCTTCCATCTGCCTCTCCCATTTATCTCCTCCAAGCCTCTCACAGAGCTCATACACCCTCTCCTTTAATTTTAAGGAATGAATGATAGTATTAACTGCCACTTACTGAGTGCTTACTGAGCACTGCTATGGTTTAAGTATCCCTCATGGGTACAGTATGATTAAAGGGTACAGTACTGATTAACACAACTAGGCAGTTCACATATTTACATGTAATTCTCATGAGTCAGCATTTGCAGTAGGTATTATTCCAACTTTGTCAATGAGTAAACTGCCATTCAAGGAGTTAAATAATGTGTCCAGTGTCACAAAGCCAGTAAATCCCAGACTTTCAAACCCCAAACTGCTTGTTGGCAAGGCCATAGTTTTTAATCAGTGTTAGGGCTCAGAAAATAATACTCCAGAGTATGGTGCTTTACATGCTAAGTACCTCAAACTACAGGAGGCTGGAAAGCCTCCAAAGCAAGGTTTCTCTGAACTCCTGCCCTCCTTTCTCTCAACCCTCTTTCCCCTTCAAAGCTAGTCATAGAAACCAGAATTCCTGTTCCCTAAGGTGGACCACAGAAACTAAAACTCCTCTCCTGAAAGCAAGTCATGGGATCTAGAAAAGTCATTCTGTCCCTTCTCCCTTAAGACCCTCATTTCAAAGGGGTCCTGGCCCATACCTGGCCCATTCAAAGGCATGTCACAGAGAAACCAAAATGAATTTGAAAGACAAGTCAGAGAGGCCTTGCTGGGTTTCCCCTTCATTCTTATCCTCATTGGATCAGATTCTTTTCTCCAATTACACATCTATGTGACTGTCCATTCTTCACTGAACCTGGGCATAAAAGCAGACAGCTTTTTCTGGGTCTTTGACTCTCCATTTCTAAAGCTCCTGGGTCACATTAGGCTTTGGTTAAGTAAATTAGTTATGCTTTTCTCTTGTTAGCCTGTCTTTTGTTACAGGAGTGTCAGTTGTTAACCCTTATGAAGGATGAGGAAAGGTATCACACACAGCTTTCTTTAAAAATCATACACTTCACTCATCTGTTCATAACTCTGGTGCAAATTATGAAGTACTAGTATTGTGTTGGGGGATCAAAGATGAGTAAGACCAAGCCAAGTTTGTGCTTTTAGGAAAGACAAAATTACAAATAGATAGTTGTAAGGCAGTGCGTTGAAGCCAGGGTTCTGCAGGAACAGAGGGAACTGCACCCAGCCTGGAAAGGTGGGAGGAGATCTTGCACCATTACTTTCCCATATCTTCTAAAAATCTCCTCTAAAAGACATACAATGCCTCTTGAAGTGGCAACAGTCTATTCTTACCTCAGAGAAAAGAGCCAGTAAAGCTATGCTAGTTATTCCTATCATTAAGAACTTTAATATTTGTATTCCAAATTACTTCCTTGCATATTATCTTTGCTGATCTTCTACATCCCTATAAAGGAAATGAAGAACATATTATACCATATTACACCCACTTCCCTGATGAGTTAAACTAAGGCCTGAGAAAATAAAGTACTTGCTTGCATAATGTGATAAGAGGATATGAAAAATTAGCTGAAGTGGAATTGCCCTACCTTTGCCACAATGGGTCTTATCCCAGGGACTTGGGACCAGAAGTTTAGGTGGAAGTAGGGTGACAACAAGAGAAATTCACTCCTGGAGCACAGTTATACAAAGTGACTTTTCTCCAATAGTTATATATATTGGCACAACAGTTATTAAAAGCATACTCATAAAAACGTTTGAGGAAGCTGTTTAAAGATGTTGAGACACACCTCAGGGGCAAAGAGTGATACCTTCTTACTCTGAATTCTTCCCGTGTGCTGAGAGCAGAGAGTACCCACACCACCTCCTACCTCCTCTGGGAAGCAGACAGTCCCCATCGGGCCCAGGTGCAGGCAGAACTGCACGCTGCTGGGTTTTCACAGACAACGGGACAACACTTTTGGAAATTCCAGATTCCTTCATATGGAAGCTCAGTTTTTGAAGAAAACATCTCCAGCAGCTGTCTACAGATTTTTTACTGACTTTTCTTATTTCCCTCTTCGTTCTTCTATGCAGGGCCACATTGAAATAAGAGCCCTAACAGGGCAGGTTGTGAACCCGGCCAGCAAGCCAGTGTTTACCAGAAGCCACAAGGCCCCATTGCAAGGTGCTCTGATTGCTCCCCGTATTTGCAGAACATGCCCACAAAGGCTCCCAGGAAGAAGGATTCTTTGTGTCATCCCCTGCAGGAATTCCTGCCCCCTCCTTCCTCCTCATAGTTTAATTTGCATCTATTTTACATTCAGTTATTTTTTGTTTGTTTCCCCTCAAGTTTTAAATCATTGTGAAAGATGTGCTGCTCTTTCTGAAGGCTTCCTATTGCCTCCCACCATTATACTTTCCTTCTCGTACGAGCTGGGCTGGCCAGGACAAGGATCTCACATTCCTCTGAAGCCTTTTGCTTGATGTCACCCAGGTGCGACTGTACATCCTTGGGGCTTTTACCTGGCATTAAATTCCTCTCTAACTCGATTTACCAACCTCACCCCAGCCCACTCCAACCAAAAACCATCACCCTCTGCATCTGGCTAGATCAAGGTGTCTCCATTATGCGTCCACCAGCAAGATCCAAAGCTCCAATTCCTCAATTTCTAAGCTTCCCACTAGGCCAGGATGGGAGGAATCCCCAGCGTGGGAAGATCTGCACTGTCCAACAAAGTATGTAGCTCTTTATATATCTTAAACAATTAAAATTTAAAATTCCGTTTCTCAGCTATACTGAGCATGTTTCAAGTGTGCAATCACTACATGGGTCCAGGGGCTACTGCACTGTACAGAGCAGATGTGGAATGTTTTCCTCCTGGCAGCACTGAGCAGACTGATGTAGCAGAGGGGAGGGCTGTTATGAGCTTCCTATAAGAACGGTTCATCAGGGCCTATAAAGAGCTAGAACTTTCTATGTCTTTCTGTTGGTGGTTCCCCAGGACCTAACATAGCTCCCAGGAGATGCTTAAAAATTTTTCTGTTAAATGAATGAATGCATCCACCCATCCATACATTTATTGAATTCTTCCCTTCTACCAGTTAACATGCTGGGCAAAAGAGATACAGAGCTCATTTAGATACAGTCTGCCTTCTAAGAATTTATAGTCTGGCAGGAAAAGAGACAAGAAAAGAAGTAACTCCCATGAACTATTTTGCTAATTGTGCTAAATTGTATATAGTTCTTAACCTGGAGTTATCTAAAACTGCAAAATGACAGCCTTTAAAAAAAGATTGTTTTGTTTGGTTTGTTTTTTGTTTGTTTTGGCGATACTGGGGATTGAACCCGGGGCTCTCACTGACATATATCTATAGCCACCACCACCCCCCTTTTAATTTTTTTTTTTAAACAAGTTCCAGACTGGCCTAGAACTTAGTCTTCTTGCATCAACCTTCTGAGTAGCTGGAATTACAGGTGTGCACCATCATGCTGAGTTTGTTTAAAATAATTTTTGTTACCACATCTTTGCATGTCTAGAGAGATTTCAGCATCCATGTTTTCTTTTTCTTTCTTTTTTTTTTTTTTTTTTTTTTGGTGCTGGGAATCGAAATCAGGGCCTTGTGCTTGCAAGGCAAGCACTCTAACCACTGAGCTAAATCCCCAGCCCAGCATCCATGTTTTCATTTGACACAGCAACACAGTGAAGGCAGCAGACACAAGAGATGAAGTCATTTCCCCAGGATCACACAGCCAGTAAAGAACTGAAGGTATAAGTTTTGTCTTCTGGTTGCCTTCCCACTCCCCACACTATCTGTGTGAATGCAGCACACTTATGTCTGCCTGTAGTCCCATGGAAGAAAAATGGAGTTGTGTCTCCCAACCGGAACAGGAACTTCTGTGGGTGTCCTAGGTGGAATGTCACAGGCAGACACATATGTACAACCTGCCACACCTGAGCCTAGTCTTTGAGACCAAAGCTGGTCAGGGCTTGGCTACTAGCAGTAATAAGCTATGTCTCTTCTACTCAGCAATTTACGATGTGTTTCTGCATCTTTAATTTTGCACCTGATCATAGAAGTATGTCCGGGAGGAATGCCATTCTCAGGCCTCTATCTGTGGAGACTTCTCCATGTTTGTGTTTCTGAGACCCCCGTGTATCCATCCCAAGGGTGCACTCAGGAGCCCTCCTAAACCTGGGGTTCAGAGAAGGAAAAGTGCAGCCTCAGTAATCCCACTTCCTGTTTCCAACCAGAAATCAGAATATCATAACTCTTTAAAATCCCAAACAAATAGAATCATAATGAGTATGCAAAAGGAGGTGGAAATGCCTTCCAGCCCCCAAACAGCTAATCAGATTTAACTGTACAGTGTCAGGGCTGATTGCCCACATTTCTCTATGCCATGATGGTTGACTGATGGATGAAGTGGTTATCACATCAGTCTGCACAGAGCACGACATAATGATGTGTGGAACAGAAAACCTTTACTATTACACACATGCCTGCTAATTCTTCCAGTAATGATGCTTGTGAGAGGAAACATAGCTACGTGTGTTCCAAGGGCCATGTGCATGAAGTTAGAGTTACAGGCACACCTGTTTGCAGATGGGCCGAGCAGCCTGACGAAAATACACATGAACACTCAACAGGAGCTCAACATCTGGCTCAGTAGAAGCAGAATACTCACATGCCTGATCAGAAAAGACCACCTTGGGCAATAGCTCCTTAAATCTGTACATTCTCAGGAGCTGATGATTAGCTCAGAAGAGAAATATAAACTTTGGAAACATTTGGGCCAGGATTCTACTCCTGGTTTTTGCACTGACTTGCTGTGTGACCTGGGGCAAATCACTTACCCCTCTCCTTGCCTCAGTTTCCTAAACTACAAAGTGAAGATAATAATCATAATACCTTCTCATCAGTGTTGCTGTGAGGACTGTTATAAAGGGTCTGTGTGTCAGTGTCTGATCCAACCTAAGTGTTCCATACATGGTGATTATTGCTGCTCTTATAAACGATGATAGTACTGTGTGTTAAAACCTGGTGTTAGCTTCTCCACTGCATCTGTTTCCTCACCACCAAGTTGATAATCTAGTAACTACTGCTCAAGAAAGCAAACAGAAGACACATTGCCTATGCTAAAGCGTATGACACTGACTCACAGAGGAGGGGAAGACTGTGGACGGGAAGACCCGGGAGGGAAACAGCAGGCGTATGGTGGGCGGGGGCACTGGTGTCCTCATGCATGACAGCCAGAATGGACAGGCAAGCAGTACACCTGGATGGAACACCACTTCAGCTCCTGTCTTCCAGCTTCTTCGCCAGACAAGATCTTAGCTGCATTTAGGCTTCAACTCCAGCATCTGCTAGTGAGCATTCTTGTGCTACCTCCCTTGAACTATTTTGGTATTTTATTCCATAACTGTTTGTTATTACTGTTTTACATTAGTACTAAGCAGAACAGCTGGTACTCACTGAGTGCTTCCTATTTCCAGTCTCTGTGCTGAACATTCACATCCCTTATTATTTCATTTAAACCCATACACATGAAACGGGCAGCACTCTGTTTTTCAGGTGGGAGAAATGACTTGCCCAAGGCAGAGGCCCAGCACTGCTATTTTTTGTCACCTGTGTGTCTACTCTGTTAAATTCATGAGGTCAGTGATTAGAGCCTATTACTTTTCAATCTCCTAGTGCCTAACATGGCAGGCCCGACATGAAGTAGGAACCAACTGATGCTCTAAACAAGAATTGGCAGGTGCACAGCATGGATCTGGGCCCACAGGCACTAGGCAGATCACAAAGCAGGGTTGTGAGACTGAGCCTTGGAAAATCTCAGTACAAAGAACAAGAAGCCTGGGTCTCAAAACAGCAGGGGGATGAGATGGGCAATTCTGATAGGATTGCTGCCTTTGAATGCTGCCATTTGATTGCAGGATCTATTCAAATCTCCTCTCTCTAATACCAGTAAGTTTTGCCCTAGGAACATGGGAGGTTGGCACACAGAGTTCAGGGCAGGCCTGGAGGGAACATGATAAAATAGGTAAGGTTAGGGATAATAATTAAAAGATTAAAACTGGTACAGCATAGGAACTGACCAGTGGGAATGGTCACAGGTTTTTAGTGCTGCAGCAGAGCCTGAAGGTCTCCTACCTTGACAGACATTAACTCATTGGTTCTTGGATCTTGAAGAGGTCCACTGTTCTCTGGAAGAAGCCAGAGCAGGTGGGGTGGTAACCTTGACTGGGAAGCGTGGTGAGAACAGTAGCTCTGTAAAAACTGAACATTTAAAACTCGTAACAACTGGTAGATCCTTAAGGGTAAGTCCTAGCTAAATACCATAGGGTATGTGGTTGAAATTTAATTATGAGAGTAAGCTTTTCAAAAGTCACTTGTCATATTTTGAGGGCTTTCTTAAAACTAGGTAATAAAATCTGTAATTCTGTTTATGAGGCACACAAAAACTGCAATTTCTCAATATGATAAGAAAAAATAGGGTCCCACTATTGATTCCTCCATGTTGTAAACCCCTGCTATCAATTTAGGAATCTTGGGATACCTTACAGGAATTATGGACTTTTTGACATACAGAGCAAGAGATTAAGCACCAATTAGCAAGATTTGTTTTTATTTCTTTTGTAGATAAATGTCAGTCTTAATACTTTTCCTATATGCCTTACTGAATAGTCTTAAGAATGCCTACCCTATTTGGGGGCAGTGGTACAGCCGAATTGCCTTCATTTCTGCTTTGCCAATTTGTAAATCTGAAGTTGCCTTAATATTAGCTTCAGAATGAAAAGAAGCTTCTAGAAGTAATTTCTTTAAATCCCTGAACTTACCAGTTGCTAAACAGTCATTCTTTTTTCTCAAATACAAAAGAACTTGCTGGAAGTCAGCCAAGGGAAACACTTAGCCTCATAGAGAGAAACGGACTCTTATTAAAAGCCACAGAGGTTATTAACAAGGATGATGTCATAATTAAACGTCTGCACTCCCTGGACTCCCTGGTGCAAGGAGAGGCGATCACGGGCTTTACCGAGGCAGTGAACACTCATCTACCTAATGGTGTCTGATGAAAGTGCCCAGTCTCCAGGGCAAGGTCATTTCCTGCAAAAGGATCTGGGAGCTCCGCGTTGCTGCCTGCTTGCAAAGCTGGTGGCCAGCACAGGAAATTTATGAACTGGTGACTTTGGGCTTTGATGAAGAAAAACTAGAACTTTATGTATGGAGCATTTTGACAAGTTTCTGTGAGTCATACTTCCAAACAGAGTAGGATCTATCTTAAGATAGATCTTTCATGCAGGTCTAGCAGTTTTTCTGGCGGGTGGGGAGAGGAATAGGTCTTCAAGATTTTCAAAAGTTGAGTGATCATTACTTCTTTACAAAAAAAAATCTAAGAGGGACCCAAAATGAGAGTTCCCTAAGTTACAAAGCAAAGTCAAAGGGGAAAGTGGGGGCAGCCAAGGAAATCTAACTTTCATTCCCTTTCCCCCTACACTTCTCTTTTTTCTCCTCCTCCCTCGCCACCTCTTCCCCTCAATACTTCCTGAAGGTCTTGGGAGGACATGTATTACAGAGGCAAGAAAAAACCTGTGGTCAAACCTTGGTTCTATCTATTACCCCAACCAAATAAAACCATCAGTAAAAAAGTACACCAAATGTCCTCTGTGATCAGAAAATACATCCTGCTTTAAGAAGCAATATGACATAAAGTACTAGCTATGGAACTTCAAGAGCACTAGCTAACCTCTCTTGCTTAGCCCTCCCACCCATAAAGTGCAGGTTAGAAAATGTCCCTTACAAAGAGGTTGTAAGTATAAAGTAAGACCAGATATGCATTAAAAACCCCTTCCTTAGAGCCAACAATAGCAACAGTCTAAGGTGTGGATGATCAACCTAAGGATTATAATCTTCTTGTGTTATTAACTCTCTATAACGAACTTGTACCTGTTGTAGATATTTTCTGGCTGATGGAGGAACGAGGAGCGCTCTGATGCTTCCCACCTTTGCAAGATTCCCCTCCTCAAGGGAATCTGGGGAAGCCAGACCACCAGCAGCACAACAGAGGTCCCCTCATCAAACCTACAGCCTTCTCCACCTTTCCCAGGAAACCTGCCTTACTTGAAACTCATTACAAATAAAGAACTTAACCAGAGTTGCTGTATCATCAGCCTTAAATACAACAAAGGTCATAGTAACCGAATTAACTAATTAATTAAAAATAATTCTTAGTCTCCTGTGCAATCCCCCCATGGAGGTGCTGGTCCTTATTAATTATCCACCACCCATGGAGCCCCTCGGGGCTGGCTACAGTTGTGCCAGAAACTTCACGGACAAGTATCAGAGAGAGCTGAGGAGGTATGTGCAGGAGCTTCTAAGCAGAGCGTTACTTAACTTTCTCCGGCAGTGGGCAGGTCACTTCAGCAGGGCCACCTAGGACTCTACAAGAAAAAGTGACACACACCTGTAAGCTTCTCTGGGAGGCTGAGGGAGGAGGGTTGCAAGTTGGAGCCCAGCCTGGACAACTTAGTAATTTAGCGGGACTCTGTCTCAAAATAAAAAGCTTTTTTTAAAAGGGCTGGCAATGTAGTTCAGTGTAAAGGCCCTGGGTTTGGCCATGTGCTGCACCTTTTCATTGTGAGGCAAGTTGTGTGCCCATGTCTCCCACTGCCCCATTAAGAGCTGTAAACATTGTCTCCATGGGGCTGAACTGTGAACCTGTCCAGGGGCAGACTCCCTGATGTCCAACTCACTCCCCATCTCTCTCTGCCAGGGCACAAGCTAGAAAATGCTGCTCTGTGAAGGATACTGCAAAGAGAATGAAAAGGTCAGTCACAGACTGGGAGAGATACTTATAAAATATACAACCAATAAAAGGCTTTTAACTAAAATGTCCAAAGATATCTTTTTAAAAACTGTTCTACTGAGATACAATTCCACCATTTTGGATTGTATAATTTGGCCATTTTAATATTACATTATTAATTTTTCAAGTTCTGACAAAATATACATAACATAAAATTTTCCATTTTAACATTCAGTGTACAATTAAGTATCATTAAGTATGTTTGCCAATTGTGCAAATCATCTTATCTATCCATTTCCAAAACATTTTCCTATCCCAAACAGAAACTCTGTGAACATTAAACAATAATTTATCACTTCCCCGCTCCTAAACCCCCACTAATCTTTGATCTACTTTTCTGTTTTTATTAATTTACTTATTCTAGATATTTCATATAAGCAAATTACATAATATTTGTGTTTTTTGTGTCTTGCCTAATTCACTTAGCTTAATTTTTCAAAGTTCATCCATGTAGTGGCACATATCACAACTTCACTTCTTTTTATGACTGAACACATTTTCACTGTATAATTATACACTTTGTTTACCCATTTCTCTGTTGATGACACATGGATTATTTCCACCCTTTGACTATTGTGAATAATGCTGTATTAAAACACTGGAGTACAAGTTATCAGTTCAAGCTCATGCTTTCAGTCACTTCGAGTATATACCTTGGTGTGGAACTGTTGAGTTATATAGTAATTCTATGTTTAGCTTTTTTGAGGAACCACAAAATTATTTTCCATATAGAGTGCAACAGTTTTCATTCCCAGTAGCAATGTATGAGGTTTTCAATTTGCCCATATCTTCACCAACATTTTGTTTTCTGGGTTTGGTTTGTGTGCATATGTGTGTGGGTGCACACGTGCGTGTGTGTGTGTGTGTGTGTGTGTGCGTGTTTTCCTTTCTTTTCCTTTCCTTTCTTTTATTACAGCCATCCTCGTAGGTATAAAGTGGTATCTCATTGTGGTTTTCATTTGCATTTCCCTATTGACTAAGGATGCTGAGCACCTTTTCATATGCTTTTGGCCATGTGTGTATTTTCCTTAGAGAAATGTCTACTCTTTCTTGATGGTGTCTTATGGAAAAAAGGCAATCAAAGAAGACATCAGAAAAAATGAAGATATCCTCTTTTCCTGGATAGGCAAAATGAATACTGTCAAAATGACCACACTTCCAAAACTGATAGATAGATTTAGTGCAATCCCAAGCAAAATACCAAGAACATTCCTCACAGAACTATAGAATATAATCCTAACATTCACGTGGAACCAGAAGAGGCCCAGAATAGCAAAAGCAATCCTGAGTAACAAAAGCAGAGGAAGGGGCAACACAAATCCAAATCTGAAGTTATATTACAAAGCTACAACAATTGAAAAAAACATCACAGTACTGGTACAAAAACAGACATGTGTCAGTGGAACAGAATAGAAGATGTAGAAACAACTCCAAGCACACTCAGCTTTCTGATCTTTGACAAAGGGGCCAAAAACATACACTGGAGCAAAGATAGCCTCTTTAACAAATAGTCTGGGAAAACTGGCTATACACATGCAGAACATTGGATCTAGACCCAGCTCTCTCACCGTGTACTAAAATAAAATCACAATGTGTCAAAGATCTAAATATTAAAACAGAAACAATCTACTGGAAAATAAATAAGTAAAACTCTTGAAGATGTAGACAAGGACTTCCTGAATAGCACCCCAATTGCACAAGAAATAACATCAAGAATCAACAAACAGGGAGTTATTCACTTTTGAATACTCCCTACTCATCCAGAAGAGCTCTCTGCCAAGTCTGTTCACTCTCTCTCTCTCTCTCTCTCTCTCTCTCTCTCTCTCTCTGTCTCTCTCTCTCTCTTTCTCCCTTTCCCCACCTTCAAATAATTGTCTTCTTTTATTAAAAAAAAAGAATCAACAAACAGGATTACATCAAATCAAAAAGCTTTTGCACAGTAAATGAAACAACCAGTAGGCTGAAGAAAAAACTACAAAATGGGAGAAAGAGTTTTTTCCAGTTACTCCTCAGACAGAGGACTGATATCTACACAAGGAACTCAAAAAAGAAAAAAAAAAGATCTCCCAAAATTAAAGACACAGTCAAAAAATGGGCAAATGAAATGAGTAGACACTTCTCAGAAGAAGTGTAAATGGCCACAAATACATGAAAAACTGTCCATCATCTCTGGCCATTAATGAAATGCAAATTAAAACAACATGGAGATTTCATTTTACTTCAGAAAGAATGGCTATCATAAGAAGTCAAATAAAGACAAATGCTAGCAAACTTGAGGGGTGGGAGGGCCTTCTACATTGTTGGTAGGAAGGTAAACTAGTACAATCTCTGTGGAAATCAGCATGGAAAGTCCTCAAAAAACTAAAACTAGAAATTCCATTCAACCCTGCTATTTCCCTTCTAGGTTTCTTCCCAAAAGAATTAAAGACATCATATTTCAGAGATACATGCATATCCATGTTTATAGCATCATAACTCACAATAGCTAACTCTTAGAAGCGGTCTGTATGTCCATCAGCTGATGAATAGATAAAGAAAATAAGATATTTATCACAATGGAGTACTACTCTGCTATACAGAAGGATCAATTTGAGTCATTTGTAGGAAAATGGATGCACCTCAAGACCATAGTGTTAAGTAAAACAATCAAACACACAAGCTTAAATATCACATGGGGCTGGGGATTTATCTCAGTGGTTAGAGTGCTCGCCTAGCAAGCGCAAGGCTCTGAGTTCGATCCCCTGCACCGAGAGAAAAAAAAAAGAGATAATGTCTGATTATGCACAAAAGTTTTTTTGTTTTGATGTCCAATTGATTTATTTTGCTGTTGTTGCTTGTGCTTTGGGTATCATATCTAAGAACCCATTACTAAATTTAAGGTCATGAAGATCTACCCCCACGTTTTCTTCTAGGAGCTTTATGAGTTTTGATTGTATATTTAGGTTGTTGATCCAGTTTGAGTTAATATTTGTGTATGATATGAGGCAGGGGTCCAACCTCATTCTTAAACACATAGAAATCCAGTTGTCCCCACACCATGACTGAAGAGACTGTACTTTCCTGCTGAATGAACTTGACTGGTGTGCTTGTCTGAAATCAATTTGCCATAGATATGTGGGTCTGTTTCTAAACTCTTAATTGTATTTCATTGATCTACATGTCTATTCTCATGTCAATAGCACACCGTTAAATGTTCTGATTACTGTAGTTTTGCAGAAAGCTTCAAAATCAAAATCTTTTTAAAACTTGCTTTGTCAATTTGGGTTCTTTGCTATTCCATGCGAATTTGCAGATCAAATAAGAAAAGGTTATTAGAATTTGTACAGTAATTGCACTGTAACAGTAGATCAAAGAACTCTTAAAATTCAACAGTATGGGAGAGAATCATATTCTAAACTGAGCAAAATATCTGAACAGACACTCACCAAAGAAGATACACATATGGAACATCACATGAGAAGATACTCATTATCATATATCAATAGACTATTAAAAATTAGAACAATAATAATATACCACAATACACCTACTGGAATGACTAAAACCCAAAAAGCTGGGAATATCAATTGCTGTAGAGTATGTGGAACAATAAAAACTCTCATTCATTGCTAATAGAAAAAAAACAAATGGTATAGATACTTTACAAAACACATGTATTTACCCAACTGATTTGAAAACTTATGTACATACAAAAACCTGCACAAGAATATTTGTAGCAATTTTACTTATAGTCACCAAAAACCGAAAACAACCAAGACGTCCTTCAATAGGAAAATGGGGGGAAAACCTATGGTTCAAACATAAAATAGATTATTCAGTGATAAAAAGAAATGAGTTGTCAAGAACGAAAATACATAGATGAGCCCTAAACATAGATTTCTAAGTAAAACAAGTCAGTTTGAAAAGGCTACATCCTTTATTATTTTAACTATATGACATGCTAGAAAAGGCAAAGGTATAGAAATAGTTAAAAAAAAAAAAAAAAAAATCAGTGGTTTCCAGCCCACTGGGGAAGGGAGAAGGGTTGAGTAAATAGAGTCCATAGGATTTTTGTACAATGAAATGATTTTGTATTAATACAGTAGTGGTGAGTGCATAAGATTATGCATTTATCAAAACCCATACAACTTCTCAGTAAAAGAGTGACCATTAATGTATCCAGATTTTTAAAAAATAATTCGATAGGTTGGAAGAGTCCAGGAATGTATGCAGACTGTGACAAAAGAATTTACTCTATTATAAATGTGCATAACAATCCCAGTGAAGAAGTGGAAGGAAAGTGTTGATTTAAGTCACTTTGGAAATTAGTGGTGTTGTAAGACTAAAGGCAAAAGGATCTGCACACAAGTACAGTATTCTAGTTTATAAAATTCTTTCCCATGGTGGTACAAGTTAGTAATTTTGACACTACTATATATGTAAACCTGAACTAAGCAATTAAGTACACAGATGTCAATGTTGGGAATCAAGTTTCTTACTGTTGGAGTGGGAAGTTACAGGCCAAAAAAGTGATCAGGCTAGAATGATCCAATTGCTAATGGATTAAAGTTGGAGACGTCAGTATAAACTTGTTTGGCTTACTATAGATTCAGGTGGTTAAATACAGAAACATCTACAGTTATGTGTTTATACACAGGTTTTAGTATGCACATGTATATCTCCTTTTTCTTGTCAGCTGAGAGGGAGATGAAACAATGAAGCCCAGAGAAAGGAACACAATATTAAGTAATGCCAGGTCTTGGTTTCTAATACAATGCTCTTTAAAAAAAAATCCTGTCTCCCTGATGAAATTGCTTATTCTAGGACCAGGGCGATCAATCTAGAAGATGAATCTAGAGCATCTTGTAGTACAAGAAAGTAGGGAATTATTAAAACACAACACTACATTATGAGAGCAGGTCAAAAGGACAATTGAGCTAACTGGAAAAGCTCCCAATGACCAAAGATGGAGCAATTTAAGCAGCGAAATAAGCAAAGCATTACTGGATTATAAACCAAAGTATAAAATAAATAAGAGTCCATTTTAATATAAATAAATGATGACAGAGACAAATTTCCCTGGCAGAATAATTCTAAAACAAGAGTAACTTTACAGTGAGAAACTGACAAGCACAACCTCATCCAAGTGATCAAGGTCCATATCAACGGTGATAAATCATATTTACTGTATGAGCCCTTCATCCGATATGACAAAAATGGCCACTTTACCTCTGTGGCCTTCTCCCTTAAAAACCTATATCCCCAGTCTAATCGTGAGAAAAACATCAGATGAATTCCCACGGAGAGGTGCACGGTACAAAATACCTAACAAGGGCACCTCCGAACTATCAAGGTCATGAAAATCAAGGGAAGTGTGAGAAACTGTCACAACTGAGGCAAGCCTAAGGAAACATGACAACTTAATGCAACCTGGGATCCTGGAACCAAAAATAATTAAAATAATAATAATAACATGAGGTAAAAACTAAGGAAGTCTGAATAAACTATGGTCTTTAGTTATAACAGATCATTATTTGTTCATTGACTCAAATACAGCACACTAATGTGTGAAGATAATGATTTGGTAAACTGGGAGAAAGGGTACATGG
Organism: Hystrix cristata; assembly: GCA_004026905.1. Taxonomy (NCBI): domain Eukaryota; kingdom Metazoa; phylum Chordata; class Mammalia; order Rodentia; family Hystricidae; genus Hystrix; species Hystrix cristata. The sequence goes on from PVJO010001216.1 coordinate 114,651, forward strand.
GAACTGTATCTTCTTGGTTTTTCTGTAAATCTAAAACTTCTGAAAAATAAATTTAAAACAAAATAAAAATAAAAACCTGATAATACAGACATTCTCCCCATTTTTTAAATGAGCAGCTTCAAAGTACCTGGCATGAGATTACCCCTACTTAAATGGCACAGATGGGATTTGAGGACAGGCCCTTTCTGCAGAGTCACACTGACTTTTGCCCATCTGTGGATGAGATTCCCTCTGTTTTTGGCTTCCCGCACATCCACTTATGAGTGTGTTTCTTTCTCATTCTCCCCAGGGGATGGCTTTCACACTTGAAGAAAGGCTGCAGCTTGGGATCCATGGCCTGATCCCCCCCTGCTTCTTGAGTCAGGACGTCCAGCTCCTCAGAATCATGAGATACTACGAGCGGCAGCAGAGTGACCTGGACAAGTCAGTCCCTGAAATCTGTTCTCTTCACCTTATCTGTGGGCAAAGCAGCTGTTTCCCATTGTCCACACCCAGTTTTCTGGATCAAGAATAAGCCAAGGGGGTGACTCATGCCTGTAAGCCGAGCACTCTGGGAGGCTGAGGCAGGAGGATTGCACGTTCAAGCCCAGTCTGGGCAACTTAGCAATTTAGTGAGACCCCCATCTCAAAATAAAAAATAAAAAGAGCTAAGAATGCAGCTCAGTACAAAGGCCCTGAGTTCAATCTTTAGTACAGAAAAAAAGTGGAGGCATGAATAAGACTTTAGCAGACAGCAGTGATACAGAGAGGACAATTAACTAAGAGGGAAGATAGAGACTGGGGTTGGAGGGGTGCCGTGGTGAAAAAGTGGTACATGGCCAAGTTCCTGGAACAAGAAGAACATGTTGGGGTGATGGGGTAGGGGATCCCTTGGGAAGAACCCGAATGTCATGTGTTAGAGGTTGTGGGCAGAAGTCAGTAACCCTGCCTTCTCTGTGTGTTCTCCTCAGTGGAGATGTGCACACACAGAACCCAGGTGGGAGTCCATAGCTCATCATTCCCAGCTTTACTGAAGAAGGTGGTCACCTTCCAGGTGGCACAGCTATGACTTGACACCGCCAAGGGTTTGAGCAGACAGCTGACTCCAGCATCTGTTGACTTCTCTGCTAGTTCTAAACTAAGTTCAAACTTTCATTCTACCACTTAATAACAAAAGTTACTTCACCTCTCTGGGTCACTCTCCATCCATAAAATGAGTAAGTCAAAAATAGCTAATTTGTAGGGCTATTATGAGGATTAAATCTGTTAGTTTTTGTGATGTGCCTAGAGTAGTGCCTGACATTCAGTAAGGGACTGAGTTTGTTAAATATAATGCATCATCTTGCTATGGATTCTAACAGAAATGTAGGAAGACAGGGGTTCCCTCTATATCTGGAGAGCTAAATGGCCAATACTTCAGGCGGGGAGGGGTCGTGACTGCCCCTAAGGGCAGAGCCCAGCAGCATGTCAAGGTCGTCTTGCACCTACTACCCACGATTCCCCCGCATGAGCCACAGCTTCCAGGCCACAGTGAACAAGGAAGCCCCTGCCCACCCAGAGCCCCTACTCCCAAAAAGCTAAACTTCCACCTCCAAACAATAATGTGATGCTGCTCACATTAATTCTAAGGCCATACTGCAGGCCGGGTCATTCTCTCCTTCTTGTTGATCCCAATCAGATTGGGTTCAGCCATGTTTCCCTGAAGAGAAAACCAGAAATTACACAACAAATTTGACTAACAACATAAGACACGCCCTGACTTTGAACAATCTGAATCTCCCTCCTCTGTTAATTTTATAAAAATGAATTAAAATCCAAAGTGCAATGTTTCCAAAAGATAGTAAATCCTAAAGTGTAAGTCCCAAATCATCCCTTTCAAGTTCTTTCCTCTAGATGGGCCTCACTCACGTTCCTGGGGAGAAACTCCAGACTCAGAGAGAAAGGAATGTGCCTGTTTCTGGGAGCTTTAGAGGGTTCCTCTTGGTGCAGTGTTCACTACTTTGACCCACTCATTCCCAAGAGTCCTGGGTTCAGCAGGTGCCTGGAGAAATGCCAAGAAGACTCTCAAGCTTCCTTTGGTTAAGAGCAGTGGTGTGCTCGTAAATGTTTGATAACTGGTTTTCTGCTGGGAAGAAGAGGGTGTAGAAGGTACAGTTAGAAGAGACACGCGCCAGTGGGTGGGAGTGGTGGGGGGAGAATGTAGAACTGGAAAGAGATGCACAGCAATGGCTACTGGGTACTCCCCTACACTGGGAAATGAGCTAAGATCCTGACTATTCCTGGGTCTGACTCTTGACTTCTTAAAAACATTCTCCAAAACACAGATTTTAGTTCTGCATAAGTGGATTTAGTGGAGAAGAGGCTGAAGACCCAAGAGATCACAAGACTTCCCTAAAGAATGGTAAATGGAGGAGCTGGGCATTAAACCCTGGACACTGACATCACGCCCAGGGATCATTCCACCACGGCATAGCTCTTTCTCCCACGAGAGCACCTCTCTCAGCCCACCCCATGCCAGGGCCGCAAGTGCCCCCATACTCTCCCAAACTGCTGTCCAAGGTGGTGACTCAGCAGTCACACCTAGATGTGAATTTCAACCTGTTTTTCTTTCTAGGAGGTTGTTTGCATATTAGGAGGGTAAACAGCAGTGTCTTTTCCCTGCTATGTGATTTCAGGTTTCTGGAAAAGTTATTTCTGGAGCATGCCCTGTGCCTATTTGCTACTCAGCCATTTGCACACTCTGCATGTGATCAAAACCACCCTGGGAGGTTCATACAGCACTCATTTGCCTAGTATTTTCCTGGACCCTACTTCACCCTTAAAACATTATTATTCTACTGTCACTCATTAATGCCTATCTGGTAATACACTGATCTTATGAAATGGTTGAGAGCACAGACTCTGGAGTCAGATGGCTTAGGTTCTGCCATAAAACCTTGGGTAAATTCATCTCTCCATCCATACATTTGTTTCCTTGTCTCTAAAACATTATGAATTATAGTACCTACCTGACAACTCCTTGGAAGCCTTAAATGAGTTAATGTAAACTATTCTGAACAGTGCTTACACCATGTGTAAGAATAAGTACCATAAGGCAGGTCACACTGTAGACATTTCATACATGTTGACCCTGCTTAGGGCAGAGGAGTGATTTGCCCCTTGATGTGCTACTGCAGCTGCATCAGCCTTTCTGTACAGTGGCATCATGTCCCTAAGATCAGCTTGCTGCTTCTGTCCCTCTCCAAGGTATATCATCCTCATGACACTGCAGGACCGCAATGAGAAGCTCTTCTACCGCGTGCTGACTTCGGACGTGGAGAAGTTCATGCCCATCGTGTACACACCCACAGTGGGCCTGGCCTGCCAACACTACGGCCTGACCTTCCGCCGGCCGCGGTGAGTGCACCTGGGGCAAGGGCACAGCAGGAGCCTTCACAGAGGGTGACACGCTGTGCTTACTGGGCCCCTACAGCTTACTACTGGTGGGTCATTTGAGTTTAAGCACTTGCTCAGGAAAATGATTCCATAATCAGAGAAATGAACAGAGAGTAGCCAGTAAGGGGATATCAATCATTTCCACCTCCAAACAATAAATGCTGAGCATGTGGTTCAGAATTGGCCTGAAAAATAGCTCAAACTGTTCTCACCTCCTCCATCTGTTCCCCTCCCTGTGCACGCAGGCCCCTTTTCTGGTCATTTCCAAAATGCCGACAGCTCTCCTGGCAGTTCAGGCCAATGAATAATGGAGTGTGGATACCAAAGCCGGACTTCTTTGGCTGCCTCAAAGAACCAGTATACCTTCATCTGGACTTGATTCAGATTCCATCTAAAATGTCATTTTACTGGGCAAACATTTGACATTACATTTTCTTCAATAGGAGAAAGAATTTGGGGATAGTTTTCTAAGTAAATCACTTGGTTTTTCTCATGATGAGTTCAGAATATATATATTAAAAAAAACCTGGAGGATGTTTCAAAGGATCCTGGGTACCAATGCCTGATAATTATAAATACATCATTCTAGCACTAATGATAAGAGTTGTCTGGCTTTATTATATGTAATAAACATTATCAACAGATAGTTATTAGCCTGTATTAGAATACATATTGTGCAAAGATATGTAATTTATATTTATATATAATTTATAAGTGAGTGTTTCTAAATAATGTGTTATATGGGGAACATGTAATCATGTATCTCTGAAAGCTTTTGTTCATTTGAGCTGGGCCATGAAAGGTGAATGTGAAGAATTGAGATGAAGAATATTTGTCTACAGTGAGCAAAGCATACTAACTTCCTCCTGTCTAGGATGCATGGCCTCTGGGACCCTGCAGTGGTGAAACAGGAGAGTAGAGGGACTGGGTAGAATGGACAACAAAGAGGAGGTCCTTGGTCGCCTTCACACCACCAAGGGGGTTGGATTGAAGTGGTTGTGTTTGAGACTCTGGTCCAGGGCCCACTCATGGTTCTATAAGAGGTCAGCAATGGACAGGTGTATGGCACTTGTGTAGGGTTCTATTTGGGTAGAAAGAGCCCTGCGAACCACTTGAACTCAGAGAACCAAGTCATCCCTGAGTGGAGGTAGAGAGGGTGCAACAGAAGCTGGGCACACAGTGTGGGAAACAGGCATGTTACACCTCCAGCTAGGCACCTACTGATGAGCCAAAGCCAGTAGAAAAACCTAGTAAACATAACAGCCAAGTATTATTTTCAAATCTTTACACGTCTTATTTAATTATCACAATCTCTTACCTGAAGATAGATATAGGTAGAAGAATTGAGACACAGAGAAATAAGTTGCCCAAAGTCAGGCAGTTCATAACCATCAAAGCCAGCTCAACCCATATAGTCTGAACCAGGGTATAGACAGGTAACTGCTATACTATGCTGCTCCTTACAGTCCATGGCTATGTACATTTGATGGGCATTTAGGGTGGGGCACTATTTCAGCTCCCGGAATGTTGACTGCCCAGGGATCTGAGGTGGGGATTGCTAGATACTATTTCCAGAGCCTCTCTGGGAAAGAATTGATCTACTAGTCCCAGATCTGCAGCTGGGTGAGGCTGAGGCAGGCTCAGACAGACTGAACTATCTTCTTGGATTAGTCCCTCACACTTCAGTACACGCTTCCAGTGTATGTTTTGCACAAACTCTTCTTCAGATGATTACCCAATTAAGTTATTTGACAAGTGACATTCTGAGCTGTTGCTCTAGGTTTCCATCTGGCTGCTTTCCAGGTGTTATTTCACACCTGCCTTGCTCCTGAGGGTAATGAGGGCTTGGGCTCCACCCCAGCCCTGAGCTTCTTCTGAGGCCAGGTTTGGAATGGCTTTATGGATTAGCATCTGAAGAGAGGACAGCCCCAAGGCCAAAAGGAAGAGAGCCAGGCCTTCTCAGTTTCTGAAATGACAAACATTCCTGCCAGGTTCCTGAGAACAATGAAGCTCTCTGTGAAAGGGCCTGCCCCCCTCCAAGGTAATGAGGTCCAGCTGATACTAAAAGTGAGCCTCTAACATGCCTGGGTTGTACACGGCCTCACAACCTGGAAGGAGACGCCAGAGTATCTCAGGGGCATCTGAGGGTCCTGGGCAGTTACACACAGCACAAGATTCTGGAGTCTGTTGGAATCCACCCCCAATTCTTTTTCTGGCTGTCCCTTGGCATCTTTTCCAGGCATCTCCACGGGTTGGCTTACAGGAATGCCCCAAAAGGTCACTGGTGTGTTATTTGGAGAACTGCAAGCCAGAGGTAAGTCTGGTAAGGCTGGAGGCCAGGACAGAGTTCAACTCAGAAAAGGAATGCAGAGAGGATGCCAATATGGTGTCCAGTATCGGTGAATACTGGTCAAGACCAGCCCTGTCTTCACCTCCCCTGTTGTCTTAGACTCCAAATGAAGTTTCCACACTTATGGACCCAACACTTCTAGTTTCAGTGTGAGGGCCAACCTGTAGGGGGGATGAAGGTATTAAATAAAAAATTACCCATGCTACCTGTTGAAGATTATACGGCAGACTTTATCCTGCGGTGGGTGGAACACAGCCATGGAAACAGGACCATGACAGTGAGGGAGAAGATTGGACTCAAACTCCAACAGGGCCAAGTGGAGGTCTATAACCAAGGGGCAGGATAGGGGAAAGTGGATGGGAAATTAAGAAGAAACATCAAATATTAGGGGCTTTGAGCTAAGCTATCTTGACAGGATTATTGCTGAAAACAAGTCCAGGTGATAAGATTTCAAAGTAGTCAGATATTAAGGGTGGGGGATTCTTGCTGAACTGACTTATCAAGATATTTGCTCATGGTGGATTCTATAGGGACAGAGAGCAAAGCCCAAGGTCTGACCTAGTCAGAAAGGACTCAGAAGCCTGACTAAAGATTTGGTCAAAGGATAGTCTTTGCAGAGAGCTAGGTGGTAGTGGAAAAAGAGCACAGACTTTGTAGCCAGGCAGTCTTGGCCTCTAACCTCAGCTCATAATAATTTTGACAGCACCCCTCGGCCTTCTCATGTGTAAAATGGGAATGATGCCCATACCTACAGCTACTTAGGAGGATTCTGTAAGGTTCCATATATGTAGAGCCTGACCCTAGTGAGTGCTCAGTGGCTACTGTAATGAGGTTTAGAATTTCCACCAACTTGAGTTCTTGTCTCACCACACTGAAGAATGGACTCCAGTCCAAAGGAAGTGAAAAGTAGCAAAGTTTTACTAAGAGAAAGCTCCTGAGGAGAAGTCCCGAAAGTGGGTTGCCGCTGAGGTTCTTTGTCTAGGGCAATGGTAGCTAACCTATGGCATGTGTGCCACAGTGGGATGCAAACGCATCACTGAAAACTCTAAAAGGTTCACCATCACCAGTTTGGGGGTTTTTATACAGTAAAATCATATCACAGGTTACCTTGAGTCAAACTGTAACCAACCTATATGATTACAAGCACAGTCAAGCTAATGTGGATCTAACAGAAAAACAAGGTACATAGAAAGGACATGTAGCATGGAAAAGAACAGAGGCATTTCTGGAAGGGCCAAGACTGAGAGTCTGAGTGTTCTGGTCATCTGTCTATGTGTGTATTATGTTGTTTCTATGTGTTTGTTACATTGTTCAGGCTTACTGGACCAGATGATGCTAGTTATGGTACAGCTTTGGACCACTGTTTATCTTTGGTGAGGCTTGCAGGCCTAGGCATATTGTCTCCATCTTGGGGCCTAATTTCTATCAACTCAGTCCTCAACCACAGGCTTGGTTTAGTTCATCTCTAATCTGACTCTGTCTTGGGCCCAATCCCTCTCTAAATGCCTATCCATTTCTAACTAAGCTATCTGTGATACTACGAGCTGCTTGACAAATCACTCCCAAGTCATCTGATTCCAAGTCATCACTCTCTGTCATCTGATTCAGTCTCCCACAAATGAATGTAAACTGCAGACCTTCTGAGGTCTCTCAGTCCTCTGAAATACCTCCATATTCTGTTGATTCCAATAGTAAATTTTCTCTACTTACGTTTAACTAGCAAATCCATTAGCAAGTACCAGTGAGGAATTAGAGAGCAAGCTGTGATGAGTTAGATGGTCTGGGCAAGGAGTGGGAGTAGGCTTTCTATAGGCAGAGACTCTGTAGAAAATACCTAAAAACTTATTTGGATTTGGATAAACCAGCAGCCTTTGGCCCTAAACCAAGCTGCTGTCTTTCTTATCTGTAAATAGGTGGATTTCTGCACACAGGCTAGTCACAACAAACAGGATATTAACAGTTGCCATTTTGACTTCAATGCTCATGGCAGGCTGTAGGGTAGGTACTTAGTGTACATTATAGCTGAGCCCTACAATAACCCCACAGGGTGTTTATTATTTTACTGAGAAAAAAACTAAGGCTCATTTGTCTAAGACATCAGAGCTGACCCAGAGCCAATTCCCCGTGTTTTTTCTAAATCTGCAGCCCAGCTTCTTGAGATCCTGGTAAATATGATGCCTCAGAGGTGAACACTTGCATTCTTACCTTCACATAAACTCCCTTGCATGACGGGTCTGCACAGAGGGACATGGATACAAACACACACACACACACACACACACACACACACACACACACTTGGAAGCGGCAGTATGCTGTGGTGGGCAGAGAAATGAAGTGCAGAAGAAGTAGGTCAGCTCTCCTACTCATAATCATGTGTCCTTGGAGCTTGGATCACAGAAACTGTCCACCTCGTGGGGTTACTGTGAAGGTCATATGTGCTAAATGCATGTGAACATGTTTTACCAAGAGTAAAGTTCCTCCTAAGCCTAAAGGGGTATTACTTTTTCATCTCTTCTCCCTCATCCCAATCCCCATAAAAGGATGTGATTAAGGCTCATATTCATCTCTGTAGTTTCCTGTCTCCTGCTCAGTATGTCTGGTGAGTGTCATTTCTAGCATTGGAGCGTTTTTATCTTGAGCCATCTCCAGTACTACTATCCATATACATACCCACATGCAAAGGCACCCCTGGGGCATGAATCACATTCTTCTTCCTAAATGCCCATTGGAGCCCATTTTTAGCTACACACAGGAACAACAGATGACAACATCTTGACCAAAGTCATTCGGAAAAACAAAGACAACTTTATTCCGAAGTGGGAATACTCCTGACACCTAGACTTTAAGCACATCACAATCTGGATTCCGATCAAGCTGTCAGCTAGGAAGCACGTGCACAACACACACAGACACACACACACACACACACACACACACACACACACACCACAATTGGGAGGCAGACAGAAAGTGAGAACTGGCATCATTAGATCTGCCTCATCTCCACCCTCAGGACACCAAAGGATTGGTTCCTTTTGCCAAGACTGCTGCACGTCCAATTCTACCCAGACTCTTCTGCCAAAGTGTTTCAGCTGAGTTGCTAGAAATACAGTACTCCCTTGAGGAGAAAAAGCATAAGATCTGCATCTGGGTCTGGTTAGCTTCTCTTCTGGCCGTCTTAGTCCTTCGCTTTGAGTGTTAAGGGAAGAGGACAATTAGGAGTCAGGAGGTCTGGGTTCTACCTTTACTGCTCACTTTCTAATTATGAATCCTAATGCAGGTCACTTTGCTCTTTAGTCATGAGTAAAAGTGGTAGGTTAGGCTTCATGGCTCCTGTGATCTCTTCCAGACCTAACAGTTTGTGACTGAATAATACAAAATCTATAACAAGTTTGAAATGAGACCTTGACGTGAACTACAGCCACATTATGCGGTTGAGCCTGCTTCTTCACCTGTGAAATGAAGAGTGCTGTGTTGCAGCAGTGATTCTCAGTCTTAGCTGTGTATTACAAGTATCTGGGGAAGCCTTCAATCAAAATCCCTGAGGCACAGCCCAAGAAATTTTAGTTTGCAAAAGCTTCCCAGGGGTATTCTAGAGGAAAGCTAGGGTTGACGGCCACTGACCTGGGTGATCTATGAAGTTTCGTCCACGTCAGATTTTCCATGACTTTTAGGCAGCCAATGGCCTACATTTCATATTTTCCAGGCTACCCCAGCCTGGGGTATATTTGAAGGTTAGAATCATGATAATATAATACAATTTTCCTCTCCACCTGAGTCCTCAACAAGCCAAGTTCCCTCATGTCTCATTCACAGGGTAGCTAGAGCAAGAGGGGTTTCACATTTGTTGTCCCCCTCCTTTCCCAATATCTCCTCCTAAAGCTCCTGTCACTACACAGGAGTCTTCACCCTTTCCCAAGCTGTGCTTGCATCACCCTGACTCCCTTGTAGAATTACCCACCTTGTAACGCCCCCTTATCTGATGTCAATATTGAAGAGTTGGGAGCAAACATCATAATCAAGAGTGACTAGTCATTTGGGCAGGCATGTGACTGGTGTGGCCTTGTGGCCTTGCTCAAAAGGTGAGCTAGATCAGTTGGAGTCCTTTCCAGGAGTGTGAATTGAGATATGGAAAAAGTTATATAAAAAGAATTTTTCAGTTGAGAAATGAAGGCAAAAAGGATGCTATGATTTAGATTTTAAAGTCAGGTCATGGTGTACCAGAGGTAAATTCCAGCTATGATGGAACAGAAAAAAAGAGCAAGAAGTAAAGAAGTGAGTCTGTGGAGAAAGATTGGGGAAGATGGAACAGAAAAGAGTGAAAATACAGGCAGAGAGAGTGATTGATCCCAGGATCTGCCTCAGTTTGTAACAGCTTTCCGCACTAGTTCCGGTTCACAAATTTACAATACACCCTCTTTCTCCAAGCATAGTTTAAGTGAACCTCTTCCTTTGGTAACTAGAAGAGCCAAACTGAGAAACAGCCATGAAATCAGATGGATCTGATTATTTCCTGATTCCCCTATTAGTACGTTGGCTGGGGCTAACGGACTAAAGTAGGTCATCTCAGTATTTACCGTGCATTAAAATCACCTAAAGGACCTGTTAAACTACACATTCAGCAAGTCTGGGAAGGGCTCACAGAATTTACATACCTAACAAAGTCCAGGTGCCATTGGCACAAGAACCACACTCTGGGAACCACTGGATTAAAGGACAGGGAAAAGTAACTCATTGCAAAAGGAATAGAAACCACGTGAAGAAGCAGGAGTAGATACTTCCAGGCCCTGCTGCATGTTAGTAGAAAGAGCTTGGAGTCATAAGATATGGGTTCTGGTCCCAGTCGTTGTCACCAACTAGCAATGTAACCTTTGTAAATCCCTTTCTAGGCCTCAACATCCTCATTTATAAAATGAGAGGATTTTACTAGGTAATCTCAGGGGCTCTTTTAACCTTGACGGTCTCTAATTTTTGGATCAGATTAGAGTACTGTGGCTATAAATTTGCCTTTAAGGTTTCTGGCATTTAAGAGAAAAATGCAAAAGTAGATGAAAACACATACTTTTCATTTTCTGACAAGAAAAATCTTGCAGTCTTATCTGTAGAAGTGTCATTTTTGCTGAGAGCTCTGATTCACAAATGGCCACTTTCCCAGACAGACCATCTGGGCAATCCAGAATCTATCCTGATTGTTTGGTACTATGGCTTGGAAACTGATGCTGGAATCGACCTGTGGAAGGCGGCATGAAGGGTCCTTCCAAAGCAGGTTATTCAGCTATTATATGATGTAAATGTCACATGGAGTAATTAAAATTATTCCTGGACTGCACATTGCTAAAACACTCTGGAAAATAGTAGTGGAGGAGAAAAAGAGCATTTACTTTTGTATCTGAATTAGATAGATTTCAATCACCTAGGGAATTGGTTTATTACATTTTAGAGGAAGTTCTGAGATTTACATTTTATTTATTTATTTACTTTTTGGCACTGGGGAGTGAATTTAGGGCGTCGTGCTTGCAGGGCAAGCACTCTTACCACTGAGCTAAATCCCCAACCCGAGATTTACATTTTAAAAAATGAGTTTGTCCATAATTGCATGTGACCTTCCTGGGACTTCAGCCCCACCCTGTGTGGAGGACAGAAGACTCGTTAGCCACTCATGGGCTTAGGTGCAGGAGGCTGAGAGTGGAGGTGAGATGGTTGAGCAGCCCTACACAGATGTGAAGATTCTACTTTCCTTACGCAGACTAGAGACAGAGGAACTTTATTAAATAGAATGGGATGTCCTGGGTTTTTACTTTCTTTAGCTGAAGCCAGATTTCCCAGATTTAAACAAACTAATTTTTGTTTTTATCAGCCTCTGTCTTTTTCCTGCTTTGTCCCCAGCAATCCCAGTCATGTTGATCAAAATAATAGGTGTGAGGAGAATTTCTTTATTCAGAGAAGGAAATATTAGAAACAAAAAACAGTTAAATAGATCTCTCCTCAGATAACCTTGATCTCCTGGTAACATACAAAATGTACCAAAGGTTATTTAGTTTAAAAAAAAAAAGTGTAGCTTCTTAAGAGAAACTGCAGTGCAAAGGATTTTATAAGCTCTGGGCTAGAGGAGAAGTAAAGGATCACAGATATAGAACTTCTTTTTTTGGTTTGTTCTGTAATTCACCTTGGCCTTGAACTCAGTATGTAGCTCAGGCTGGCCTCAAACTCAAGATGATCCTCCTGATATAGGATTAGGGCGTGGCCTGACCTGGCTGGGAAGATGAACATGACCTTGGGGAGTGGCTTTGACCTGACGTCAGCCTGGGGCGCGAAATTCCAATCGCCCCTCTTCTCACGGGATCCAGAAACTCTCACGAGAACAAAATCCAGATAAATATGAATGGCACCATGAGTTCGCTCTCTTGCCTCTCTTGCCTCTCTCACCCCTTCTCTCCCGCGCTCTCCCTTCTGCCTTGCGCACTTGCCCCACCCCCCCAGTCTCCTAGGCCTTTTCAGATTCTTAACTACAGCATCAGCTGGTTATTTTACCCACCTAGCCAAACCAGTCTCCCTTTTGTTACTTAAATAAACTTTCCCAATGCCCTAAAATTCGCTCCTGCAATTCATTGCCTGCGCGAATAAAGAACCTGGAGATACATTTTCTGAATCCCCCTTCCCATCCGACAACACTTCTGCCTCAGCTTCTTGAAGGCTGGGATTACAAGTGTGCACTACCACACCCAGCAAGAACATCTTGAAGAAAAACAAAAGCTGTCTTGCCACAGAAAGCCCCTCCACCAGCTGGTCAGCCCCTAAAGTTCAGTATTATATTTGTGTTCTGGTATTAGTCCATTATACCTACAGGAAACCTTCCAAATATCCCATGTACCCTGGTAGAGTGACATCAAAAGCTTCATTTCTGAACCGATTTCTTTTCTTTTCTTTTCTTTTTTTTTTTTTTTGGTGCCAGGGATCGAACTCAGGGCCTTGGGCTTGCTAAGCAAGCACTCTAACCACTGAGCTAAATCCCTGGCTTCTGAATCGGTTTCTTAGCAACTCTTAAACTAACATTTCCTAAAACAACAGGGATTAGAATTTAGGATGGATAAGTACTGTTTGAATGGAGAGAGATGGGAAGAAATAGGTCAAGAGCCTGCCTAGGGTAATGGACACAGAAACCAGCCTCAGGGAGAGCGCCCCAGTGAGGGGTACTCAGCACTGTCCAAAATCTCCAAGAAGGGATCAAATGGAAAGACCGAAAAGACAGAGTGGTGTGGGTGGTAGAAGACAGACTTCTCCAGCATCGCACATCTACACAATTTCTCCTCCTGGAACACAAACTACAGAGCGAAAGTAGCTGTGTGCTGTTCTTTCTTAGATCTCCATGGTGCTGAGCTTACTGTCCTGAAGCACATGCCAGGGACAGCACTTGTGGAGCTGGAGCCGGGGGGTGGGGTTAGCTCAGTGTGCTCAGCACTCACAGAGCCCCAGGGTTTGATCCTCCACACCCCTCAAAAAGACTGTCTTCTGATTAGACTCATCAAACATCAGTTAAGCACCATCTTTGTGGTTGGCTACCATAAACACATGGAAGATCCAAGTAGAAAAAGGAAGTTTATTCATGGTCCCTATCCTTATGGAGGTTATACCCCTATTAAGAATGATTCTAAGGCAATAAAAGCCGAGAGCGAACTATGGTATGTATTATTTTATTTATTTTTAAAATATTGGGGTAATTAAGTATAGTAAGAAATCGCCCCACTGAATTGTTGGTTCTCGATCTAAACCTTGAAAAAAGAATTTTGATTCGCATTGAGAAGACAGCCCAGCCATAGTCCCTGGCATTCAAAGGTTTATCAGATTGGTCTGTGACAGAAAGAACTACATGGACAAGCTATGTGGCTAGAACAAGCAGAGAACCATAGACACTCAGAATTGGAAGTGTGAAGGGTACTTCTAATTGAGCCTTCTTTCTTCTCAACATCCCCAAATTTTTCAGTTATCTTTCTTCTTCCAAATAGTCACTGCGTTTTGACAGTTTTGGCCTTTCCAGCACCAAGCAGTGGAGCCACATTAAGGTTACCATAATAGTCTGGTGCCTTTGTCAGTGATTGACTTAAGTGTAGGTACATGATCCAATTCTGGTCAAAAAGATATGGGGATGATCTGCTGAAGGACTTATGGAAAGGTTTTTCTCATTAGAAGAGAACTCTTCTACTTCCGTGGACATTCCCATGTTGGCCTAGTATGTCTGGAGCTGCAATAATCATCCTATAGCCCCAAGAAAATAGCCACAGGACTAAGTCTGTAATGCCAGTGATAGCAAAGTAGAATCCTGGAGGTATTAAGTCTTTGGTGATATTGTTGAACTGCTAAATAAACAAATCCTGGAGCTAGGGACCTCTGAATTTCTTGTTATAGGAAATAAACTTTCTCTTTTGAGACGTTGAGTCAGAAATTTCTGTTAGCTACAGCTGAAAGCAAGTGACCTCCCTAATGGGATACTTGGATCATCTCTGTCATAAAATAGCAGCTCACATCTGTTGATGCAGGGCTTTCAAGGCATCAGGCACTCTTCTATGTGCTGTGCTCATTAAGGCCCCACAACTCTTCTATTATTTAATATTGTTAGTCCAGTTTTCATGAAGAAGAAACTGAGGAACTCAAAGTCAACCTGTAAAGATTGTATGTGGTAGAGAGAGGTACAGTTCACTCCCAGGCTCCAGAGCATTCACCCTTATCTGCTCCCTATCATGTCTTTCATTTCATGAGCTTCTCTCTGGGGTCAAGCATCTGACTCCAGGACAGAGGACTCTTCCCCACGTCAGCCCACATGCTGCAGGGCGTATAAGGAGACCATTCTGCTGGCAAGAGTAAGACTGGATGTTAGGCGAAGTGGGGAGTTTGGATTGGGCTGCACAGGGATCATGATACACTTTTGAGTGGGGCATGCTATAATGGAAACATTTCTTGAGGAGGATAATTCTTAGAGCACTGACTAGGAAAGCCCAAGGGGAACCGTTGTATTAAGTGAGCTGTCCTGAGTGTAAAAATGAAGGGCTAAGAAAGCAGACTCTGCAGTATATGGAGTCTGTTCACATGTGAAGATGAAAGTAAGAGAGTTGCCAGACTGTGAGCGGGGCTGTGATGGACTGAAGCTGTGGAGTATTAGGCTCTGGCCCCAGGAATGAAACACTGAGTTGGATTATAACAATAACAACAACTGCTATCACTTGCTTTTATTGAGTGGCCAGTACCATAACAGTCAAGTTGCCTCTATTACCTTTGAATCCTACAATGGCCCTAAGAAGTCAGAATGTGTTTTGGTCCCCAGATGAAAGGTTTAGAGACTTGCCCAAGGCCAAGGACTCAAATCTGAGTCTGTCCTATTCCACGACCTCCCTCCCTCAGTGATGAAACTCTAGCCCTATGTTGTTAAAACTCAGCATTTCTGAAAGATGTGTGTTCCCACAAATGTGCCACATCCTCCTCTGCCCCCAACAACAATAATAAAGCAAACATATTCCTAGACTGAGTGAAATTAGCAACCGGACCTGCAGGAGTCCATGTGTGTCAGACTCCTGGCTAGAGTCCATTGCAGGGACTAGGAGTAAAGTGGGGCTATGAACTGCAGCATCAAGCCAAGGTGCTTGGTTAAAGAGCCTCAGAAAGAAAGCTAGGACTCATCCAGGTGCTTCACGCTGGCATAGACAGAGTCTTTTAGGAATGTTGTAAGGATATTCAAAGCACTTCATGGAGATTCTGCTCCCATGATATTCCCTTGAGTCTGTGTCCGGGTATTAATGGCCTCTCTATTTTAAAGGCTCCCGGTACAGCCTGTGGATCCCTCTAGCTGCACTAACATTACCTGTGTGCCCCTGTGGTCTGCTCCCAAGCACTCCCAGGCATCAACCTGTTCAGTTCCAGGACAGGCTAAGGCATTTGCCTCCTAAGGGACCTTTGAAAAGGGTCAAATCTGTCTTTGAAGAAATGGAGTTAATTAGCTCTTAAGAGAACCTTGAGTTCTGCATTTCTGCAGGTCCTTCTCGTTGTGCAGCACGTATTAGCACATCACAGAACTGTAAATCAGCCAACTCAAACCAGGGCCAAGAGAGGAAGTGACACCCTGCTCACCTTGGGTTCCACTCAGTGGAACTGGTAGAACTAAAACTCAGGTCTCTCGGCTCTCACTCCAAATCTCTTTACTGCTGTCTGTGGTAAACAAAGATAGCTATTCCCTCCACTATTTGAATCAAACTTAGTTCATAATTATTACTTACATTTATAGCATGACATATTTTGAGAGTGAATTCAAATACAACCTTTCCAACTGCCCTGTAAAATAGGCTAACCCCTTTTCACATGAGGAAATAGATAATTCAGGAGGTCAAGTGACTCCCCAAAGCAGTACAAAAAGAGATAACTGAATCTAGGATTTAGAGCTTTCTGTTTGCCATTCAGGATCTTTTCCACTACTGGACTGTAAAATTCCAATGGAAGCAATTTGTTTGCTCACTGTCGAGTACTCAACACTCAGCATGGGTCCTTATTATAAGGAAGAATGGACAGAATGACTGGAATGATCAGTGGATAAACAGAAGAAATGTGGGAACTTATTTTCCCAGTGGCTTCTAATAAACCCTAGAGGAGTGAATTTGCATTATCAATAGCTCCTTACTTGAAGACAAAGACCTATAACTCTAAGTTTGCTTAGAATTCTTCAGGTTTTAAATTGTTTTTAACATTAATGTAAAAAGTAGTTTGATTCCTTTAAGGATTGTCAGCAAGATTTGCACAGATTTCAATGCTAGGATGGGGAGATAAAAGTAATTATAGAGGGGTTGGAGATTTAGCTCAGTGGTAGAGTACTTGCCTAGCAAGCTCAAGGCCCTGCGTTCGATACCCAGCACTCCCCAAAAAAAGCAGTTATAGAGATTCCATGTTACTAGAATAATTAAAGAATAGACTTTATCTATTATTTGCAAAATAGCTTTATCCCCAAATCTAGACTTATAAAATCAGGAAGAAATAAGTGGCTATAATGAAATGAGATCACGACCTGTGCATCCAGAATCCTGGGTTCTGGAAGATTAATAACAATGTCCAATTCTCATCACAAATGAAGTTGAAGAGATTTGCCCTTCCCTGCTGCTGTGGGATTGGCCCTGGGTGAACCAGTCAGTACTTCTTATGTGCAACCAAGCAGAGGGACGGTTGCACATAGATGTGAAGTTGTCATGGTAACTTTTCTACTGACTGGAAGAATAGATGAAGCTAGAGTGACAATCTTTGGATTGCATGAAGGTGGGAGTAGGCGTAACCAGTATTGAGGAGCACAGAAAATTCTTTCTAGTCTAAGAAAGTGTAAGAAGTTTGAATTCAAGTAGTAGTAAAACAAATACAAGTAAGGTGCTGGCTAGAATAATTAACATAATAAATACTTAAATGATTTTGATTATCATGCTGAGAGAGTTTAGCTGTATAGACCTAAAGTATTCTGATAGAGAAAAAGCAGTAATACTGCAAACACTTAGCTCACACCCACACAGTTTAGAACAAGTTGACTTGTCTTTTAGTCTTACTATTACACTCCTCTACTGATGGTAAGCCTGGGATATAAACAGTTCTATAGAATAATGATAGTAAAAATAACTTCATTTATTGATGACTTACTGAATATGCCAGGCATTATACTTATTTGTGTCATCTTCAACTTTTTAATGAGTATTTTTAAGTTTTCATTGTGTATGTCTTTCATCTCTTTGGTGAAAGATACTGCTTTTTGAGGCTATTTGTATCAGTAAATGGATATTTTACTTTCTTTTTTGCAGAGTTCGCAGTTATATACACCTATTTTGTATCCTGTAACTTCACTGAATTCATCAATCCATGCTAATAATTTTTTGGTGGAGTCTTTAGGGCATTATATAACATCTTGTTGTCAGCAAAGAGAAATAATTTCACTTCCTTTCCTATTTGGATAGCTTCTATTTCTTTTCTCTTGCCTAGTTGCTCTGGCTAGGACTTCCAGTACTATTTTGAATGTAGGTAATGTGTTAGCCAACTTTCCATTCTGTGATAAAATACCTAATTAACTTAAAAGGAGGAAAGCTTTATTTTGTCTCACAGGTTCAAAGGTTTCAGGTATGGTTGGTTAGCTCCACTGCTTTTGGGCCTGTGGTGAGGCAGCATGTCATGGTGGAAGAATGTGGCAGAGGAAGTCTGTTCATCTCATGACAACCAGGAAACAAAGAGAAGGGGCCAGGGTCCAAATATCCTCTTCAAGGGCATGTCTCCAACAGCCTAATTTCCTTCCACTAGGCCTCACATCCTAAATGTTCTACTACCTCCCAGTAACACCACACACTGGTGACCAGCCCTTAGTGTAGGGGCCTTGGGAGTCATTTAAAATCCAAACCATAGCAAGCAGTAAGAACTTCATCTTATTCTTGGTCATAGAGAAAAAGCTTTCAACTTTTCAGCATTGAGTACGATGTTAGCTATAGGCTGGTTATATGGTCTTTTTTGCATTGAACATTCCATCTGTACCTAATTTGTCAAAATTCTTATCATGAAAGGATAATGAATGTTCTCAAATGTGATGACCATGTAGTTTTTGTCCATCATTCTGCTCATAAAGTGAATCACATTAGCTAATTCCTATATACTGAAACATCCTTGAATCCCAGGGATAAAGCCCACTTGATCATGATGAATGATCTTTTTAATGTGCTGTTAAGTTTGGTTTGTTACTGTTTGCTGAGGATTTTCTGTCTATGCTCATCAAATTTTTCAAAGAGTTTGAGAAGAGTTGGTGTTAGCTTTTCTTTAAATGTTTGATAGAATTTTAAAGTAAGCCCATCTAGTACTGGGCTTTTCCTTGATGGGAGCCTTTATTATTGAATTAATCTCTTTCTTCATTTGTTATTGATCTGTTCAGGTTTTTTTTATCTCTCCATGATTCAGTTTTGGTAGGTTATATGTTTCTAGGAATCCATCCATTTCTTCTAGGTTATCAAATTTGTTGGCATATAATTTTCATAGTATGATCTTTTGTATTTCTGCAGTATCCATTCTAACCTCTTCGATTTCATTTCTGATTTAATTTGATTGAGTCTTTTTTCTTAATCCAGCTAAGGGCTTGTCAATTATATCTTTTCAGAAAAAAACAATCTTAGTTTTGTTGACTTTTTCTATTGTTTTTCTCATTTCTATTTCATTTAATTTTGCTATGATCTTTGGTATTTCTTACCTTCTGCTAACTTTGAACTTCTAGTTTCTTGAGGTATAACTCTAGGTAGTTTATTGGACATGTTTATTTTTCAAATAAGGTGTTTATTGCTACAAAATTCTCTCTTTAACTGCTTTTGCTGCATCCCATCAGTTATGATTTGCTGTGCTTGTTTCTAGATATCTTTAAATTTCCCTTCTAATTTCTTCTTTGATCCAGTGATTATTCAGGAGCATATTGTTTAATTTCCACATATTTGTGAATTTTCCAAAACTTGTTTTATTGATGATGCCCATTTTCATACCACTGTAGTCAGAAAATATACCTAATAGGATTTTGATGTTCTTAAATTTGTTAAGACTTATTTGTGGCGAATAAATGCTCTATCCAGAATATCCTGTCAGTATTTAAGAAGAATGTTACACTGGATGGAATGTATCTGTCTATTTGTTTCATTTAGTCCAAAGTTTAGTTCAGCTCCAATATTTCTTTATTAATGTTCTATCTGGATGATTTATCTATTGTCAAATATGGAGTACTGAAGTCCTCCACTATCATTGTATTGTTCTCTTAATATTTGCTTTGTATATTTAAGTGCTTCAATGTTGAGTGCATATATATTTACAATTATTATGTCCTCTTGATGAACTGACTCCTTTATCATTTGCATAATGGCTTTATCCCATTTTTACAATTATTGACTTAAAGTATTTTGTCTAATCTAAGAGTAACTACCTCTGTTCGTTTTTGGTTTCCACTTGCATGCTGTATTATTTTCCATCACTTCATGCTCAGTCTGTAACCTTAAAGGTAAAATGAGTCCTTATGGGCAGAATATTGCTGTGTTTGGGTTTTTATCCATTCAGGCACATCCTGCTATTTGATGAGAGATTTTAATCCACTTCTATTCGATTAATTATTGATGGGTAAGGACTTAACTATTGCCATTTCTTAAATTGTTTCCTAGTAGCTTTGTAGATTTTTTTCTTCCTTTCTTCCTCTCTTGCTATTTTCTTTGTGGTTTGATGGTTTTGTGTAGTGGCATGCTCTGAATTGTTTTTTCAAAGAATTAGATTCTTTGAATCCAAATGTGCCAAGCATTATGCTCACTGTTTTCCTTAAATTCTCTTTAAATTTTCACATACAACCTTATCAGAAATGTTTTATTGCTCCTATTTTACAGATGAGAAAACTGAGGTGCAAATGAGGTTCTAATGACTTACTGAGGTCACTCAATTGTTACCAAAAAACCTGGAATCTAGGTCTAAGTCTCTCTGGGCTTCTGCTTCATAATAACATTGGTGTTTCACAAGTTGTAGTGAATCCAGGTGGGACTTACCCGAGAGTCACGTATGTTTTTCCAATCATTTCAAAGTAAATACTTTTTTGGGGCTTGAAAATTCCTGACCTGAGTATTTTAAGATATCTCCCTTTAAAGATACTTATAGATTGCAGGCTAAACTTAGTCAAAACAACAAATTAAGTCAAATGTGTCTTTCTTTCCCTCCCCCTGCTTTATTGCATTCAATGAGTGACCCTTTCAGACATTTAGTTCCAGGCACTGAGCTGTCTCTTACATTTGCTTCCAGTGATCAGGATCCCTCAGATTTAAACATATGTTTTCCCAGTGAACTTTTGTCCTCTTTGAAACTGCATTCTGTTCTCTCTTATTAAATTCCAGCTTTCATGACTAATATGCAATGATAGCTCCAGAAGTGTTTATATGATAAATTAAAGTGGGCAGGGTCTTCCACTTACAAATTGTTTCAAGATAGGACTCAGATGTCTGCTCACAGAATTCCCTCATAAATGCTGGCTTAAAATGGATTTGAGCTTTTAAAGTTTCAGCTTGGGCTCGGTTTAGGGGCCTATTGTTGCAATGTCTCTATAGGGTTCTGAGCTCCTGACCTAGTTCTTAAATTGAAGCTGCAGAGATTTATGACTCAGTGGAAAAAAGTATGTGAGTGCTTCTCAAACCTGCTTGGGAAAAAGAAGCAGATAGGATGTTTTTCTCTTTATCTTGCACATATGTGTAAACAAGTAATTCATTGATTGTGCCTCTGAGGTAGGGGGACAGCAATTTCAGAATATCAGGTTGATGATTATTCGATTTGGATATCAGAAGTTTGAGCTAGAACAAAGACACGTTCCAAAAATCATGAGATTAACCAGAGGTAGGAAAGTGTTTGTTTTATAAAGTGGAGGCATGTGTGGGTCTTTGCCATGTTAAAGCCTCGAAAGAAAGAGTGGTAAGTGTGACTTCTCAGGGAAAAGGGGGCCTGAAACCTCTGTGATCTTTGTTTCTAGAGGAGTAAATATTGCAATAGAAAAAGAAACTCCTTTGTACTATGTCTCTCTGAGTTTCTTGGCACAATTTAATATTTCAAGTAACAGCTGAAACTACATTAATCTTCTCTGTTCTAATTGGAAGCATCTGGGAGTTGCAGAATTTGAATTTTCAGATTCCAAAGTGATTTTATATTTGGACAAGAGTGTCAATTTCAAATGAAATTCCCATCTATGAAGACTTTTTCTCTGTCTCGATTATAAAATCCTCAGCCGATGATATGGTGGAAATACAGGGCACCCTTCACCAGTTTTTCTATGTGTTCATGCTTTTTAATAAAATCTGCACTTCTTCAGCTATGTGTACAGCTTATCAGGATCCTTCTTATTCAAGAACAGATGGAGAAATTCCCCCAATTCTTGGAATTCAACTCAACAATTTTCTACTGCCAAAAACCATCTCATAATCAACAAAGAGGTTACAGCACTACATTTGCAAATTCCAGGAGAAAAAAAGAGGAAAAAACAATTAGAAACCCATTCTAGTTTGTCTCTGTTAATAGAAGCCTGTTTTCTAAAGGGCTTAGTGTTTTACAAGTAGTTCTTGCAACTTCAGCTGGAAAGACAGGAGAACACAGTGGCTTCTTACCTACTTTCCCTTCCTGCTTTAGCTACTTCTTATCTCAGTGGTATTACTTCCTCTCACCTAGCCTCACTACTCTCCAGTGCAAATGAGAACAACAGCCCTTGACCCCCAGACTTGTGGCATTGAGTACACAATGTAGCATTCGTAAAATGTTCCCAATAGAAACTAAATAAATGCTGGATTTTTCTCTTTTATTCTGTTTGCAGTACTAGGGATAGAACCCAGCGCTCCATGCACATTAGGCAAACACTCTACTGCTGAACTACACCCCCAGCCCTGCTGACTTCTTTTTTTTCCTACTTTTTACATTTGGTAACTAAGATAATAATGATATTATTTACCTGAGACCAAACATTAGGTCCCAAAGGGGCCAAGACCAAACCTGAGGTTTGTTGGTCTAACACCTTTAAGGCTCCATCTTTTGTCTGTGTTCAAAACTAACTGTAGAGTTTGGCCAATAGTGCGTTGTAGATTGTACCCAAAACTCAGAGAGAGCAAAATACTTCAAGTGGCTTTGCATATGCCTGTATTAGAACTGGGATTTTAATTAATGAATATGCAAAGAAGGGATTCAAACAATGCCACCAAAAGAATAAGGTTGACTTTGCAAAGTTAGCATCCAATAAATATTTTAGCATTGAACATGATACACTAGATCTGCTGATTGGCAAGTTTCTCAGAGCGAAAAGGAAAACAAGTAATAATTGGAGGAGAGCTGACATTCATTCCTTTGGCAAATATTTCTAAAGTTCCAGCTTAAAATTTATCAAGAGGCTACTTTGTGACTGACATTGCACATGTACACATATGTGCTCATACCAGCTTAGATGAGATGAGGTTAATGATTATGGCTCCATTTTAGTGATGAGCAACAGAGACTCAAGTTTAGATATGACTCCACAGTGAATAAGGGTTGCATCTAGGATTTGAACCCAGGTCTGTCTACCTCCAAGTATGGATTCTTGCAAAAAGTTTGTGAGCCTCTGTGAGGTTTGCTAGGTAGCAATTATAGAATTATAGAGTATTGGAGATTATCTGATCCAACTCTTTCATTTTGCAGA
Organism: Hystrix cristata; assembly: GCA_004026905.1. NCBI lineage: Eukaryota > Metazoa > Chordata > Mammalia > Rodentia > Hystricidae > Hystrix > Hystrix cristata. Next base: position 137,624 of record PVJO010001216.1, read on the forward strand.
AGGAGAAACAAGTTCAGAGAGGTCTAGTAACTTTCTCTCAAATTCACATGGCTAGATACAGATGTAGAAACCTTCTACTGCCCTGTCCTAACTGCTCCACTGAGGGAAGTAAAGGAATTAATCATCTATTGAAATTCCTTCATGGAGTAGATATTATAATTACCGAACTGCTTTAGGGAACCTGTGCATGTTAATGGAAGTGAGGACAATGGTCCCCACATCAGTGATGTTTTAGGTCTACTTGGGGGAAGACATCAGCAGGAAGGAGGCAGAAAAAAGGAAGAGCCAAGGACTCTCCAGGCTAGCTCTGGTACTCTCTCACTCCAATGTAGCCTTCCTAGACCTCCTTATTGAGAGGTTCTTCTCAGTCCTCCAATGTTCTGTTATGCCCAAGTGTACTATATTCTTTTTCCAGACTGCCTAAATCAAAAAACCATTCTAGACCAGAAGCAAAGCCATAGTCATCCTGGTGTCCCATGTGCCCACTGCAATGCCTGGCACAAAGCAGATTCATGAAACCTGTGCAGGATCCAGGCAATTGTTAACCTCAAGCATGTGAAATCCAGGAAACCCTGCCTGTGCCAAGGTCCTCCTGATGGTATCATGTGGACAAACATCACTGCCCATACCTTTAAGCTTCACTCCAAGGCAGGGGCACTTTGTACCCACTATTATCTGGGAAGGTCAGAAAGAAAGAGATCCTCTATTGGGCAGGGAGAAAACAAACCTACTTCCTTTGTAACATCCCATCTCAGAGGGAAACAAAGTGGAAACAGGATGGGCTGTGCATGGTGCAGGAAACTAGCTATAGCAATTCATTGTGTATAAATAATCAAATGTTCCTCAAAAGAGAAAGTAAAACCAAAGGATTATGAATACCAGCCACTAACAATACCCTGAGTTACCACTTTGGGCACACCACAGTGAGGACACCTTCACAGACTAAGTACACAGACTGTGATTTTTAAATTCTCTAAAGGATAGGCAGACACCTCACTTCACTCTCTCAGGGTTCTGCCTCTCCAGGTACGTGGCCCACAGAGCACTGGAGGATTTTTTAGATCTACTTCCTAGGCTTCTTAGACTTACTGCCTGCCATGCTGTTGACTTCGGGAGATTTCTGGGCTTTAAAAATAGCCTATGGCACACGTTTTCAGAGGACAGGTTCCTTTCTGGCCAAAAATGTATGGAATGGCGCTTTCCTGGGAAACAGTGGGCCTTTGTTACAGAGTTGAAAGTGTTTCCCTCCTCCTGAGCCTGCTGCAGTGATTTGCCTAATGTCACTGACCCTGTTTTAATTAAGTCCTCCTTTTGTGTTGTACTCAGTGCCAAGAAGCGTAAATGAATGTTGTCTATTTCAATGGCCTTGGTTTTTTTCTTTTTTCTTTTTCTAACTCTATTTTAGGAAATTTCTGGGGGTCACTCTTCTGCAGACAGAGATAAGAGTTAAGAGTCTTTTTCTCAAGAAATAACATTCTCTTAAGTGAACCTTATCTTTGTTTTTCTTTCTCTCTCGTGTAACTGAATTCTAAAGTCCAAAAGAATTTTTTCGGCTCCTGATAGAAACTGGAGATAGTGATGTAATTTACAGGCCTTTGTTGGATGGAGGAAACTTTGCCTGCACTTGCCCTTGCGAAATTCCAACAGTCTGAGTTTTCAGAAATGTACAAAAACAGAATCGTGATGACCACTACTTAGGGCTACTACACAAAAATTGGATAATTGGCATATCAAATTCCTCGGGCTGCTCTAACAAATTACCACAGGCTGGGTAGATTGAAGTAACAGAAATGTACTGCATCATAATTCTAAGAGGCTAGAGATCTGAAATGAAGCTGTCAGCAGGACCACACTTTCTCCGAAACCCATAGGGAAGAATCTTCCCCTATCTCTTCTATTTTCTATTGTTTTCTGGCAATCCTTAACATTCCTTGCCATACAGAGCATCACTCCAATCTCTGCCTCCATCATCACATGGTCATCTTCTCTCCATATGTCTCTGCCTTCCTTTTCTCTTATAAGGACAGCAGTCCTGTTGAATTGGGACTTGTCCTATTAATCTTAACTTAACTTGATTACTGTGCAAAGACCCTATTTCTAAATAAGGCCACAGGTGCTTAGGTTAGGATTTCAACATACTGTTTGGTGATAGGGATTGGGGGATGGGGACACACAATTCCAACAGCTTATTAAAAGCCCTAAGCCTTCACAGAAACACCTTGGAGTATTGTTATATAATCAGTTTATAACTGTAACGACAAAGGCCCACCTTTCTCATTTTAGCAACATGACTAACCTGCTGACCACGTCGATGGCATATACTGCCTATGGAGTGCTTGTTGTGTGCCCGGCACCATGCTGACCCTGAGGTTTCAGCAGTGAAGGAGGCAGATGCTGGCATCCCTCTGAGAACATAGTCTCAAAAAGGATATTTTCATTAGAGATATAATATCCTAAATATCAGTTACTAACTCCCAGTGCCATAGCACCTTTCCAGAAAGGAATTCTTTTTTATTTGCTGACATTGCTGGAGGCTTTTTGAAGGAATGATGGAAGACAAGATTCGAAAAACAAGAAATGAGCAGTCCCTCAAAAAATAGTGCTTCTCACTTCTGCTTTACCCAGAGCATCATTTTTTTTTTTAACATATTGGACATCTCTGAAAGATTTTGTTGAACAAAGTATACCATGGCTAGGTTATGCTGTGGAACAAACAACTCTAAACTCTCATACTTAAAATAAAATTTACCTTGTGCTTCTGCACACTCGTGTGTATACATGCCAGCACACACACTACTGCCACCACCACATTACCATCACCAATCTGGGAGTTGTGCTATGTCACCCCCACTCTAGGCCTGGGCTAACAAAGTAGCCTTATCTGGAACTGTACAGATGGCTGTGTCAAAGGGAGAAAGAGAAGAGAGTAAATCATACACTTAAACTCTTTCACCTAGAAGTGTTGTGTCCACTCACATTTTGTTAACCAAAGCAGGTCACCAGGCTGTGCTTCATTTCAGCAAATCATGTATGTTCCTCCTGCCAAGCTTGTCCCTAGAAGAAACAGAGAGCACACAATATACTCAGGGAACAGAACTAATTGCTTCCGCACATGGGTAGAAAGGAAAGTTTCAGCCTTGTTTCAGGATAAACATCCCACAACAGATATGCCTTTTGGGTCAAACAGATTAAGTATGTGAAAGAACAGAGTAGGTGCTCAGTGCAAGTCTTGTCAAGCATGAATCTGTTCCCTCACCTCTCTGTACATGTACCCAGAAGCCACGCCCCTTCCCAGCCATTCCTTCTTAGCTTTGGTCCATGGGCCCTCATGATCACATATCAGCTAAGACAGGACCTGTGCTGTCTCTAGGAAATGAAAAAGGAAAACCCAAACTTAAGAAAGGAATAAATCAGATGCTATAACTTAAATATGAAACATCCCCCAAAAGCTCGTCCCTTCCTTTGGTGTGCTACAGGGGGTTGGTAGAACCTTTAGGAATTGAGGCCTAGCAAAGGAAATTAGGTCATTGAAGGTGTGCCCTTGAGGAAATATTGGGACCCTAGTCCCTTCCTCTACCTCCCTTTGCCTTCCACTTGCCATGAAGTAAAGGCTTTCTTTGTCATATGCTTCTGCCTGGATGGACCATGTTGCCACAGGCACAAAAGCATCAGGCCAACCAGCAATGGACTGAAACCTCCAAAACTGAACTAAAATAAACTTCACCTCCTTATAAGGTGTTCTTCTCAGGTGTTTTGTCTCAGTGATAGGAAGAAGACTACTACATTGGCTGGGGATTTAGCTCAGTAGTTGAAGTGTGTGCCTAGCAAGCACAAGGCTCTGTTTGGTCCCTGGAGCCAAAAAAAAAAAAAAAAAAAAAAAAAAAAAGATTAGTACATCAAGGGATAAATGTTCCTGAGCAATTCCTTGCAGCTTCCCTTCCAATAGCAACTTCCCAAGAACACATACAACATAAATTTGTGTAGAGATATTTTATTTACTCACAACCTTTCAGGGATATGTTGTATTTAGAACTCCCCTTGAGTTCTAAAATTTTTTCCCTGAAGTAAACAGGAAAAACTTACAAGTCATTGGTAGCTAAAATTACTACTGTTTTTGTTCTGTTCCAGTTAGTGGCTATTAACAGCCAGATTCCCACGACTGCCTCTGTCCCAGATGCCCAGCCAGGCAGCCCCAGGTGTGATAAGAGACATTCTGTCCTGATTACTCAGAGGAACTCTTGGCCTTGATAAGTGTTCAAGTTGCGTTAGCTCAGTACAGGACGTTCAGCACCTTGGGGTCCCCAGGCAGCCTATATATAATGCACTCCAAAGCTGGAGATGTCTCTGTGCCTTGAAGCCAGGCTGAGCTTCCTATCTTCCTGCCTCCTTTTGAGCCTCCCTTTGAGCAAGGTGGTCACATCACGCTGGAGATGCACTACACATCTGTAATAGGCATTGCTTCCCCAGCATCATTCACTCCTGGGGCTTAGACTCCTTCTCAAAGAGGAGACTGAAAGAGATCCAGCTGTGGAACTCACAGAGCTTCTTGGCACTTAAATCACTACCCCAATCTGGACAGGGCTGTCAGGAAATCAGAGCAGTGTGTGCTTAGGGACTCTCATATTGGCACCTTTTCTGACTTCCCCTACTGGACAGGGTCAGGCAAATAGTAAGTTTCTACAGGGCTTCGCAGTGCGCAGGGATTTTGTAATCTTGCTTTGTTTGACCCTCACAGTTGTTCTGTAGTAGAGAAGCTCTGGTTCCCATTCTACTGACCATTTAAGGCACAGAGAGGCACAATAACTTGCTCTAAGTCCCATACATTTCTGGGATCCCAGAGACTCATATTCAAATTACACTTCGTCTTCATGTCACTACCTCTTAATCTCACCTGTAGAATAACTGTCCCACCTGACAGTGTTGCACAAGCACTCTGGTCATGTGAGGGCCTGTCAGGGTCCCAGAACAGAGATGCTCCAAAAAGTATACTGAATGAATTAATGAATGTTGCCCTTTTGTGGGTGTTGTTTTCTTCCAAGCTGCCCTTGTTTTCATTCTCATTAAATATTAGCCTTTGCAGGAAAGATGGAAAACCTTTAGTCTCAACTGCACATCATCACAGACCAATTTATTTGTCCCCATTCAGTAACTCATACTGAGAGATTTTCTGCCTGCCATACCTTATTTATGACCACCTTCCTCTTTCACCACTAAAAGGCACTACAACTCAACCATGGCTCCTGACACATACACATAAACACACACACACACACACACACACACACACACACATATACACACATGGTATCATTTGAATTAAAATACTAATTTATAAGTAAATACTAACATTTATGGAGCACTTATTAGGAGCCAGGTGCCTCACTGGACACTTTGCTAGGACCTGAGCCCCAGCAATCTGACCCCTGAGCCTGCACTATTACACTTGATCTTAGCCAAAAGGCCGAGAAGCGATGCCTGCACTATTAAATACTACACAAACCAGTAACACAAGAGCTACCATTTGTTAAGTTTATACTGTGTGCAGGAGACACAGTAATACACTCTTCAAATTTAATTGTTCTAGCAAAGATCAGAAGCGGGTGGTGCCACTCCTCCACTTTGCATGTGAGGAACTGAAGCCAAAGGATAGTAGCACACATAGCCACATAGCCACGATGTGGCAGAGCTGGGCTTTGAGCTCAGGCGCTCTGGTGACTGAGCACATGCGTTTCACTGTTCATGTATGCTACCTTCTCTCTGATGTTCCTCTAAACTTCACTTGAGGCACTTGCATCCTCAGATGCTTTGTCAGTGCTTTGTACTCTTGGAAATCCCTTGAAAATCCCAGTTCAAGCCTCAGGGACTCCAATGAATTCAGGGTGTCAGGATGGAACTAAGCAGGGTGAGGAAGCAACACCCTCGCCCCAAGAAATGTAAGTATTCTTTCTGAACCCACGGAAAAGGAATGCAGAGGGGTGAGCATCTGCATTCCTCAGTTGATCAGAATCTCAAGGGAATACAAAGAACCACCCTATCACCAGTTACTGCTGGAGAAAATGGTGTTGGGTTGCTAACTGCAAATTAGGGTATTTCCAGTGGAGGTTTTCTTCCCTGAGGATATCTTCTTTCTGAGCTGGTAGTCTAGATGCAGTTTCTCCAGGAATTGGGTGGATGAGCAAGAGTCCCCCTTCTAGAATTCTGCTGGGACATTTTATTTTGTTCGTCATCATGATCCCTCACCCTTCACATACATCAAAGACAAATATTTCATTAGTGCTCCCAGTGTGCATTTCTGTTTGGTACACTTCATTCTGCCCCTCTACCTGTCAGGAAATACAGCCCCAGATAATAGAAATTCTGTGTTGGTGGAAACGGCAGTGGACTTTAGATCCTAATTCAAGCAGGTTCTGCTGCTTATGAGCCGTGCGATTTTGGACAAGCCATTTCATCTCTCTGGACTTCACTGTTCTTGTTTATAAAGTGAGGTCTTTCCATCAGACATCTCCAAATCTTCACCCAGAGGAATCCTTTCGGATCATTTTGAAGTGGTTAAAAAGGTTTTTTTGTTGTTGCGTTGTTTTTGTTTTGTTTTGTTTTTGAGACAAGGTCTCACTATGTAGTTCAGGTTGGCCTGGAAGTCACAGCAATCCTCCTGCCCCAACCTCCTGAGAGCTGGGATTAAAGGCATGCACCACCATGCCCAGCTAAAAAGTTCTTAATACATTTCAAAAGGTGATATTTTTGAAGTATGATCTCTGCAGAGCATGAAACTACACACAAAAAGAGTGTTCTGAAATTTTAATAGCTCGGGTTGGGGATTTAGCTCAGTGGTTAGGGTGCCTGCCTAGCAAGCACAAGGCCCTGAGTTCGATCCCTGGCACCAAAAAAAAAAAAAAAAGAAAGAAATTTTAGTAGCTTAAATTTAAATGTTCAAGCATCCCTCCTCCCTTGCCATCTTGTCTTCAACAAAAAGGGTCTATTTTCATACACCAGATAATATCAGGGGTCACATTTTTCCTATGTTTACAATTAACCACACAAAAGCTTTGCTAAGGTCTAAAATAGTGCATGGATCTCACCTCTGAATAGGTGAGTTATTTTTCTAAACGTCTTACTGAACCTCTATCTGGGCTCAGGGGACAGAGGGACTCTTGAGAACCGAGTTGTTTGGGTTGAGAGACATTTCCAGAACACAGCCATGTTAAGAACATCAAGAGGCCAGGAGTGAGTCACAGGATTAGTTAGTGTGGGTCAAGTGACTTCGTCAAGCTTATTCAGTGAGTCATCAGTGAGTCACCAGTGAGCCTGGAACTGGAACGTGGTTCTAATTTGAAAGAATTGGTCTCTATGGTGTAGGAGTGGAAAATCAATTTTCTCTCTACCTTTCACAGTTATTCACTGGGATGAACCCCTGTAACCAAAGACAGATTAACAAAAGAAAACAGACAGAAATTTAATAATACACCTCATATACACATGGGAAAAACCCAGAAAATGAGTAATTCTCAAGAGGTGGCTTTGAGTTCAAGCTTAAATACCATCTTCCATTGAAACAAAGAAAGAAGAGTGTTAGGAGACCAGTCACAGGGAGGTGGCCAGGAAAAGCACAGCAAGTAGGGTAAGACTTAGTCTACAGATTCAGTTGATGCTTTCTTTATTCATAAAAGCTTTCAGTAATTTAGAATCTTCCTCTTCCTCATACAGAGATGGAGACACTCCTGAAAATGGAAATTTCCTTTATAGATGTAAATTTCTCTTACAGAAGAATAACTTCTTTTCCTGCACCTATAGTTTCCTCAAAATAATCCGTAAGCAATAGTAACATATTTTGAGGTGGCATAGTATGATTTCATACAGCCATATTTGGGGATGGCACATTTCTGGCTCCCTGCATTTGCATTATTTTCTCACATGATTATCCTCTGGATAACCCAGGCAGAAGGGCACCCACTTATGAATATTAGAGGTACTGCTACCTGTGGGGGGGGGAGACTTGTTAAGATACATATCTCTAACAAGACCTCTCCATGTGTGCCTCAGAATGGCAGCTGTTTAGGAGGCAAGTCAAAGACCTGGCTTTTTAAAGAGTTCTGGGTTTCTAGGTTTGATTTATCCTCCCACTGACAACAAGGAAACTACTGCTACTTAAACTTCAGAACACCTATATGTGACTGATTTTTTCATCCAGAGCACTCCTTGAAGCTCATTATTACCAACAAGGTATGACTTTCCAAACTTAAACTCCAGAGAGATGATCTTCAGAAGCAAGTTGCAAAAAGCTAATCCAATGGTTAGTTTTTATCTTAACTGATATGAACAGAAGCCCTACAATTATTTCAAAATGGCATGGCAAATGTCTGGGAAGTATGTGTGTGGGGGAGGGTCTTTTCCTCTACCTATTTTAGATTCTCCATATAGGACCCTGTAAAATAAACTGAGCCAGGAAAGATTAACAGGAGAAGAACAAGCCAGGCATGGCAGCACACTCTGGGAGGCTGAGCCAGAATGGCAAATTCAAGCCCAGCTTGGGCTCAGACTTAGCAAGGCTGTGTCTCAAAAGAAAAGAAAAGAAAAAGTCTGGGGATGCAACGCAGTGAAGCCCTGTGCCACAAAAAAAGGAGGAAAGGGGTCATTAAAACTTTGTTTTAAATATACTGAAAAAAGCGTTTGGGGCTTCTAAGGTAAGGCATTATGAGGAGGTGTCCCAGAAAATTATGCTAAATAAGGTTTATTAAATAAGTTTTATTTTGCAGAATTAAGTCAATGTCTTTTCCACTGACAGAGTTGTTAAGAGTTCTCCTGTCCCTGGAACAGAAGAAGGAGACATCTATACAGGCGGAAATTTTTTATATAAATGTAATTTTCCTTTACAAAAGAAATATTTTTGCCCAATTTTGAAAGCTTTTTCTGCACCTGCTGATTCTCAATAACCTTTAGCTCAAAATAATCTCTAGGCCCAAGAGGCATATTTAGGGGTGGCATTTTCCGGTTACCCTTCACCTGAAATTTGCTCCCAAATCTTAAGAGTAAATTAATTCAAATACCTAGTCTTCATCGGTGAAGCCCTGCACCCCTGAGTCCTAAGTGATTCCCTCTCCCCTGGCCCATCCACCATCTTCTGTGTGCTCATTTCCCTTCTCTAAGCCACAGAGGCAGCTCTGCCGGGCATTACTCAGCACCATTCAGCATTGCTCACATGATCCACTGGGTAGGATACAGCATAGCAAACAGACAAATCACCTGTGCACCATCGAAATTTTTTCAACACTTTTCATCTTTATTCATCAAGCATCATCATCAGGCATGCATTAGTCCACGTCTCCATCTATTCAAAATTTATGTATTTAGTATCTATTATGGACAAAGCCTGGGAATATAGTGGTGAGCAATAACAAAGATAGATGTAGACTTTGCCCTCGAGAAGCTTATAGTCAGATGGAAGGAGGTAATTAACCAGGTAGCCACACAAATACATGTGGAAACTTTGTGTATACGGGGATGAGGTTCTTGAAGTCTCTACTTCGAGTTGAAAATTATCAAAAGAATGAGTGGGAATTTACTGAATGTAGAGTGAGGAGAGGCAGGATGTTCCAAGCAGAAGGAACAGTATGTGAATTGGCCCTGAGCTAGGAATATCATGATACACAGAGGACTAGAAAGAAGGCTGATGCCTGGAGAATAAAAGGCATAAGTCTTAGTTTTGTCTTGTCTTTGAGTCGCAGTGGTAGAAGATTAGATCATAAACTTGGTGTTAGACATGTTAAGTTTGAAGTGTTCTGTATACATATCAGGGAGACAGTTAAATAGAGAGTTCTAGAGCAATGCCTCTGAAATGGAGGATACTCCTACCCCAGGGCATATTTGCCTGGGGTCTAGAGATATTACTGTTGTCACAATGGAGTGTAGGTTGCTACTGGTATCTAGTGCGTAGAGGCCAAGGATCATGCCGAACATCCTACACTTCAAGAACAATACCATCACAAGAATTATTTAATCCAAACTGTCACTAGCCAAAGATGAGAAACCATAGCTCTCAAATATCTGAGAGTCATTATCCAAGTCCCTTGGGTATTGATAAGATCATAAAGGGGGGGGTATGAGATTAGTAAGGAAAGTGCAAGAGCATAAATTCTCGAGAAACTTTATCACATAATGGCTGAATGATTCCAGTATAAGAGACTAAGAAGGAGCAGGCAGAGGAGCAGGAGGAAAACTCAGAGAAGGTGGAGTCCGAGTTAGGGTGGAAACCTGAGTAAAAATGCTAGATGCTGCTGAAAAGCTGAAGGAGCAAGGCCTAAACAGTGTCCACTGCATTCAGGGATGATGGTGTAAAATAATTCTGCTTTAAAGGAAATAAAAGAATTCTTTATCCTGAGCCAAATATGAGTGACCATGGCCCGGGAACACAGATTCAACTTATCCTGAATGATATGTGGAACAGGTTACACAAGCTTTTAGTCACAGAACAAAAGGAAGTTGTAAGTAAACATATTTACCAATTACATTGGTGGGAGCAGGGTACAGCAAGGCAGAGAAATTTCTTCTATAGGATTCAAATATTACCTTATAGCTTTCTTAGTGTTAGGGTTGACGGAGGATAGAGGTGTGTCAAGCTTAGCTATAAATTCCAAAAGTTCTATCTAGAAGTCACAAGAATTCAGGTCAGAGGTTAATAATAAATGGCTATTAAAAGGGTCTAAAGATGGGGGAAGATAAAAGTGCAACATTCCATCTCTCCACAATCATGACACTCTAGTTAGCCAAGGTCAAACCGTCTGCAGGCTCTTGAATATAGATGTGACTTCTTCAGACAACTTCAGTTCACAGGGATGTGAAGGCCGTCAGAAGTTTGGTAGCATCATGTTAAGAAAAGACACACTGCATTGGGCCAAGAACTGAGGGGAAGATGAAAAATGAAGGCAGCTTATGTAAGCAATGCCTTTAAGAAGTTTGGCAGTACAAGGGAAGAGAAAAAACAGTCCTGCAAGGACAGTTAGGAATCAAGAATAGTGGTATTTTTAAATTATTTTTTATTTTGGTTTTTTTTTATGTTGGAAACTTTCAAATATATGTAAAGTGAGCAGATTATTATAATGGACCTTTATGTACGTTGAATTCTGTGGACTCTAGATTCTGGAAGTTATTTATATTCAGTGGCTCTAATTCTTTTGGTTTGTTTTTGTTTCTTTTGGGGGGGGGTGCTGGGGATTGAACTCAGGACCTTGTGCTTGCTAGGCAAACGCTCTACCACCGAGCTAAATCCCCAGCCTGGACTCTAGATTCTGTTTTGTTTCTCCAAAGTATTTTTTTTTCTAGGAGAATTAACTGGATTCTAATTTCAGATTTTACACCTTCTAATCAGCAATAGCTGAAATATCTGCTCAATTCTTTCAGCTTTCGACTGCAGCTTTTTGGCCACGGCCTGTATATGCATAGTTCAATGGTCAGTCGATGGGTTTGAGAATTCATCACCTCTGCAGTTGCTTCCCTTTCAGAATTCTCCCCCTTCACTTTCCAGTTGCTCTGCCAACCCAAGCTCTGTTCTCTGACACCCCAAGATAGTAAGACTTTGGCTTTTTGCTCTCCACATTGATTGCAAATTGGTACCCTCAGGCAAGAAACTGTAAGTCTGCAAATCTCAAGAGATATGAGATTTTCTTGCTTTCACATGTAGACTCCCCTCTAGTTTCTGCCAACCATAAGCCAAATATCATTGCCATAAACACACTTTTCATAACAATAAGTTTTTAGAAATTAATAATTTTATAATTGGTATCTGCAGGAAGGTTATTCTGTCCAAATGACTGTGTTATTACCAGAAGCTAAAGACTTATTTTTGTTTTCGGGATGATAGACTTGGCATGCTTCAGGGCTAATGAGAAATTAATGCAGAATCCAGTAGAGTGAGAGGAAAGGAACTGCTCTGTGGGTACACATATTGCCTCACCCCTGGCCCCAGGGTAGAAGACTCATTCATGCCCACATATTTCAGGTCTAAACATTAAAAGTTCTAACTCAAGCTTAAAAACCATTAAATAAAAGATGGTCTATTATCCTATCTTTACAAACACACCTATATTTGATGAGCTAGAAGGCTGAATTTGAATTTTGAATTCTCAGACTCCAGTGGTGCAAAGAAAACTGTCTCACGACTGGCATTCTAGCCTCTTCCCACCCCAGGTGCATCCCCATTTCAGGGGCCTCGTGCACACGTGTCTGGACATCCCAAACCACATGTCCATGATCCATTCACAACCCCTGCCCTAGGGGTCCAGCCACTGTAGTGTGGTCTGCACTCGGGAGAAGGAATCTGGAGAAAATGACCACACAAGCAGTCTTAGGGCCATGTAGCCAGAGAAGTCTGGGTACCTACCCTAGAGGGAGAGAGAATGAAGACTCAAGAACACAAACTCCAGCTGGGCACACTTCTTGGCTACATGGGCCAAGAAAAATTGGAGGCAAGCCAGAGCTAGACCTTCTAAACTTGCAGGCATTGAGAAGGGATCCCTCTTGCCAGGTCTATGGGCAAAATTAAATGGCACAATGCTCACTTAATTAGGTGATGCAATGATTAAGTGGCTGCAAGACCTGATACATTTTCTCTTTGCTCTGTTCCTATGCGATCTAACTGCCCGGTTTCTCTGTTTGTATGTGTGTTTTTCTCCTAGTGGGCTCTTTATTACCATTCATGACAAGGGCCACATTGCAACAATGCTGAATTCTTGGCCAGAAGAAAATATTAAGGTATGATCTTGTTTTCATTGCTATTGCTTCTTGCTGGGTAAATCCTTTCAGCCTGTCTTACAGTCATTTCTTCCTGTAGATGAGCTATGATGACATCAAAGGCAACACACTGCCCTCCTTTACCAGGCAAGACTGTAGACTTCTCATGGTCAAACGCAAGTGTACCTCAGAATAGAGAGTATATTATTCAGGCACCCATGTTAAGTTACCCATCATCATCATCACCATCATCATCATTATCATCATCATCATCATGAGTCTGAACATATATTCAGCATGTATTGAGTACTTGCTAAATATAAAACGGCAATTTCGATTGCAAATACAGCAAAATATCACACAAAAACTGTCTTCTCAAGTATCAGGAGGGAAATGAGACAGACGTACCAAAAACTAGCAAGGTAGACCTTGACCAGAGTTAAGTGAGGTACACAGAAAGAGCTGCCAGTTTTCAAAGAGGCAGAGATGACTTTTAGCTCAAGGAAAATCTCAGATGATATCAAGGGCAAATGATCCTGGACCTGGGGCTTGAACTGAGGGTACAGTGTGGACAGTTAGGCACTGAGAAACTGGGATGTAGGCGACAACCTTTTGCATGAAGAGAAAGTTATGTTGAGCAGTATCTCCCCACTTGGCCTTGTGTACCCCAGGTATACACAGCACTAGGAGTTATATGCAGAGTGACAAAGTAAACCTGGTATTTTTTTCTGGAGTATCAATTCTTTTCAAAAAATTTCGGAAGAAAACTTTTTTTATCAGCAAGAGATTTTATTACAACTCTAAATTTAAGTATTTTTTTCACATACCATTTGTTTGGTTTTCTTTCCAACTGTCTTTGGTATTGCCATTTAGATTTTTTATCATTTTACCTTTTAAAAGTATATTTCATTAGTGCCTATTACTTTTACAAAACAGTAGATTTCAATGTGGCATTTTATTTTTTCTTACTTTTTATTTTTATTACATGTTTGCAATTACATAATGATTACATTCCTTGTGGGGAGTCAGTATATGTACATAGCACAGCTTAATTTTTTTGCATCTCCTTCCCCTCTCCTCCTTCACTATTCCCTCCCTCTTTTGGTCCCCTTTCCATTTGCAAAAGATCTGTCTCCTTGTTTCCTATTATTTTTTATTTTGCTCTTTGTTTATACTTCGAGTTTTTCATGTAAGAGAAGCCATGTGATACGTAAGCTTGTGTGTCTGATTTATTTCACTTAATATCATGTCTCAAAGTACATCCATTTTTCTATAGGTGACTGCACTTTACTCTTCTTTATAGCATAGTTAAAATGTTGTATTTTTATATATACATATAATATGTTTAGATCATATCCATCCCCCCATTACCCTCATAAATACCTCCCTACCCTTTACCTTATTCTCTTCCTCTTGTCTAACAATAATGGGAGAAAACATTTTGATATACGAAATGGGATACAATGTGGGATGTAAATGCTGTGTTAATTTTTAAATATAAAACATAAAACTTTGTAGAAATTTATTAGCCTCTGGCTAAACCCCAGATCTTCTGCCATAAGAACATCTGGGGTAAAGTTTTGGGACTCTGACATCTAAGATGATTGTTACTTTCGGAAGTAATATAGGTGAAGCAAAATGCCAAGTGTCTGCTGACTGCTTAGTGAGAGTACTTCTGGCACAGGAGCTGGGGAAGGGACAGGGCTGACTAAGTACACTGTAAGAAACTCTTTGGGCCAGTGCTCACACCACTGTACCTCCTCCAGGAGTCCTCCTCCACCTTTGTATGCTGTCCTGGTCCTCTCGCCCTCTTTCCCTGTCAAGTCCCTGAGCCCCATCACCCCTCTCCAAAGGGAACCAAACATGGTTTCCTCCTACCTACTTCTAGTTGTCTCCCTCCCACTTCTGGGCAGTGTTACCATTCAGATCAGAGCAGAGAGCAGAGAGCAGAGAGGGGCAGCATCTTTGCTCTCAGGAGGCAGGCCCGAGCCAAGGGCCACAGTCTAGGCCCTTGGACTTCAGTCCTGGCCATGGTAAATAGTTCTTTTCATACATCTCTGTCTAGCAGTGATTTTGCCCTGTGCTTATCCTTGCTTATCCTTGCTTATCTGCTTAGACTTCAGTTATGTGTAGGCACTGGTCTAAATATTGAGTTCTAAGTACCAAAGAGATAAAGACAGTGGTCTTTAGAGGAAGAGAAATGGGGGCTTTGGTGTCACCCCAGAGGAGATAGGACTCAAAAAATCCCAAATAGAGACATCATGACCTTCAGGGAGAGTATATGTTACATAAGCAGATCTGGGACAGAGTGGCATCTAATTCAGTTGCATTTGACCACCATTTGGTAAACCCTGGGGCGCAGGGTTATAGAAGGGTAGGCTCAAATGCAAGGAGCACACAGCAGCTAGAGAGACTGACCTGGAAGCTGTGAGAGCACACTGTGTCTGTGCTGCCAAAAAGAGAAGTCTGTGAGGCAAGGAGCAAATCGGTGACCAATCTCCTGTCTACCCAGAGGGACCCAGAGTGGACAGGTGAATGCCTCCTCCATCTTTTATTCCTGTCTCACTTTGGAGAAGCCCAGAGGTCAGTTCTGGTTATTGTGTAAAGGAAGCAGCCCTGGCTTTGCAACCAGACGGGCATTCTGGTCTTAAATCTTCCATATGCATGTGTGTGCAGACAACCTCTCTGAGCTTTGTCTTCCTACTGTGACGATTAACTATAATAATGTCTGTACACATTGAAGGGCACTTGAACAGATGTTGTCATTACTGGAGGTGGCAGAGGCAGGTGTAGTTTGCATACTTGTGCAGAGCCAAGGGGCAACTGTGCAGGGGTCTTAACTCAGAATCAGAGGCCACAAATGAGCAGTCATATGATTTGGCCCCCAGACACATTTAATTTGGCTTTTGGTGGTTGTTGGAAATTCTGAATTTGTAGGCAATGTTTTAAAATCAGGAAATTTCATTTTACAAAATAAATATCAAAACACTTGAATTTCTTGCTTCCCTGGAAAAAAACAGGAGCTCTGAATACTGAGCCTATAGCCTGGGATGTAAACAAGCCAGCTGGGGCTTATTTGATTCCCCTTGTGTACTCCAGACCCCTACCTTGCCCCAGTCACTGGCTTCTTCTAGAGGTTCCCTCCCCTTACCCACAAGGTGACCTTTTAAATGTTCAGAAGGTGTACTCTTGCTTGTTTCCTGACATTTTCTCCAGATGCCTTAAAAAGAAGAGATGCTCTTCCTAACTAGGCAGGGAATCTCTACTCATTTTCCCTTGCATGGCACTTTGGAGCCGACACAGGATTTCTCCTTCACCATTTCCAATCCATCTCACAGGCACCGTGATGGAAATACTGAAACCGCCAAGATGGGTTGTAAAGAGCAGGTACAAGTATGTTTTGCTCAGATAAGCAAGCTAGTTAACTCACTTGCCTGAGGCCCATAAAATAAGTGTTGGTGCCCAACTCATGGCCTGCTGCTGAGCCACCTCTCTCCCAGCTAAGGAGTGGGAGAGGAAGATTTTTTCAACATGCAGGTATCTTTAGACCCTGGCTGCAGAGGAAGAGTGGTTCAGAGTACCTTCGAAGTCAACTCAAAAATGACTTTCTGTTTTTCCCTAGGTAGAAAGCAGAGCTGCAAACTGAGATGTGAGAGAGGTAGGCTGTGAGGGAAATAGGGCCAAAGCCCAGGACTGGAAAGGTCAGGAAGTTTAGTGGGCCCTTCTTGTTCAGGGAGGATGGGGCAGGCCACATCATGCCACCCACAGAAGTCCAGCATAAATCACAAAGAGGAATTAGAATTGCTTTCCTTACTTTCTCCGACAGTGGCCACTGCCTGGAACTAGACGGCAGCTCAACTGAGGCTTACCCTCCTCCCCAACAGTTTTCCCCAGCTCCTAAATGTCTGCTTTATACTAGTCCCAACAGCTTCCAGAGCAGGTATTGAGAGGCAGCTGGGTATGGAGCCAAAGGAGCGTCCTTCAGTAGGCACCAGCCATGTGGGTTTTTAAAACTGAGCCAGATTTCTAGGGCCAAGTGCCTACCTAGCATGCACAGGCATGGTCTGTGCAAAAACCCACACTGTGCTCAGTATGAGAGACTGGATTTCCCTGGAAACAGACTCTGAGATAGAAATCAGCATGTTAGCATTCTTAGGTCAATGCCAGTGGAAGGGAATGAGGCAGGATAGATCAGAGAAGTTCAGCTATAGTGAGATTGGCAAGAAAGGCTCAGCTGCCCTTGAAATGAAGTGTGGTATTAAGTAAGGTGGCACTCTTTGGTGGAGGAAATTCCCCAGGTGAGTTGATAGCTGAAATTCTAGATGGGGAAATAACTCTTCCATAGTACTTTTCATACTTAACATACTGAATTCTCCTGACAACACTGTTAAGGGGTAGGAATCATTATTATTTTTGTTTTATAGACAAAGAAGCTGAAAAGTTAGGTTCTTTACAAGTAAGGAGTGGAATCAAGATTTTAATATGCATTATTTATGTTGTGGGGTGGAGAGAAGGGAAACAGGAAGAAGGAGGCAGGAAAGGAAGAACGCAATCAGAAGAGGAAGTTGAGATTGTACATATGGTACTGTAGGCAGCCCATGACCATAACTACAAGACTAAAGAAGCCCCAAAGCAAGCAACATATCACGATCCTTTGGTCAGTTTTGGGTCGGTCCCATTAGGTCCCCTCTAAGCTAAGGGACACACCTGCTAAATCAAAAAAGGACTTGAGTTTGAGATGCACAGGCAAAGACAGAACACGGCACACTATTTCCCAAATTTCCTACTGGTCATCTGAAAGACAAGGGAGTTATGAGTTACAAAACTTCCAAACAAAGAAAAAGTTATTATGTCGTTCCATGAAAGTATTGTTGTGCTTTAAAATGAAAGATGCTGCCTAGATTTTCCCTCTAAGCCTTTTGACAATCTACTGAACTAATGGTCCCCACCATTAATTCCATTGTTGCCATGAAAAATGGAATGAACATCTTCTCTCTGAACTTCTTAGTCTGTACCAGCCCTGAATTCTGTCCAGTGCAAAAGTCACTTTATGTTCTATGTTGGATCCATCACATTGCCCAATATTTACTGAGTATGTATCACATTGCAAGCACCTATGTAAGTGCTGAAGAATCAAAAATGACAACCTATTATTTACTCCTAAAGAGCTTGGAATTACTATGAAAGACAAGGAAATATATGTAACTGTGGTACAAGGAAGAGAGTGATAGATTTTTGGGTGAAGAAAATGCTGTGGGTATTCATGGGAGGAAGTGATGACTTCTAAAAGGGAAACTTCACGGAGGGAGCCACCTTTTGAACTGTTCCTTGAAACATGTGAAGATGGTAGGATTCTGACCAAGGAAATAAAGGGATTGAGGGGGAAAACAGCGTGTATGCAAGAAAACATAAACATCATGCAGAATTGAAAATATTTTAGATGGGATAGAAGATGGAGAAGTAAAAGGGAAATTCAAAGAGTAGATCAGAACTGGTCTGTGGAAATCATAAATGTCAGTGTAAAATGTTCAAACTACATTTTATGGTGATCCGGAACCACTGGGTATCTGGAGAAAAGGAGTTGATACATCTGGTTGTGCTTTGGAAAATGAAATGGAATAGGGGGACTCTAAGAGTAAGAAGTCAGAAGACCCCTGCAGTAGCTCAAGCGAGAAGTGGACAGGCTGGTAGCAATGGTATGGAACAGTTGTATGAAAGCAGTAGCAATGGTATGAAGATCATGGAACCAATGTCAGAAATATGGAGCAGGTAAAAATCAGTAAAACTAGATGGAGTAAATCTTCGGTCTCAATCTCTGCTGCCCTTCATGCTACTCTGCTGCCCTTCATGCTATTCTGCTGCACTCGAGCCACCTCCCAAAGTCATGCTTGTTAATTGATACGTTCCACCTCTCTTGCCCTTTAGCTTGTTAAGGGCTGGGTCCGTGCATACTTGTTTTTACAGAAAAGCAAACTGAAGCTCCTTCCTCCAGGATCCAGCACAGTGTCTTGTGCAAAGTAGATGCTTCTTAAATATGTATTAAACAAATGAATAAAAAATATCCATTGTAACTATATAATAATATATATTATCACCATCGGCTTCATCAACATGTTAATTTATAGCAGTTAAACCTTGAACTAGCACTATCTCTAGTCCATAGTCAGCTCTCAGTGATTGTTTGCCAAATGCAAACGATAATACCAACATGGCCTGAGAATTTTCCTGATTTCACATGAAATAGTAATTTTAGAAGACACCACAAGGAGATCAGTTCTTTGCAAATTGGATTTGCCATAGGCCAGGAGCAGGCCAGGGAGTATATATATCAGTCTCCACACCCTGGAGCTGTAGCATCAGCATGAAGGCTCATTTCTTATTTTTCCCCTTTATTATGTCCTTCCCTACCTGCCCGTCCCCCAGGTCTCAGGTGGGAAGTGTATGTTGGTTTCTTTGAGGGAGACCGACTAAATGTAGTTTCCTTCCAGCTGTTTCTGCAGCCCCCAAACCTCAGAATGCAGGACAAGTGTCTGTCATTTTGCCACAGTGGGATTTCTCACCAGCATGCCAAAAAAGACAGCCACCTGGAGTTGAATGAATCCTCTGGCCTCATCCCAGACAAGTAGTTTCATCCTCTACAGTCAGTGGGCATCTACTTGTCAAGCATGACATGTTAGGGCATGGAAATGAACACCTCATCACTGGAAGTCCTGTCCCTGACTGACGCGACCTGCTGTGTTTTCCAGGCCGTGGTGGTAACTGACGGGGAACGTATACTGGGCTTGGGAGACCTGGGCTGCTACGGCATGGGCATCCCAGTGGGCAAGCTGGCCTTATACACCGCATGTGGAGGAGTGAACCCACAGCAGTGCCTCCCTGTCCTGCTGGATGTTGGCACCAACAATGAGGTAACAGGCTGTCTGGGACCAGAAGAGGACAGGTGGATGGGTGGGGAACACTTTTGTGAGGTGATTGTATCTACACAGCAGTGGGCCATTTTCTTCCTAGCATCTCCTTCACACATTTGCCCACCCCTCCTCTCCCAACCCCCTTCCACTTCTGTGTCCCCTTACTTCTTCCCCTACCTCCTTGAAAACCTCTGTGCCCGACACACCCTGCTTGAGTCTCCTTTTATCCTTTGCCTCCACGCCCTCACAGAGCTTCTGTTCACTATGAAGCCACCTGACCTGCTGGTGGAGAGAACAGCCAACGGAGCATTTTCCCAGGGGAAAGATTAACACCCAAAGCCCCAGGGCTGGGAACTGTAAAGTCTGAATCGGCAGATGAGAGTCCTGCAAACACAGTGAGAGAAACTGAGCCAAACTGTGGGTGAGATCCCCTGCAGAACTCCAAGTGGTTTGGGATTGAAGTGTTTATGCATGCCTGTGATTCTCAGCCCTCTGTCTCTGCGTCAGAAAACATGAGAAAGTATCCAAGAATTCTTTTTTAATGACTGTATTAATCAGCTTTCTCATTGCTGGGACCAAATACCTGATACCTGAAACATAGAGGAAGAGAAGTTTATTTTAGCTCAGTTTCAGGATTTCAGTCTATAGGTGGTTGGCTCCAAGGCACAGATTTCTTGGTGGAAGGACACAGAAGTGAAAAGCTGCTCAACTCTGATCTGTTATAATTTACATACGGACATTTCTAGGCTTTTCGTAAAGACGAGCTGTGCTCTGATAACCTAGTTTTGCAGACCAGTCTTGCCTCTCTGATTATCTCTTTAGGATAAATTTCTAGAAACAGAAACATGGACACAAATGGAGAATGATCATATTTTAGATGTTTTATTCACATTGTCAAAAAGATAGTACTTATTGCCTTCTGCAGTGACCTCTCTCAAGGAAACTTGCCGAGACTTTTAGCATAGACTTCCTCTTCCCTAGGTATGTGGTACCTACGATGTGTGCATCCTCATTTCAAGAATGAGCACTGCAGGCCCTAGTAAGGAATGTTTCATCTGCCTTTAGCCACAGGTAAACCAATGAGAGAGTGACAGGCAGGTCTTGCTCAAGAGCTGAGCAATCATGGGGGTGGGGCAATATGAGTGAGGGTAAAGGTACTGGGATTAGGACTCTACAGAAAAGCAGGGACCCTGGTCCCAATATGTCTGATGAGCCAAGTGACTCACTGCACCCTTTAGACTTGATCCCCTTCCACAGCAATGAAGTACTACACAAGGTTGCTAAGAAACCTCCCACTTCTGAAAGCTCTTCCTCTTCACATGCTTCCTCATCAGCCTCGGAGATGGGAGAAGCATGCTGTAAGACTCATGCATGGTGTCATGAGCCTTATAGCTGCTCAGCAAGACCACTCTTAAGTTCTGCTCTGCACAGTGTTCTCTTCTCCCAGCCAGATGTTTGAGTTTATGCCTGTCAGCTATAAAACTGTTCTCCGGCTTCAAAGAGTGCATCCTTGGCTATGTGGATGAGTGTGGCAAAACTTATTTTAATTATTCTTCTCATGCTGCACTTCCTACTGTGTTCCAACTGGACTTAATTAAGATCTTCACTCCTTCTCCTAAAAGCTGGCCCTAGCCAAGAACTGGAACACCTTTTGTCCATCGCATTGCCCAGAAAGATGTTGGTTGCCTCTAGTAAGTGCATTAGGATCCTTTGTTGTCGAAGGTCCAGCATCCAGCAATGGTCTGCTGAAGGTCAGGGCTGACTCCAACTTGTAACAAATCCACCAGGAGAAAAATGGCCACAAACCAGCAGTAATCATAGACCAGGCCCTTACCCTCAGTTAAATCTTGTAATATCGGATTATACACGTTAAATCTACTTATAATATGAGGCAAGCATCTGTCCTGTCTTTTTTCAAATGAGGAAACTGAGGCTGGGGAAGTTCACTTTGTCTCAAAAGACCTGCCGCAAGTGGCAGGACTGGGATCCTAAATGGAGGCTACGCTCCTCTCCCCAGGATTACGAGCAACCTCTCCTCATGCCCCTGCTTGAATTTCTGTTGTTTTATAAGTAAATATCATCTCTTGAGTTTTAGAATTTTTATTAGGAATTTTACAACATTGAAATTTTTTAAAGAAAAAGGAAGTGGCTTTTTTCTCACAATGCTACATTTGTGTCCTCTTCCAATATTTTTTCTGTGCACATACATAGATGCAGTTATTCTCTAGTTGTGATCATAATGTGCATGTAACTTTGTTCTATTTTTTTTAATAAAGATTATTTTGTGAACACTTTCTCTTATTTAATATAAGTTTACTGAGTGTTCAGTACATGTCAGGCACTCAGATAGGCATGAGGAGATAAATGAGATCCAGGCCTGGGTGGAATATTCTAGTTGACAGTATTTCAACACTGTCACCTAATTGATCATTTTAATGGGTTGTATCCTACATCTACTCCAAGTGTCTACCTCTCCCCTGAGGGTTTCACTCAGAACACAAGAATTCAAAGTTGCACAGTGACCAACATTTAAAAAGATGGTGATTTATCTCTTCTTAAATGAATTTAATATGTCATCTCCCACACTATAGTTCTTTTTAAAAAATGAATCCGTTTGCAAGATTTTTCTCTCCAAAAGTCCAGGGGTACATCTTTCATTCAGAACAAGCCTGAGCTACAGGAGGAGGAGCCGTGGCCTTGCAACTCTTATCTCACACATCAGTGCTGGAAGGGTGCTATTGTGAGGAGTTTTAGTGTCAGGATAACCAGGCCATCTGTGTATATGCACCATAAAGACTCCCGAGGCAATAGGAGTTTTAATCAGAGTCAAAGAAAACAGCCCTGTAGATTTCCTGTGGAAGGAAAACATCTGTTGTCTACATCCCTGAAGCTGAGTCACTTTTACCTGCAACCACGAGATTTGGAAAAATACATTGGGCAGTGATCCCATGAAGAAGGGACATCTTATCATCACATTCCAAGGGAGAAGGGAAAGGGAGCCTCTGTCAATTACAGCTGTATGCAGATAAAACAAAATAACATGCTGGTCACACTGTCCATGTCAGAAGGGAATGAAGTACTATCTCATTCAACTCCCTCATTTTACAAGGGAAAAGAGGCTCAGAGCAGAAGTGGCTTCCTGAGGATTGTATCCACACCCTGAGGTCATCCTGTGTATGCAAAGCTTCTTCATGGCAGCCCAGGGATCTCAGCTTTCCACTGAACCCCTGAGCCTCGGAGGTCTTCTCCTGGCCGGAGTCTTGAACCTTTGTAAATTCACCTCACTAGGAGATGCTTTATAGGCCTGTGGAACTGACTGAAGAGGCAGGTCTGATCTGAGAGACAAATATGGGAGCACTCTATCAGCAGAGGCTGGTAACCTTGCCTTGGGGGTAAGTGTATCAGTGAGGAAGCCTGGGGTCAGCAGCCAAGCTGGGTGTTGCAAGTTTTCTTCTAACTTTCCAAGATTATCATCACTGTGACTAATAAATACTCAGCAGTCGCCATGTGGTTCCATCGGAGAGCTCAGTCTCTGTGCATGTGATCAGTGAAGATGCTCTTCCTAGGACCTTTGTAGCCTACTCTTGGGTTTAACTGTGCTTCCCAAGAAATGAGCAGTAGGCACCCTATGCTACCCTGGGGGATGGGCACTATGCCTACTGTGTAAAGCCAATGCCATGACCTTCCAGACCCACAGATGACCTGCATAATATCTTGGTATGCCTGATGATATGCAAGATAAATGCTTTTTTTTAACCAAGAAGTTTATCTATATTCCAGCTTAAACCTAATGCTCAGTGATACGCCCAGTGAAGAGGATGAAACATTTTTGTTTTCCATGACATTTTGTTTTCTCCCAAGAAAGGCAGAGCTGGACAAACTGCCCCAGAGGGCATTTTCAACCCTCTCGCTCCCACAGCAGAGAGAGATATGGTGTACCCGCCTTCACCTAAGGTCATAGTCATTGATGTATTTAGTTCTAAAGGGAACTGAGTAACTAACGGGCAAGATTTAGGCACTTAGGTTTTGTTTAGGTGCCAGGCACCCTTCTGGGCACCAGAGCTGGAAGTGAGTAAGCTTGGTCTCCACCCTGGGAAGAGCCATGGTCTAAAAATCATGCTTTCTTTTCTGTTGCTCCCACTAAAGTTTTTTGGCCTTGGACAGCTCATTTAGCTTTTCGGAGTCTCAGAAATCCATTTGGAGGAGGCTGGATCAAATGATTTCTGTGATCGTCTTCATTCCTAATTTGGAATCTCCTAATTCCAGTCCTGGGACTCATGCAATTCATATCAATAAATACTTTCTAAAGGTTTATAAATCTCTGGGGAGATGCAAATGAATACGGAACAGATTTTTTCCTCAAAGAACTTGCATTACATGACAAAGATAAAATTATTACCCCTTTTTAAAAGAGAGGAAAAATAAGGCCAAGAGAAGTCAAGTATCTTGTCCAAAGTCAAAGAGCCAGTTAAGCAACACAGTCTGAATTCAAACCCAAGTCCATCCAATGCCATAGCCCAGCACCCCTTCTGGCACTCCCAGGGAACTGAGAAGGAGAACCCTGACCATAGCCAGCAGGCCCAGTGGGGCCCTTTTTTCTGCAATACGATGTCTCTTAACTTTAAAATTCCTTCTGTCTCAACTAATAAGGTTAGCAAATTTAGCGAATAAAAATACAGAACACCAATTAAATTTATATCTCAGACAAACAATCATTTTTAATGCAAGTATGTTCCATGCAACATACATTGCCTACTGCACCAAGATTCAAATGCACCAAGACTCAAATTCGTGACTCAGTAACATTAAAAGGTGTAAGTCAAGTTAAAAAGAAGCTACTGCTTACACTGATGTCAAAGAAGAGCTCTAGCGCCATTCCTATAGTTATGGAATTTGTGTAATCTTGCATTTTTCTTTTCTTCACTTTAAAAATTTCATACACATTTGTCCACATGAATGCATAGTTTTAAACCCCTCATTTTAATGACTGCCCAGCTGCCCGTCTAGTTGTTGTACCTTTGATTACTTTATCATTCCCCTACCTGGATGTTTGCTATCTCTAAGTTGATTTTAAATAATCACTTGCAGGTGGCATATGGGAGAGTAGACAGACATCAGATATGCCCGACCTTCATTTTTTATTTCTCCACCACACACACACACACACACACACACACACCCCTACTAAAGAAGAACTATCAAACTAATAGTTTCAAGGATCAATCCAGGAGAAGAGATTAGGACCCACTTCCTTTCTAGAACCCACTTCCTTTCTTTGATATCTTCACCAGCATGCTAAATCCACTTCAGACTAATTATGTGAACCCAATACAGGGGGCAAGAGGTTAGGAAGGCTGATACTTCCTGCTCTTTTCTGGCCCCGGCACCTCCTACAGTGATGTCTAAGCAGTATGTCTCTAGAACAGTGGCTTTAAAAAGTGTAAGTCCATTCCTGTTGATGTACAAAACAGCCACTAAGGAGTTGGGGATTTAGCTCAGTGGTAAAGCGCTTGCCTTAGCAAGCACAAGTCCCTGAGTTTGGTCCCCAGTACCACCCCTCTCAAAAAAACCCAAAAACCAGCCACTAAAGCAACATGATCGAGTGTTGTTAAAACCATGGACTCTGAGTTTGGATCTGGACTCTGAGTTTGGATCTGGCCTCTTGCCTTTCATAGCCCAAGGCTTTGGGCAGGTTGCGTAAATTCTCTGTACCACGTTGCTTCATTTGCAGCATAGGGCCAAACGATGAGACCTGTGGAGGGACGGGAGGGGAATGGGAAAAAAAGAAGCAACAAGATATAACATGTACAGGTACAAATTCCTGATGAATGTTATCACTATGTACATTTAAAATGTACCATTAAAATAAAATTAACAAAAAATAAATACAAAGAGGAAAAAAAATGATGAGACCTCTTAGGTTCTCCAAGAAACAGATGTGTGAGAGATTCACAGGAAAACACCATGGGGAATAAAGGGGAGGGGTGCAGGAGTAGCTGCAGGTATACAGGGCCTTCAGACTGCAAAATAGGTCAGACTCCTGTGAAAAGAGAAAAGGGCCAAGAATTGAAAAAGAAGAGCTCTGACTGTAAGGCAGCCTGGGAATTCTCACACAGGTTAGTGGGAAGTCCCGAAGCAGAGACTGCCTAGAATCTCAGTTGAGCAGGAATGGCCCACCCCAACCCCCCACCATGCCTGGTCATTAAGCAGCCTGTAGAGATTGTCCTCCGACTACCCTCTCTTCTGCAGGTTCTCTTAAGAGAGTTCTGAGTTGTACTCTCTTAAGTGCACTGCACTTAAGAGATGGCCATCATGACCTGGGAGTTAATTAAAGCACTTGGGACCGTATGTGGCACATAGAAAGCACTACGAAAGTTAAATCTGCTGCCACTGTCTTACAGCCTTTTCACTCAATCATCACAACCACCTTCTGTAGCTGATATCTTACCCCCATTTGACAGATGAGAAGGCTCTGTGCTGTCTTGTGCCTCATCCACGAGCACACAGCTTGTTGGTGGTGGAGATGAGACTTGACTTGAAGCCCCTTGAGGTTGGGCCCATGTTATCCTTAGCTTGTACCCTGCAGTTGCAGCTCAGATGGAGATGAAGATAACACAGAACCTTGTCCTCAAAGAGCTCATACATTTGATGAGCTAGACACAAAAATAGATCATTCCTCCTAACATCTGCAATTACTTCCTATTTCACAAATACACCAGGTTCTTTTCCTCCTGCCTCCAGCTCCCATCTATTCTTTGTGCTATCTCCTCAGCCAGGAGGGCCCAGACCACCTGTTGAAATGTGCTTGTCTTTTAATACAGGCATATCCACCTGCAGACCTAGGGCCACATGCAACCCTGGAGAGCTAGTGATGTGGCCCCACATGACAGTAAACTTGTAACATTATTATATGATTTTTAGTGAGGTTTTCATGACTCAGTTGCACAAGTGCAGACTGCAGAGGCTACAACAGAACCCTGAGGAGGGGAAGGAACAGTGCAGTCCAATCAAAATCTTCAAGTAACAGACATTTCATGCATCTGTGTGACTTGACAAGATAAATGCAGCAATTACCAATAATAGTATTTCTACCTACCTATACCTGTGTGTGCCTTTGAAGACAGGTGTTGCTGTTATTAAGCAGACATGAACGTTTTCTTATTGAATTGTTGAATTTGTTATTTTGTAAAATAATTTAACATTTTAAGTAGTTTTTTTGGCAGCTGTGATATAGGAAGTACAAAAATGTATCAAACAGGTTTTTGCTCATGATCTCGTTACAATTGCATATATGACATTATTAATGCTAGAAGAATAAGTGGTTGCTTATATTTGGAAGGTATACAGTTACAATCATCTAACTCAAAGAAAAATTTGATTATATCCGTTTACTAGACTTTTATAAGAACTATATTCCCAGAGAAAAATAGCCCTTATTTCACAAGCATGCATCATCCATGTCATTGCTTTTTGGTAGTATATAAGATTACTGAACAACTATTTATAAGAATGAATCACACAAACAATACAATTAGATCAAAAGTTTCTGATAAGCACCTTAAGAACTCACTAAGAATTATAACTACTTCCATCAAACAAGACATGTATGCATCAGTTTCACAGTAAGGTCAGATATCCCACTAGTTTTATGTTTATATTGCCCTTTTTATGTTATAATAAAAATATTTAAAACTAAGAGAAGTTCTGCCACTTGTATACTAACCACATTATGTATTTTATTTATGGCCCAAGACAATTTCTCTACACTCAACGTGGCCTGGGCAAGCCAAAATGTGGACACACATTTTTAACTGCCTGAACATTTTCTCCTTGACACAATCTCCACCCACGACCCAAGAGAAATTACTTCACTCCTTCTGTGCTTCCATGTGCCACACATTTTCCAAAGCACCATTACTCTGCACTACAGTAGAGTCAGTTTGCTCACATGAAGCTGGCAACAGACTATGAGCACCCTGAAGACAACAACCTTGCTTACTTACCTACAAACACCCCACTGGGCCTCACGTGTAGTAAATAATTAATAAATGTGTCATCTGTTTATTTTATGAGTTGCAAATATTTTAACACAGTGAATCTGTTTTTTTTTTAATTTTGAAATAATGTGGAGTTACACAAATTGTCAGAAACAATACAGAGAGATCCTATTTAGCCTTTGTCCAGTGTGACCCAATGGCAACATTTCACAGAACTTTAGTACAATATAACTACCAAGAAATTGACCTTGATACAATCCACAGACTTATTTAGATTTCACCAGTTTTGCATGGGTTTGTGTTTGTTTGTGTGGGTGTGTGTCACTTCATGAAATTTAATGATGTGTACAGATTCCTGTACCATCACAGCAGTCAAGATATTGAACAATTTCATCACAGGGATATTTCATGCTCCCCTTTCATGACCATACTCACATTCCTTCCTTCTCTCTTTAACCCCTATAGTTAGTGACCCATTGTCCATCTCTATAATTTTGTCATCACTAGAATGTTATATACTGTACATGAAATCATGTAGTGTATACTCTTTGGGAATTAGTGTTCTTCCACAAGACATGATTCTCTGAAGATTTGTCTATGTTGTTGCATGTGTAAACAGTTTGTTTCTTTTTACAGATAATGAGTAGCATTCCACAGTATATATTAACTTAGTATGGATGAGCCAGTTTGTTTAACCATTCACTTGACTTTTTCCCAAATTTTTTGGCTTATACATATACAGCTTCTATGAAGAAAGAAAGGGGGGGGAAGAAAAGAAAGAAAGAAAGAAAGAAAGAAAGAAAGAAAGAAAGAAAGAAAGAAAGAAAGAAAGAAAGAAAGAAAGAAAGAAAGAAAAATAAAGAGAGAGAAATGGCAGGGGAGAGAGAGAGAGAGAGAGAGATCGAGTGGATCTACTGATTCATAGGCAAATAGGTGAGGTAGAAAATCCAGTGAGAAAGGTCAAAAAACACGTGACTGCTATGACTGAAAGAGCTACAAGAGGCAAGGGTAGAGGGCCACCTGTCACAGTCCAGGGAGTAAGCTGAGTATCTTTCTTAAGCTGAAATTTCCAGCTGTTCTTTTCTGTCTTTGTATCCCCCAGGACCTAGCTAGCATAGTGAGACACATCATAGGTAAGATTTCATTGAATGAGTGAGTGAATGAATGAATGAATGAATGATCTTCTAAGTCAAGTATCAGGGGCACTGGGTAAGACCCAATACCTCAATCCAAATGCTGCCTAAGGTCAGTTTACAGTGACTGACTGTAAACTGGGTCAGTTTTGCCCATGAGAACTTCAGCAGTGTCTGAAGACATTTTTCACTCTCACAGATGCTGCTGGCTTCTAGGGGCTAGAGGTTGGATATGCTGCAAAATATTCTACAATGTGCAGTTTCACTTTCACATCCAAGCTAAAAACGTCAATAGCGCCACTGTTGAGAACCCCCAAAAAACCCAGAGCCTGCAGCCAGTGGTTGGAAGGCTATATGTGAAAAGGGATTACCTGGGTCAAAGTGCCATCCATCCTAAAGTGGGGACCACACAGGAGATCACCCTTAGTCAGTGGCTTTTCCTGCAGCCCTTTCCAGAGCTGACCCTTGTTGGGGTGGGACCCAGCCAGCTTCCTACTCCCTCTTCCTCATTGACCCTCTGGTTCTTCCCACTAAACCTAGACATTTGTTTAGAATGTCTAAAAGAGTAATAATAATAAATCAGGAAAAGTGGAAGCAAGCTCAGTAAATGGTGCTATCTGTTCCAGGAGCTGCTCAGAGACCCTCTGTACATTGGCCTGAAACACCGGCGTGTGCGTGGGAAGGAGTACGATGACTTGCTGGACGAGTTCATGCAGGCCGTGACAGATAAGTACGTGGGCCAAGCTGTCCTTTTCACAAGAGTACGTACTCTTAAGAGATACCATGACTGAAGTCAATATCGATTTTGGCAAAAATCACGCGCAAGAGGCAGTAGATATGTGCTTTTCTGGGTGGGCTGAAAATTCCAACCTGATCCCACGCAACTTGGAAAACTAGAGATGAATGGGGTCATTCTCTGGTAGAATCTTTCAGAGCAGAGAGGAAAGGAGAGGGAAGAGCATTGGCCAGGACGTACTTAAGTATCCAATGTTCTGGAGGAAAACCCTCTTAGCCTGAGCTGTTCAGAGTTCTCAGCATTAATAGGTATATTCCAAGTGGTGGAGGAAGATATTGTCCTAAAGAAATGGGTTTGGAAGGCAGCTTGCCACATTTGTCATCATTTTCCACCTAGTTGTAAGGACAAGGCAGTGTTAATGAGCTACTACAGCAAACCACATGGGCTCTGGACCTACTAGATTTATGAGGTGTCATCTCTTCACTGTGTGCACAATTTTGGCAGCTCCACCTTCATTGCCTGCCCCATCTGTCTGTTTTGGCCACCCACTCCCCTGCTGTGGCTGGTATGCTGCTGGGGTGGGTTCTTGCTAACACCCCATCCCCAAGCTGGCCAAGCCAAAGTTTCAGCAGCTCAGCAGGTCTCAGAGAACAAGCAAATCTTCTTCTCACTTGAAAAGAGAGAAAAATAATATTGTTTTCATAAGGGTTGGGAATGATCCTATAAAGAGGAAATTAATGATAGAATGCGGAACTTCTTGAGAAAGCCATAAGGGTAATGATCTAGTACACACGTGGAGAGCTTAGTTTGAGAGCATAGAAAACATCCACAGGGAGAGAGGGAAGACAGAATATTGGGCACAGAGGGGGCAAGTGGAAGGTGCATGTGTATGTTCCATCTAGTTGAAGATGGAGTCATCAGGTAAGAGTAAGGACAGAGAATGAAAGAGCAGAGGTTTAAGGATAGAGGAGGTGTGACCTACGAACCAAGGTGTGGTTATTTGGGAAGCTCTATGGGTCTACCTGCGGTTATTGTTATGAATTTAATTTAGATCAGTGGTGTGATTTGCATGTGTCCCCAAAAATACACGTGTTGGAAACCCTAACGCAATACTGTAGTGCCAGGATGTGGAGCCTCATGGCAGGTGTATAGGGCCTGAGGGCTCCACTCTGGTGAATGGGTTAATGCTAACTATAAAAGGGTTTAAAGCTGTAAGTTTATTCTCATGCTCTCTGGAGCTCTCCTGCTCTTTCATCTTCAACCACAGGATGAGGCAGCAAGGTCCTCACCATATGCTGGCACCTCGATGTTGAACTTCCCAGTTGAACTGTGAGAAATAAATTCATTTAACCAATTACTGTGACATTCCATTATAGCAACACAAAACAGATCAAGGCAGATGGTTAACCTGTTTCTGTGTTTCTCTAGCTGGGCTCAACCATCTGGGTATGAGGCAGGAAGAAACAGAGTAGGATGTTATCGGGGTTGGAATTTTGCCAGGCAAAAGATGCAGAGAAAGAGAAAGGAGCTGGTGGTGTATTCAGGAATTAATTACAATGAAGTATCACAAGGTCTAGGCAAAGTAAGAAGGAACATGAGGACAAGGAGGAGAGGAGGTGTAATGGGCAGTAGGAAACGTGTAGGATTAATGGACTGTTAGTCCTGGGAGATCTGAGAATTGCTGACTGGGGTACTCATTCCATAAATGAGCTGGAAAGAAGGGAGATGGTGATCAGAAAGTTAGGTGTTTGCAGATGGGATTATGGAGGAAGTGCTGCCATTGAGATGTGGCTGCCAAAGAAGCTAATTCAAGGGTCAGCTGCATTAATAGAGGTATAGCATTTAGAAGAAGGGAGGCGAATACCCACTTCGTTCTTACTCTTTCAGTCCATCCTCAATACTACATTCAGGACCACATGAGATATGATGGGGGTCATAAATTATGTAAAGCAAATCTGTATAACAATAACTGTGATGGCAAAAGGAATAAAAGGCTTAATTTGGTGGAGAGACTCAAGAGACTGCTCGGTATCATGAATACAGCATTACTTCCAGACATCTGGAAGCTGTTCTTCAGGAAGGAGCTGGACTTGTTTCTATATATCCAGTGGACAAGAACAAATTGACAGACTGCAAAGAGAGACCACTTTAAAAGCAAAATAGGGCTGGGGATTTAGCTCAGAGATTAGAGTGCTTGCGTGACAAGCACAAGGGCCTGAGTTCGATCCCCAGCACCGGAAAAAAAAAAAAAAGCAAAATAAATCAGAGCCATCCCACAATGCAGTGGACTCTGTAGGGATGAATTCCCTGTCACAGAAAGAATTCCAGGATAGGTGGTATGGCTGATTGGTGGTGGTGCTACTGTAAGAGTGAATTCAAGCATCAGGCACTTTTTAACAAGCCCCCACCATTATTCCATTCTGACCTCTCAAGAACGCTGTAAAACTGGCAAGATAGGTATTACTGATCTCATTTTTGTGGAAGAGGAAACTGAGACCCTAATAGGCCAAGGTATCTGCCTAAGGTCACATAGTGCCTGGCAGGACTGTGCAATGAACCTAGGTCTGCTAACTCCAGGCCAGGTTGCTTTCTATAACGCTATGTTACCTGAAAGAAAGGAATTAAATTTGCTTTGAGAGCCCACTTTTAGCTTCCTTTGTTCAGGACTCGTGGCTTATCTAATGAGTCAGTAGTCATTCTGTGATTCCCTAAAGAGAAGTTTTGCTATTTGTGTGAGAAGGTTAAATAAACTAGGATGTAAGAGTCTCTTCAAAGGATCATCAAAATTAGTTCACAGTTTCACAGGAGCACACAGGCACACAGAGTGACCCCTGGGGGAGGAGCATGCGTCAGCCAACAGGAATGCATCCTTAAGCAGAAAAGAGGATGGATGGATGGCCAGTTGTTTTGACTTCCTAATAAGATAAAGCAGATGTTTCTGTGGATACTGTAGGTGGGGAATGAGCTGGCTTCCCCAGGCACTCATGAGAATAGACTCAAAGTCACCCCAAGATTATTAAATGCCTGGCCTGGGAGTGAGTCAGAAGCCCTGAAGCCAAACTCAATATATTTTAAGAAAGAACCTTGAGAAGCACTGACTCCCGCCTTCTACATCCCGTCTCTGTCTAAACATCCTGTCAATAAAAAAACTCCCTCCTTACCCTTCCCTCTAGTCAATATGTGCCTTAAAATGTTTTTGACCTGAAAAAAATCACTATGGCCCAGTTCTTATTCTGGAGCTTGGCCACTGAGGAGGACACAACAGGGCAGGAAGAATCTTCATTTATGTCTTCAAATCACAGCAGAATTTTTCAACCCTCCTTAAAGCTGAGACAAGGGTTGATGCTCTGTGGCAAGCACTAGTCATTCCACCCTTGCTGCTCTTCCTCTTTCCTCCAGTGGGACCCAGGCCCCTGCATCTGAGCACCACGTCTTGGTGTGACAATTTTCCCTGATGATTTCCACTTACATTTTTCATTTCTGCTAACATCAGAAGGGACAGGAATTGTCTAGTTCCACCTGGAGTCCTAGCTTTGACTGATAATTGGCCTAGCCTTATGTCTGAAAGGTGCTCAAAGGTTTCCATTCAAAGGTACTAAAATCACAACTAAATAGTCTGCTGTCCTCTGATCAGATCAACAGGGAACGAAAGAAGTGGTACTTGGTAGGAATACAAAGCAGAGCACCAAAATTAAAGCTTCAAACAAGGAGGTGGGATTCCAAAACTGTTCTCTGTCCCTTGGTCTGTATTGTCAAGGCACATACCTCCCAATCTTAGTGGCCTAACATGTTACTTGCTCTTGATTCCTGTGAACAGGGTAGCTCATTCACTGGTCAGGCTAATGATCATGACTATTGATACTTTCAGCTGGCAGCTAATCTGGGAGCAGGCTCAGCTGAGACCCTGGAAATGTTGGGCTTCCCTCTTTCTATAGAGTATTAGAGTCTCTCTCTCTCTCTCTCCCTTTCTTTGTCTGTCAGTCTGTCTGTCTCTCTCCCCCACTCTCCACATGGCCTCTTCACATGGCTCTTCTCTTAACAAGATAGCGGAACTTTTTATATGGCAGTCCAGTGCTCCCAAGAACACAGAACTAGAAGCTGTCACACATTCTTAAAGATGAACCTGAAACTGATGCAGAATAACTTTCACCACATTATACTGATTAAAGCAAACCTCGGGTTCACACTGGGTTTCTGCGAGGGAGGAGGTAATAGAGGATGCAAATGCCAGGAGCCATGGTTCACTGGGAGCCCTCAATGTAACAGACTACCACAGCCCACCCAGCCTGAGAGGGAAAAGGAATGGGGCAGTAAACATTGCAGGAATATGTACTCTGGAAATGCCAGAAGTACAGAGAAAAGAATGGCAAAAAGAATATGCAGGGAAATGTAATATATAATATAGATGGGCATTTTTACCCAAAACCTGCTATGTGTTATACGCTGAGCCAGGCTTGGCAAGCAATCCCCAGAGAAATAAACACTCAAAAAGCTCTGGAATCAAAGACATTTCTTATATACCTACTGGAGTTTTGATAACCTGACCTTTTATGCTTCTTTAGCCTCTAAACATCTGCCTAAATCTAGAGCTCATGAAGAGTTCTACAGTGGAAATACGAAATCTGGAGTTTCCATCCCATAAATATATTTCAAGTATAGAGAATAATTAAGTTCACCTAGGAAAAGATGATAGAAAAGAGAATATGTCTCATCACCTTTCTCCGAACTGTACCCTATAGATAATTGCAAGTCCAATGCTCCGTGAAATTTAGCATTAGACTAAGATATTATTGTCAGAAATGGCAAGGAAGGTACATGGTTTCATTTCCTGTTCCAGCTCTGACTGCTTAGGGTCCTAAGTCATCTCTAGGTTTAATAAAGAAGAGTGTCATGGCTAATAGCAGTGTCTGCTCTGAGCAGGGAACAAAGTGTGTGACACATGCTGTGCCTTATCCATTTTGGGTCTGTGAGGAACCCTGTGGTCCAAGCATCTGTGATTCCACAAGCACTCACATGGCTGTCCTGCAACTCCTACAGCTCAGTAGCAACTCAGAGGCTAACAGAGCCTCAGTGTTATTCTTTTCCATGTGTTCAGGGCATTTCTTCTCTGGGTGCTCAGGATATCTCAAGAGCTAAACCAAGACACTCACTTTTTATCTACATGAAATAGCAACTGCTTCTTTGCTATAAAAACATGCAGAATTATGTTCCCCAGAGACACTCCATCCCCTCCCCGCCCCCTATCATCCACGTACATACTGTCCCCAAATATGGGTTGGCTTCTAAATCACCAGGACAGCCTCTAAATAGTACAGACCTAGGCTCCTGAGCCATCATAGGCTTGGGTTGAAGCCTGGATATCTGTGGTTTTTGAAGCTTTCTTAATCATCCTGATGTAGCTGGGAAGACTGAGAAAGACCACATCCCCAGAAGATGCATATTTTGAGAAGTCTCAGTTCCTCCCACTTTCAGAGTCAGACTGGAGGCTGAGGTGAGGGTTTAAAGACCAACACACAGAAAATTGCCACAAGTTTTACCAGCAGGGACCTACATGAAGAAGGGCCTAGCACTTTCTCTGGGTTCATGTTCTCTGCTGCCACATTCATGGTGGCCCATTTTGAGAGTGCACTTGCCATTTGAACAGCTTCCTTCTACTCTGGAAACTTTCCAAGCAGGGCTGTCCCCATTGATTCTGCAGGAGTCCCCTTCGCTCTGAGGAGCCTGAGCTGCTTTCATGCTTGGCATCATGCATTTCCTAGAATCAAGTTTGCCTTTTCCCACAAGATCTGATTCTCTAGCCTCAGCCTTGATTTCATAGCAGCTAATAATCTTAGCTAAAAAGCTAAGCTGAGCTGAAAAGCTTAGCTGAAAAACTCACTGAGAAGCTCATCTTATCTGGAAAGGAGAGATTAAGCTAAGAAAAGACAATAATGACTGCCTTAGTCACAGAATGTCTTCTAAAAAGCTTCCTGTAGAAATACAGAAAATCACATCATGCTTCCAACACATGTCTACTTTTGGGAATTTGACTTTCCAAACTGGAAAGGGTAGACATGTTGCATGACAGGTTATATTTTTCTGACAGGAACCATAGGTACTGCACCCAGAATTCTGGGAATTGAGCTTTATTTTCATCACTAAGATGAGAAAACTCTTTACAAAATCTATGAAAAATGAGGAGCAACACAAACAAATAATGTATCTACTCACGCATTGCCAAGATTTTTGAATAATCAGTGCATACCTAACATAGTAGGCAGTGTAACAAGATTCAAAAGAAATAAAAGACATGGGCTGTTCCCTCAAGAACCTTACAGTCCTTGAGTAGACAAAAATTTTGAATAGAAAATAATTACCTTTTGGTGTTTACCTTCTGTTTGATGGAAATTCAAAAAAGGGAGCAAAGAGTGATGGTTGGGAAGAGAAAGACATTATATAAACTTGGGGTAGGTTTTACCACGCAGTAGGAGAAAGAATGGTGTTCCATATAGAGAAGTACATGAAAGACTAGAACAGTCCAGCTAGAAGAGAATATTTATTGGCTAAAAATAAAGTTACATATAAATTGAGCCAGCTAACATGTATTATTCAAATTTCTCCAGAGAATCAGAACAAATGGGGGTTAAGGGCCTTTATAGGAAAGTGGTTCTTGGGATTATGGAGGCTAAGTCCCATGATAGGCCATCTGTCAACTGGAAAACAAGAAAAGCCTGTGACAGAACTCAGTTTAAATCCAAAGGCCTGAGAACCATGAGAGCCAACAGCGTAACTCTTAGTGGGAGGCCAAAGGCCTGAGAACTCAGGGCCGGGTAGGGGAGGGAAGGAATGCCACTGGTACAAGTCCTGGAGTCAGAACTCAAGAGAACCTAATGTATTGAGGTTCCAGGGCAGAAGAAAATTGGTATCCCAGCTCCAAAAAAGAGTAAAAATGTACCTTTTTTTCTGCCTTTTTGTTCTTCTACCTCAACCAATGGGATGGTGCATACCCACATTGGATGAGGGCGGATCATTTTTACATAGTCCACTGATTCAACAGCCAGTCTCTTCTGGAAACACCCTCACAGACACACTCATGCTTTACCAACTATCTGGGTTTCCTTTGTCCAACAGAAGTTGACACTTAAAATTAACCATTACGCTGTAAAAGGCATTAAAACCAGGTCATAATTATTAGGGCTCAAAGTGGAAAGGGCTCCGGTCATCTAATAGAGCAGTTTTTTAAATCCAGTCTCCCTGCACCCAGGACTCTACAGGTGTGTATCAGGGATGTAAGAAATGAAATATATTCCACCAACTGTAAAAGATTTAAACTACGTGAAGAAATACTTCCTTGTTTTTAATTGCTTTATGTATCAGGTATTTGCTTAATACTTCATGTTTTAAAAAGATTGAAAATGTTTGAAACCTACCAATTCATGCCATGGGAGGTTCTTGAGCCACAGAAGTATTGTATTAAAATTGACAGGATATGGGAAGAAATTAGAGGCAGAACACACAGCAATTCCCTAATTCAAATTTTGCCCAACCTAGGGAAATCTACCCTGACCAGCCCACTCTGAAATTATTTCTGTCTGTAATCTTGTGGGATGCATATTATTTCATTATACCCATTGTATTATTTCATAATTATTCATACACTGAATCTGGGACACCTTTTTATAATGGTTTATTGGGGGAGTTAAGCTTTTTAAAGCTTTAATCTTTCACCGTCAGTGAAGCCACTGGGCAAAGATATGCCCGGACTATTTTAGAAGGGCTCAAGTATTGACATTGTCTGGCCTTTACAAATCATCCTCACTCAGGTCCTATGACTATAACATCTCTAAAAACTGGCAGTTCCTGGAGAACATGGCTTTACTCATAGTGGGTTCACAGGAACTGGTAAGGACAAGATTGTGAGACTGGCTGCTTCGTGGGTGGGTAGGTCAAAAGCCTTTACCAGGCTTGCTATGAATTAGAATGGACTAAGTGCTATGAATCTGACCACATCTGAGGAAGCATAGAAGAAGGAACTTTGGAACTTATTTTTGCTTGTCTGCCCTTTGAAGAAGCAAGACAGTTTTCCAGTCTCAGTCTGACATGGCTAATTGTTGACAATACAGCTCCTACATGTTCCCATCAGAATAGAAGCCAGATGTTGCATGGTGACAGACTCCCAGGCCCACAAGGAATGTGTCCTGGGTCACAAAAAGGGCTGGGAGACTGTATCATAATTCAAACTGGCACCAATTATCCAGGACCTATTCACTTTCTTCATGGCCAAGCAGACTGAATAATTGAGAGGGTTTTCAGTTCACCAGTTAAAATATGGCCTCAGGATTGGGCCAAAATGTGCTTGAAGAAACTCATTGGCCAGGGAGATGGACTCGATGATGCCAGCTGGCTGGGTTCATTTCATTTTCTGTTAGCAGCCTGATTTTAATTGCCTTGTTTCAAGAATAGGAACAAAATCACAACCAGACCTGAAACTTTCAGATTATAGCAGAGGAGATGAGGAAATAAAAGGGTGTTTTATATATGTGAGGAATGGGGGTTCTGATTTCCCTCAATGGATTAACAGCAATAGAAATAACAACTCTTACTTAACCGCTTACTATGTGCAGACACTGATCTAAACACTTCATACAATACTAACTCATCAAATTCTCACAACAACCTTATGAAGTAGGCATTATTATTAGCTTCATTTTAAGAGATGAAGAAACTGAAGGTTATAAAACATAAGTACTTTGCTTAATACAGAGAACTCTATGAAAACCATACCCATTAACTATGGCTGTTAAAAGCATGGATTCTAGAGAAAGACCACCTTAAATGTGAACTTCTATTAACAAGGTATGTATTAGCACATGACTTAATTGACCTGTATCTCAGTGTCCTCATCCCTAAAGTGCATTTTTAAGACTTGTAAAATGCTTATGATGGATAGATGGGACCTCCCATAAGCCCCCACTTCCTAAAGGTCAACTACCACCTAATCATGCCACCCTGGGGACCAGGCCTTCAACACATAAGCTTTTAGAGGGCATTTACCCAACCAAAGCAAATTCTATTAAGTAGGATTTTTAAGTATAATTTTTATTGTGTCCCACTTAGCTGTAAGTTCCAGGAAAAGATCTTTGTCTTTTCTATTTAATGCTGTATCTCAAACACCCATAACAACGCCTATTGCTGCATAAGTCCTCAAAAAGTACTTACTGAGTGAATGCGCATTTTACAGGTGAGAGAGTTGAAGCATTTGGAGAGGTTAAGGAAGTTGTTCAAGGTCACACTTGCACTAAACAGAGCCAAGCTGTGAACATAGTTGATTTAACTCCAGAATTCCCCTTCTAAGTTGCATATTTTCTAGTTCTGTTCTATTACATGAAACTAAATACAGTCCCACATACTCCAGACACTTTCTTTATATAATAGACAAGGAGGATAAATGGAGCAAGAACATTTGAAAGCTATTTTTCTTGGCTTACTCATATCTTCTCTTTCCAACTTATTCAAGCACAAGGTTAATGCCTCACCCATCATCACTGTAAGGGGACTGTGGAGGGATAGCCATTTCCAAAACTCTAGCTTTCAACAGAAAGTGCAGAAACCATTGTCTTACTTAGCCATTGTCCAGGTTAGTCTGTTGGCTTTTCCTGGTTCTCCCTTCTTGATCACTTAAGGGGGAGTTGTTGGTTCCCTCACTGTTCACCAGAGTTGCAGATCCTTGTAACCATTAACAAACCTTAGTCCGCAGCCAGCTCAGCTCACCTCAGTGGAAAAAGCTGAGGCTCTTGGGTTCCAAGTTTCTTTTGTTGATTTTAAAGCAATAAAAACAAGGAAAATCCTTTATAGCATCCAGACTATAACAAAAGTTTGAAGGTTTTACTTTTAATTTTAAAAGATTGTAAAAAGATCATTGTTGGCTCTAAACCCTGATTGCCAAGTTTCAAGGAGTCATTCACATTCTTAATCTTTCTCAAACAGTCACTATTCAGTATTTCCATGCACTAGATTTCAGGAATACCATCTGTGACTCAATCCCTATTTTACCATTCTCATTTTCCTACCTGGCCCACCATGAGACTGTCATCCCACAGGCTTGGAAAACCTGAGCACGAAGCAGCCTGCTTATTTAGTCCAACTTCCTCAGTTCATGGTGGAGAAACTGAGACTAAAAAAGAAAGTTATTTCTTCAAGATCAGAGAATGAAAAATTAAAGGAAACCTATCTAGCTCTTTTCTGTCTTTCACATAATTTATGACGTTTCCTCCAAATTTCCACATAGCCTGTATTTATCATGCACTTTCTCTGTGTCCCACACAATATGGTCAATACAAAGAAAAGACTGATCTAAAGAACTCAATTTTCCTGGGATTATAATATACACACAAACTACCAGAAAAAATTTCAAGACAGTATTCCATTATTTTTTTAAATTATTCATGTATTCATTTGTTCATTTCAGTTCACTGAACTGACATTGAAACTAGGAAGAACTCAGAAGTAGACTTTGCTGTCAAGGATGCTACAATCTATTAGGAATAAAACAGAGATAGGTGTTCAAATTACCAAAGGGTTTGTATAGAGTTAATGTGTACCTGACTAACGGTTCCGCCTGCAGTGTTGATCAAAGGTCACAGAGGGAATAAGATGACAAAGGATGTGGGATGCTTATTTGTATTTAAAAATTCACAGCCTTATTCCAAGGAAAGAGCGAGCAACTGACCTTTAGAGTGCACCTGCATCATGCTGGATGTGTTACATTTACTTCGCACACAACCCTTAGATATTAAGAAGCTGAGGCTTAGAAAGTTTAAGTAACCTGCCCCAAATCACCGAGCTATATTCTCAAACTTACATGACTCCACAACCTGAAGTTTCTGACCACAGAGGGTCTATGAACCCTCTGCTGGCCTGCTTTCCTAGCCTGGCTGGGAAGATGGTCCCTGCAGGTAATGCTTATTCCTGTCGATTTGAATCCTTAAGGGTGAAGAAAGAGTTCCCAGGTTTTGAGATACAAACCTCCTTTGCCACTGTGGCCTCTAGAAGAGGACATCATGCCTCCATAGGCAGCTGATAGTATATATGGATGTGCATGACCCGGTACCCCAGTGAGAAGGACTGTTCTCCAGGGTTCATGCATTCATGTTTCCACATGTTCAGCAAAGGTTCAGTGATCCAGGACACTGGACATGCAGTCAAATGTTCGGTACTCCAGCTTGGGTTCTGAGACTGACTTATCCAGGGCAAGGGCAGGAAAGGAAGTCAGTGGAACTGCCTCGTCAACGTTCAGGCCATACAGTGGAGCATAAGACACCACCTGGGCCTTCCAGGACTCTCTTCTTAGCACCTTTGATCCAGTTTGTTGCCTAACCTGGGACAGTCTTTTTCCTTTCTTCCCTCTCTGACTTGGCTCGCTTGGGTTCCGAAAGCCC
This sequence comes from Hystrix cristata, assembly GCA_004026905.1. Classification (NCBI taxonomy): domain Eukaryota; kingdom Metazoa; phylum Chordata; class Mammalia; order Rodentia; family Hystricidae; genus Hystrix; species Hystrix cristata. Next base: position 178,538 of record PVJO010001216.1, read on the forward strand.
ATATACACAGATTTGTCTTCCGAACTTCACCATATTCGACAACCCCCCCACAGGTTTAACTATCGTAATTCAAGGTAGGGTTCAGCCAGTTCTGTGAGAGGGTCAATTTACTTTGCTTTTTTAGAAGTTTTATAAGTTATTTTTCTTTTTAAATTTTTTATTTTTATTAGTACATGTTTGCAGGACATAACGATTACATTCATCATAGGGAATTGGTACATGTCCATAACACATTTCAATTCTTTTTATTTGTTCTCTCTTCCAAGAGGGTCAGTTTAGACTCTAAGGAGAGTCAAGATATGATTGTACCACAGATTGTATTGTGTGAATACTACAGTAACACACCTGAACAGAGAGATATGAATGGGCCAGAGTGATCAGAGAAGCTTCATGAAGGACATCAGTCGCCTTATGACAACTGGACTCACACAATCTGTGGATAGATATGAGCTGACATAACTGAAACTCCCAAGCTAGCCAGTAGATTGAGAAAATGCTTAAGCTCTACAAATAGGAGTGAGCTGTCGTGTCCTAGAGGAAAAACACAGTACTCACTACTGACCTTTGAGAGGTCAAGAGGTCAGCAGATCAGCCACCATCCCCAGCCCTGGGATTCCTGGCGCCATGTGCTTGCTTGTCCAGGAACTTTGTCAAACAGGGAAATTCAGGAGGAAATCCAACTGTTCCTGAAGTGTTTTCAGTCTGGCCAAGACTTGCCGTCACAGTAGAGACTGAGAAATGGCCAACATTTTCCCGGGGCTTTTGCTTAGAAATTGTTGCTTCCTGTGACTATCTTACTAGTTTATTGGGTTTTCCTCTGAGGCCCAGTCACAGGAGCCCACCAAACTGGCTGCCAGTAGAAACAGCAAGCTCTCTCCTAGTCTGGGAGCTGGGAAGGGGAGGGCTTCTGAGGTCCGCCTTCATGCCCAGCTGAAATCCCTCCCATGACTTTTCGCCAAGTGGAGCTCTGGCAACCACAGAATCACCTCCAGGGACCATTAGCCTCCATCCTTCCAGGGTTTGAAATCTCTGCTTTATATGCATCTATAATCTGAGTCTGTCTTCCACTCCTTGGCTCTATTTTTTCCTTCAAGGCAACACAAAAATAAGTCAGCTTAATTCCTTGTCCACAGAACAGTCTTTCAGAACAGTTTGATGATAATCACTGTCCTCATTGCACTTTGCTTTTTTTTTTTCAAGCCTGGTATCCCCTCTCTTAAGTCCTGGTTTTCCAGCTTTCTCATCTACAAAATAGTTTTATTGTCTTTCTTGTGAGTCTTTCCCCAAATTCAGCCTCCCTTTTCCTCCCTCTACCTCCACCATATTGAGATACTGCCTTATACACAGCTGGCACTGAGTTGAGGTGTAACAGCTCATATCTGTTTCACTATATCTGAACATGTCTTCACATTCCAGCTGGGATCTAGCTTTCACTTCTTCCTAGCTGCTCAGGATCTCCCCCATCCTCTCATTCCTCATCTCTCATCTCTCCTCCAAACTTTATCTCATATGTACACTTCCCATCTCCAAAACAAACCCATCCTTCAGCCTGCATCACTAACAGCTGTCAGCCTACTCTACTTCACAGCCAAACTTCTTGAAATTCATAATCACTGACATTTCCTCCTCTTCCATTTATACTTTAGTATCATGCAATATGGTTTCTTTTACCATTCCACTGAAATAGTCTGCGAAGGTCACTAACCGTCTTCTAACTTCTGACTCCAATACAAACTCCACAATCCCTGTCTCACTTAATGGCAACATTTAATTCTCCTGATCACAGCCCATCACATAAGTCCTCTGGAAGTGCTCTGTGGGCCCTCTACTCACTGACCATTGCTGGCTTCTCTTCCTGTGCCTCCTTCTGATCCTTAGATGCAGGTGTGCCTCGGTGTTCTATCCTGAGCCCTGCTCTCTGCACACATGTGCCACCTGAGGACACTCATTCCAGTTCCATGACTCCAACTACTTAAGAGTGCCCTGAGCCACACGTTCCTCTATTCTGAACCCCACGCATGCACTCTGCTTCATGAACATGTCCACCCAGACGGCACAGGGCATCTCAGACTTGGCATGTGCCAAGTCCATCTTACCTGGTAAGCTTCCTTGTCTTTTCTTATTTCTGACCTCTAATAATAGAGACACCACCATCCTTCCATCCCAGGCTCCTCCTTTCTCCTTTCATCTTCCATGTCTAGCCTGTGATTAAATCCTGAGATGAGTCATCAGGATCAATACATCCATGAACTCAGTATCTACAATGTCTCAAGCTTTTATATACAGGCATTATCTCATTTAATTCTCTGGACAGCCTGCAAAAGAGGTATTATTATCCCACTTTCTTATCAGTGAAGACAGAAACTTACATTAAATAACTGCCTGCGGTCACATATTTAGTAAGCAATAGAGTCAGTCCTAATTGATCTCAAAGTTCTTACCACTCTTCCATTCTCTGCCTTTTTTCTGAGCTACTCTTTTTACCCCCTCAATATCATTTTTCCAATATCCTCTCTCCCTCAGCTTCCCCATTGCCTTACCCCAAAATTTCACAATCTCTCACACAGTGCCTTGTCTGTAGTATTTTCTCCCAGCTGTCCATCCCTGCTGCCAGAATGAACTTCCTGCAACACATGCTGCCTTTCTGCCTGTGCCCCCTAGGATTTCCCCCATTAGGCTCTTCACACAGTCATATTTGGGTTCTGCCCCACCTCATCTCCCCCATATCCTCCTCTCCATCACCTCCTGGCAAGGTCTAGGTCTATGCATTTCTCTGCAGCTCCATGAAAGTACCACATCCTATCATTCCACTCATGAGTGCTGTTTCCCCTAGAAGATCTGCCTGCCCTCTTTAAGAATTCCCAAGTGCCAGCCTTTATTATTACCACTGCCACAGTGTGTTGCAATTGCTTTTTTATTGTCTGTGTTCCTATTTGGCCATGAGATCCTTATTTTTATCTTTGTATTCTAGCAAGTAGGACAACCTATTGTTTATACTGAATACTTATACATTTTAATTAAAATTTTATATTATACCTAGTATAGTTCCTGGCACAAAGAGGACCCCCTCCTAATTATATTTCTTTAATTGAACTGGAGCAGAAACTTCAATAAATAATTGTGATACAATGTGATATGTTGTTATAGATACGTCCAGTGTATCATGGAAGCCCACAGAAAAGATTTCATACTATCCTAAGAGTAAGGAAAAATATAGCTCAGGGAAGTCTTCCTAGAATAGATGACATTTGAGCTGGACTCTATGGTCTGAAAGGAGTTGCCCTGGGCAAAAAAGAAGCCTTCTGGTCAGAAAGAACCAGCAGGTGGAGTAAAACATGGGACTATGCAAAAGCACACAGTGGCTGGAAAACAGCAAAATACGCCTATAGTATCAGAAGACATGGACAGGTATTGAGCAATAGGGTTGGAGCCAAAGCAAACTCCACCTATGGAATTTGAACATGACCCAAACACAGTGAAAACCCCCTTAGGATTTTCCAAAAATAAGTGATCTACCCAGACTTGCGTACAGAAAGATGAGGATGGTGAACTGCGGGAGGGGAACATATACTTGAAGGAAGTAAGATCAGTCCTTGTAGGACCTTGTCCAGAAGGAGCACTTGCAGTAACCCCAGGGAGAGATGACCTTATCCTGGATGTACCCACAGTGCCCTGAACAAAGTTCTTTCTGTAGACAGTCAAGTTCCTCAAAGTAGAGCTCACCACAGGGAGGGATGGAAGTGCACAGGAGGAGAAAGTCTCTGGTCAAACAAGTTTAGAAAATTCTGGGTTACACAGGTTCCTTAAAGAAGGATTTCGGAGCCTTTGATATACATCATATATGCTATAGGTCAGTGTTGAAACATATTTTACTTCTGGATCTCTTTCTGACAGCATCTCAAGGGTCAAGAGTTTAATGCAATATGTAAAATAGAAAACAAAACCTAGAGTGTCAGTTCTAGTTCCTGGCAGGAAAAAAAGGAAAGAAAACAAATAGTTTTCCACAGCATGACAACTGATATTCTCACTGAACATTCTCCTGTGGGAGTCTTGCGTGTGTTCATGGTTGGAAGGACGGAACAGACTCCCATGGAAATATGAGTGGTAGCATTTAGTCATTCTGTTTGGAGACTGGCTGAGCAAGTTCACCTGCTCTTCCCAGGTCTCCCATGTTTGTTCAGGCCTGAAAGTGTCAGACCAGGTGTCTGAAAGAATGGTAGGTCCTGACCTCTGCAACAGAGAAACAGCATCTGCAGTCCCTGAAATATTCCACTCTCACCAACATCCCTCATCTCCTTTTGGTTCAACATGTGAGGGAAAGGCACAGCACCACCTCAGACCCTCCTTACCCTGGGAGCTGCATCCCACATGGCAGTTGCCTAGCCCTGTAGCCATGGCTCATGTGTCATCACACTGTCACACAGCTTGCTAGGACTCCCGGTAAAGGTCACCCTTCACAGCCTTCCCTTACCTGAGCTCTGGGGGGAAAATCAAACATCCATCCATCATCCTATGTCTTTAAATGAGCCTTTGCATCGGAATGCCTTCCTTGGCAGCCCCAAGGCCATTTCCCAACTGAGTCCCAGGGGTTGAGAAGTCAAGGCAGCTCCTGTGTGGCTTGGGAATTTGTTCTTCCTCCATTGCAGGAATTCTCCACTGGAGAAAAATCAGATGTTCCTGCACCACTTCCAGGGCTACAGGGTGAAGAGTTCAAGAGTACAAAAGGAGACAGATAAGTAGCCTCCCTGTTAGGGGGCTGCTTCTGGCAGGACAGAAGGACACCGGGATGTAGCCAGCACTAAAATCAGAAAATTGTCCGGATCCCTAAGTAGGGGTCCCAGAGCCCCTGGTAGGAGGGGTCCCGCTACTGTCTTAGTCACCTGCTGCTGGTCTGATTTGT